>VBSM01002350.1:5192827-5203737 GCA_008086735.1 Cheirogaleus medius | reverse complement strand
CAGGGGCAATATATATATCCCCAACAATACTTGTACCCCCATAATAAAAAAAAAGAAAAAAAAAGAAATAGTCTAAATCTATTCTGCCTATACTCTACAAATGGAACGAGAAACCTGGAAGACTGCATGTCTGTTTACCGCATACTTTACTGAATATTTTAAGCCCATTTTTGAGACCTACTACTTAAGAAAAAAGAGATTCCTTTCAAAATATTTTTGCTCATTGCTAATGCACATGGTTAACCAAGAGCTTGGACGGAGAAGTACAAAGATGTTAATGTTGTTTTCATGCCAGCTAACACAACATCCATTCTGCAGCTCATGAATCAGGAGTAATTTCAACTTTCAAGTCTTATTATTTAAGGAATACATACGTGAAAAACCCACAGCTATCATCACACTTGGACAGCAAAAAACTAAAACTATTCCTCTAAGATCAGGAACAATACAAGGATGCCTCCTTCCACTACTTCTATACAACATACTGCTGGATGATCTAGACAGAATTAGGCAAGACAAAGTAATAAAAGGAATACAAATTGGAAAGAGAAGTAAAACTATTAATATCTGTGTTAAAGATAACATTATTTTTTATGTAGAAAACCCTAAATAATCCATAAAAATTGGTAAATACATTAATTCAGTAAAGGTGCAGGATATAAAATGAACACAAAAAAATAGTTATATTTCTAGACACTTCCAATCAACACAAAAAGGAAATTTAAAAATATCCACTTACAATAGTGTCAAGAAGGATGAAATACTTAATACTTTCTTTAAAAAACTGTGATAAGCATATTGGATGTGTTATCTACCCTCTTAAATGTTTAATTGTACAATACAGTACATACCACAGGCACAATGTTGTAAAGAAGATCTGTAAAACTTATTCATCTTGCATAACTGAACATTTATATTTATTGAAAAGCAAATCCTCATTTCCTCTGCCCCTATCCCCTGACAACCACCATTATATTCTCTGTTTCTATGAGTTTGACTATTTTACATACCTCACAAAAATAGAACCATGCAATATTTGTCCTTCTATGACTGGCTTATCTCATTTACATAACATGTTTCATATTTTCATGTTGTCGCACATGGCAGGAATTCCTTCTTTTTAAAGGGTGAATAATATTCTGTTGTATGTATATGCCACATTTTCTTTATCCAAAATCCGCTGATAAACATTTAGATTATTTCCCTATCTTGTTTATTGTGAATAACATTGCAATGAATACTGGAGCACAGGTATCTCTTTGAGATCCCATTTGCAATTCTTTTGCACATATATGCAGAATTGGGATTACTAGATCATATGATAATTCTATTTTTAGTTATTTCAGGAGCCTCCATGTTTTCTATAGCAGCTACATCATTTTACACCAGCACCCACAGTGTACAAGGGTTCCAATTTCACCACATCATCAACACATTTTTTTTGAAACAGCCATCATAATACATGTGAGGTGGTATATCCTTGCAGTTTTGATTTGCATTTCCCTGATGATTAATGATGTTGATCACCTTTTCATATACCTGCTGACCATTTGTATGTTTTCTTTAAAGAAATGTCGACTCAAGTCCTTTGCACAATTTAAAATGAGGTTATTTTGCTATTAAGTAGTAGTTCCTTATATATTTTGGATATTAACCCATTAGATATATTCTTTGCAAATATCTTCTCCCATTTGGTAGGTTGCTTTTTTGTTCTATTTATTATTTCCTTGGGTATGTTGAAACTGTTTAGTTTGATGTAGCCCCACTTGTCTAATTTTGCTTTTGTTGCTTGTGCTTTTGGTGTCATATCCAAGAAATCACTGCTAAGCCCAATGGCATGAAGTTTTTCTGCTATGTTTTCTTCTAGTTGTTTAGTAGTTTCAGGTCTTATGTTTACATCTTTAACTCTATGTTGAGGTGATTTCTTTCTTTTTTGGTATATGGAGTAAGATAAGGGCCCAATTTCATTCTTTTCCATGTAGCTGCCCAGCTTTCCCAATATCATTTTTTCAAGAGACTATCCTTTCCCCATTGTGTACTAACATCTGGCCATATATGCCTGGGTTTATTTCTATTCTCTCTGTTTCATTGGTCTCTATATCTGTTTTTATGCCAGTACAACGTTATTTCAATTATTGAGGTTTTGTAATATATTTTGAAATGAGGAAGTGTGATGTCTCTATCTTTTTTCTTGCTCAAGATATTGCTATGAATATTCCGAGTCTTTTGTGGTTCCATATGAATTTTAGGATTGTTTTTCTATTTCTTTAAAAAATACCATTGGGATTTTGATAGGCATTGCAACGAATTTATAGGTCATTTAGAAAATATTAAGCTCCCCAATTCATGAACACGGATATTTTTTCATTTATTTGTCTTCTTTAATTTCTTTCAGAAATGTTTTATAGTTTTCAGTGTACAAGTTCTTCACCTCCTTGTTTAACTTCATTCCTAAGTATTTTATTCTTTATGGTTCTATTGTAAGTGGAATTGTCTTAATTTCCATTTGGGGTAGTTTGTTGCTAATGTGTAGAAATGCAATTGATTTTTATATGTTGACTATGTATCCTACCACTTTACTGAATTCATTTAGTTCCTACAGGTTTTTCTGGGGGGTGTGTGCATGTCCACGCGTGTATGAAATCTTTATGGTTTTCTACATACAAGATCATGTCATTTGCAAACAAAGAAAACTTTACTTCTTCCTTTCCAATACAGATGCCCTTTATTTCTCTTTTTCTTGCCTAATTGCTCTGGACAGAGCTTCTGTACTATGTTGAATAGAAGTGGCGAGAGTGAGCACCCTTGCTTTATTCCTGATCTCAGAGGAAGGCTTTCAGTTTTTCATTGTTGGGTGTGATATTAGCAGTGGGCTTTTCACATATGGCCTGAGGTAAATTTCTTCTACTCCTAGTCTATTGAGAGTTTTTATCATGAAAGGGTGTTAAATTTTATCAAATGCTGTTTTTTTTGTATCTTTTGAGATTATCATGTGATTTTCATCTTTCATTCTCTTAATATGGTACATCACATTAATTGATTTGAGTATACTGACTCATCTTTGCATCCAGGGATAAATACCACTCGGTCATGGTGTATGATCCTCTTAACATACTGCTGAATTTGGTTTACTAGTTTTTTATTGAGGATTTTTACATCTATGTTCATCAGGGATACTGTTCTGTAGTTTTCTTGTAGTGTCTTTATCTGGCTTTAGTGTAAGGGTAATTTTGGCCTCATAAAATGAGTTTGAAAGTGTTGCAACTCTTCTTCAATTTTTTGGAAGAGCTTAAGAATGATTGGTATTAATTCTTCTTTGAATGTTTGGTAATATTCACTAGTGAAGCCATCTTGCCCTGAGCTTTTCTTTGTTGGGAGGTTTTTGATTACTGATTCACCCTCCTTATTTGCTACTGTTCTATTCAGGTTTTCTATTTCTTCATCATCAATCTTGATAGGTTGTATGTTTCTAGGAATTTATTTCTTCTAGGTTACCTGATTTGCTGTACATATTTGCTCATAATAGTCTCTTATGATCCTTTTTATTTCTGTGGCATCAGCTGCAATGTCTCCTCTTTCATTTCTGATTTTATTTGAGTCAAGAAGAATGAAGTATTTTGGAACAAAATTAATAATAATTTCATTATAATAATATTATACTTATAATAAAATATGATAAATATAAAAATATGATAAATATGATAAAAATTATAATAAAATGAGTGGAAAAACATATATATTGAAATCTATAAAACACTGCTGAAAGAAATTATAAATGATTTAAATACATGGAAAGACATCCCATGTTCAAGGATTGGAAGATATATATTGTTAAGATAATACTAACCAAAGTGATCTACAGATTCATTGCAATCTCTATCAAAATCCCAACAGCATTTTTTTTTTTTTTGCAAAAT
Organism: Cheirogaleus medius; assembly: GCA_008086735.1. Lineage (NCBI taxonomy): Eukaryota > Metazoa > Chordata > Mammalia > Primates > Cheirogaleidae > Cheirogaleus > Cheirogaleus medius. The sequence continues at coordinate 5,199,820 of VBSM01002350.1, read as the reverse complement.
GAAAAACCCTTCCTAAAATTCATATAGAATCTCAAGGGACTCCAAACAGCCAAAACAATCTTGAAAAATAACGAACTTGAAGAACTCATACTTTCTGATTTCAAAACTTACTACAAAGATATAGTCATCAAAAGCTCTGACACGGTGTGGGAGGGAGGGGTGGCAAGGGCAATATATGTAACCTTAACAATATTTGTACACCATAATATGATGAAATAAAAAGAAAAAAAGCAACAGTTGTCAAAGTATGGTCTGTGGGGTCTCCTGAAATAAAAAATATTTTCATAATATGAACATACACAAAAAAACTGTGTGGTACAGGTATAAGGATAGACATATAGACTATGGAACAGAATAGACAGCCCAGAAATAAAACGTCATATATATGGTCAAATGATCTTCAGCAAGGGTTTCAAGATCACTCAAGGGGGAAAGGACAGTCTCTTCAGCAAATGGTGCTGGGAAAACTGAATAGTCACATGCAAAAGAAAAGAATGAAGTTGGACTTTTACCATATACTTAAACAAACCATATACTTATACTGTAAACAAAAATTAACTCAAAATAGATCAATGACTTAAACTTAAGATCTAAAACTATATAAAACTTATAGAATAAAACATAGGGGAAACCCTCACAAAATTGGATTTGGCAATGATTTCTTGGAAATGACAGCAAAAGTACAGAAATTAAGGAAAAAATAGATAACCTGAACTTACATTGAAAACCTTTTGTGCATCAAAGGATACTATTAGGAGAGTGAAAAGACAACCCACAAAATTGGAGAAAGTATTTGCAAAATATATATCTGATGAGGGGTTATTATTCACAATATATTAAAACAGTCCTACAACTCAATAACAACCCACTCTATTAAAAAATGGGCAGGGGATTTGAATAATTTCTCCAAAGAAGATATACAAATGGACAATAAGCACATGGAAAGATGTTCAACATCATTAGTTTTATTGTATACATTTTAAAATTTTTATGTGTATTATGATGTTTTGACATTTAAAAAAAACATTTTAGATCCTTAGAGACAACCCTTCTCAGGGTCAGTCAGTTCTTAGAGATAGCAAAGGGTCCAGCAGTCAGTATGCCTTTGATATGCAAACTACCCAATCCAGAGTCATACCTCCTCTCTCTGGCCTGTGCACCCCAGAGGCAATATTCTTCTGCCTTAATCATCCCAGGGCCAGGAACGAGGTAACTAGAGACCACCCCTATAACTTAGAACCCACTGAAATTATTCAAACTAGCCAATCTGAAATGTTTTTTTTTTTCCTGCCCTGCCTTGCCTTTCCTGTAAAAACCCCAATAAAGGATCTAGCTTTGGCTTTCCCTTTCTCTTGCCCCTTTTGCCTCCTAACTGTCCCGGTATTTTCCCCTGTGACCATGTGTGGCATGTGGTGACCTCAACTTTGGGAACTGTGAGCATAATAAACTTCTTTCTTCCAAGCCTAGTTCCAATCTCCTCCTGTGGTCTATTGACTTTACCATGCCATATCTAAAATATGTATTATTAGAATATTAGTCATTAGGGAAATATAAGTCAAAATCATACTGACATACTACTTCACATCCAATAGAATGGCTATAATGTAAAAATGGAAAATAAATGTTGGCAAGGGTGTGGACAAATTGGTACCCTTGTACATTGCTTGTTGGAATGCCAAATGGTACCGCTGCTATAGAAAACAGTTCAGCAGTTCCTCAGAAAGCTAACACAGAGTTACTATATGACCCAGAAATTCTACTCCTAGGTATAGACCCAAAGGAACTGAAAGCAGGGACTTGAACAGATACTTGTATGCCAATGCTCATTACAGCATTATTTACAATAGTTAAAAGGTATAAACCACCCAAGTGTCCAACAGATGAATGGATAAATAAAATGTAGTATATACATAAAATGGAATATTATTCAGCCATAGGAAGGAATAAAGTTCTGATACAAACTACAACATGGATTAACCTTGAAAACATTATGCTGGGTGAAATAAGCAAGACACAAAAGGACAAATATTATATGATTCTGTTTATATGAGATATCTACAATAGGTAAATTCATAGAGACAGAAAGTAGATTAGAGGTTACTTGGGGCTGAGGGTAAAGGGAATGGGGAGTTATTGATTAATGATTACAAAGATTTTGTTTGGAGTGATAAAAAAAGTTCTGGAAGTAGGTAGTAGTGATGGTTGCACAACATTGTAGATGTAATTAATGTCACTGAATTGCACACTTAAAAATGGTTACAATGGAAAAATTTTATGCTATATATATTTTACCACAATTAAAAATTAATAATATAATAATCCCAACAGAATCAAACACTTTATTATTATTTTTTCAAATTAAACTTTAACAAAATTTCAATAGATTTAGGGGGTGTAAATGTTCTTTTGTTACATGGATGATTTGTATAGGTCAATGATTTGTGAGGTCAGGACTTTTATTGTACCCGTCAACCAAATGGTGTACATTGTACACGATAGGTAATCTTTGATTCCTCATCCTAAATTATACATTTTAAATGGGCATTTTGTATGGTCTGTGAATTATTTCCCAATAAAGGTGTTAAAAAGACCAACAGAAGTGATAAAATGAAACAATTTTACAAATACTTGAATAACCAAAAAGAAAAGTTGGGGCAAATAAAAAACAAAGAGCTTACTTAACCCTAACTCTACCAAAATTTACATTAAGGTGAGTAGAATAAACACTTCAATTACAAATATACTTCACATATTCAAAAAAGTAGAGGAAAGCATGCACGTGTGTATGACATGGCATACATGGCATGATAAAAAAAAGTTTCAAATCAAACTTGTAGAGATGAAAAATACACAGGATAGGATGAATAGCAGATTCTAAACTGCAGGATAGATAAGTAAACTTGAAGACACAACATTACAAACTATCATAAATGGAACACAGAGGGAAAAAAGACTGAAAACCAGAGAATCAGTAAGTTGTGGTACAACTTTAAGTAGCTTAATATATATGTAACTGGAGACTTAGAAGGAGCTAAATATTTTCATAATTTGATGAAAACTACAAATACACAGTTCAACAAACCCAAAGCTTAAGAAATATAAAGAAAACTACACCATTTCTCACCACTAAGCATGTTAAAAAAATAACTACACCAAGGTATATTATAACCAAATTTCTTAAAACCAAGGATAAAGAGAAAATTTTAAAAGCATCCAGAGGGAAAAAAGATACATTACGTATGTAAGAATGACAGCAGAATTCTTGTCGGAAACAATGTAAAAGACAGAGATGAACCATCTTTAAAGTATTAAAGGAAAACAAATTGTTGACCTAGAGTTCTATACTCAGTGAAAATCTTTTATTTATTTATTTATTATTATTTCAAGGTATTATGAGGGTACAAACATATGGGTTACATTTTATGACTTTGCCTCACCCAAGTGAGGGTTAGAGGGATGCCCTTCCCCTCTACAATGCTCACTGTGTCTTTTAGTTGTGAGTTTACCCCTACAACCTCCTAATCCCTGGAGAATATTACAACCATGTGAACACCACAGTGTTGATCAGTCAGTGCCAGTTTGATGGCGAGTACATGTGGTACCTATTCTTCCATTCTTGTGATACCTCACTTCGGAGGACAGGCTCAAGCTCTATCCAGGAAAATATAAGAGGTGCTAGATCACCATCATTTCTTATAATTGAATAGTATTCCCTTGTATATATATAACTTATTTTATTAATCCACTCATGGATTGACAGGCACTTGGGTTGTTTCCATGACCTTGCAATAGTGAATTGTGCTGCCATAAACATTCAGGTGCAGATGTCTTTATTATAGAATATCTTTTTCTCTTTTCGGTAGATGCCTAATAGTGCTATTGCTGGATCAAATGGTATTTCTATTTTTAGCTCTTTGAGGTATCTCCAAATTCTTTTCCACAGAGGTTGCACTAATTTGCAGTCCCACCAGCAGTGTAAGAGTGTTCCTGTCTCTCCACATCCTCGCCAGCATTTGTTTTTTTGGGATTTTTTGATAGAGGCCAATCTCACTGGGGTTAGGTGATATCTCATTGTGGTTTTGATTTGCATTTGTCTAATAATTAGAGATGTTGAGCATTTTTTATATGTTTGCTGGCCATTATTGTCTTCTTTTGAAAAGTTTCTGTTCATTACCTTTGCCCATTTATTGATGGAGTTGTTTGATTTTTTCTTGTTGATTTTTTTAAGTTCTAGATAGATTATTATTATCAGCCCTTTATCGGATATGTAGAGAGGAAATATTTCCTCCCATTCTATAGGCTGTCTGTTCGCTCTAATGATAGTTTCCTTGGCTGTGCAAAAGCTTTTTAATTTGATCATTTGTTTATTTTTGTTGCTGTGGTGATTGCTTTGGGGTTCTTCTTCCTAAGCTGATGTCTGAAAGGGTCTTCCCAACATCTTCTTGTAGAATTCTTAACGTTTCATGCCTGAGGTCTAAGTCTGTTATCCATCTTGAATTGAGTTTTGTTAGAGGTGGGGATCCAGTTTCATTCTTCTGCATGTAGCTAATCCAGTTTTCCCACCAACATTTATTGAAAAGAGATTCTTTTCCCCATTGTATATTTTTTCTGCTTTGTCAAAGACTAGATTACCTTATGTGGATGGTTTCATCTCTGGATTCTCAGTCCTGTTCCAAAGGTCTATGTCTCTGTGCTTGTGCCAGTACCAATCTGTTTTAGTAATTATAGCCTTGTAGTACAACTTGAAGTCTGGTAGACTGATACCTCCCAGCTTGTTCCTTTTACTTAAGATTGCTTTGGCTATATGAGGTCTTCCCTGGTTCCGTACAAAGCGTAGAATTGCTTTTTTTAGATCTGTAAAGAATGATGATGGTATTTTGATAGGGACTGCATTAATTCTGTAGATCTCTTTAGATAGTATGGACTTTTTAATTATATTGATTCTACCAATCCATGAGCAGGGTAGATTTTTCCATCTGTTTCCATCTTCTACAATTTCTTTTCTTAGTGTTTTGTAGTTCTCCCTGTATATGTCTCTCACATCTTTTTATTTTAAAGAGATTTATTCTGAGCCAAATTTGAGGACCATGACCCAGAGCCATGACCAAGAAGCCTTGAGCAAGTGGACTTCAGTGAAAATCTTTTTAAAACAAGAAGTGAAATAAAAACATACAAAATCTGACAGAATTCATTTCCAGCAGATCTGCACTACAAGAAATGTTAAAAGAAATCCTACAGGCACAAAGTAAATGACACCAGATGGGAACTTAGATCTACACAAAAGAATAAAGAGCACCAAAATGGTAACTACGTGAGTAAACAGAAAAGACTTTCCTTATTTAAACTTCTTTAAAAGATAATCAACTGTTTAAACAAAAGCAATAACAATGTATTGTGAGGTTTATAATATATGTATAAATAAAAGTATGACAACAATAGCATAAAGGGCAGGAAGGAAAAATGGAAATATACTACTGTAAGGTTCTTGCACTATTCATGAAGTGGAATAATACCACTTGTAGGCAGACTGTGATAAGTTCAAAACCTATCCTATAAACTCTAAAGCAGGCGTTCTCAAACTACGGCCCACAGGCCACATGCAGCCCACTGAGGACATTTATCCAGCCCACCGGGTATTTTTGCCCGTTTTATTTTTTTACTTCAAAATAAGATATGTGCAGTGTGCATAGGAATTTGTTCATAGTTTTGTTTTTAAAACTATAGTCCGGCCCTCCAAAGGTCTGAGGGACAGTGAAATGGCATCCTGTTTAAAAAGTTTGAGGACCGCTGCTCTAAAGCAATCGGAAAGTAACAAAACAAAGAGCTATAGCTAATAAACTGACAAAGGAGGTACAGTGGAATAAGAAAAAGTACTCAATTCGATGGAAGGCAGAAAAAGAGGGAAAAGGGAACAAAGAATAGATGGAATGAATAGGAAACAAAAAGCAAGATGGTAGATTTTAAATATTCCCACAAAGAAAACTCCAGGACCCATCTGCTTCACTGGTAAATTCTTCCAAACATCTAAGGAATAGAGAGTAATGACAGTACCTAAACTCAGAGGATAGAGAGGTAACACTCCTCAAATTGATGAAGCCAACATATCCCAGATGCCAAAACCTAAAAAGAAATATAAATTACAGACCAATATCCCTTTGGAACATAGATGCAAAATTCCCCATCAATAGCAAATCCAACAAAGTGTTACATAAAAGGGATAATACACCACGACCTTGTAGGAATGCAAAGTTGGTGTAACATCAAAAAATCAATGTAATTTACCATATTAACTGAATAACAGAAAAAACCAAATAATCATCTCTATATATGGAGAAAAAGCATTTGATAAAATCATGAATAACACTCTCAAATGAGGAATTGAGGGGAACTCTTCCATCTGATAAAGGGTACCTACAAAAATCTATAGCTAGCTACATACTCAGCTATAAAAATATTGAATTTTTCCCCAAAGATGGTCAGTAGGAAAGGATGTCCACTGTTGTCAATATTCAATATTGTGACGAAGGTTCCAGACAGTGCAATAAGGCAAGGAAAAGAAATAAAAGGCAGGAATCTACAAAAAAAAAGCTACTAGAACTACTAAGTGAATTTTGCTAAGTTGCAGGATACAAACAAGGTCAATATACAATAACCAATTTTATTTCTATATACTAGCAATAAAGAATGGGAAAATAAAATTTAAAAATTTATAACAGACTACAAAAGCATGAAGTGACCTACAGTCAATGCAATCCCAATTAAAATATCATCGTCATTTTTCACAGAAATAGAAAAAATAATTTTACGCTTCGTATGGAACCAGAGAAGACCCGTATAGCAAAAGCAATCCTAGGCAATAAAAACAAAATGGGAGGTATCAATTTAGCAGACTTCAAACTATACTACAAGGCTATAGCAATTAAAACAGCTTTTATTGGAACAAGAATAGGGACATTGACCAGTGGAACAGAACAGAGAACCCAGATATAAAAC
>VBSM01002350.1:5178235-5192727 GCA_008086735.1 Cheirogaleus medius | reverse complement strand
TAACATTTATCGGGTGTCGGGCGGGTGAGAGGGGGGAGGAGGGGATGGGTATATGCAAACATAATAAGTGAGATGTGCAACATTTGGGGGATGGTCACGCTTGACGCTCTGCCTCGAGGGGGGGGCATGAGCAATACACATAACCGTAATATTTGTACCCCCACAATATGCTGAAATAAAAAAATTAACAAAATATGTATAGGACCTACACATCAAAACCAAAACAGTGCAGAGATAAATTTTATTATGTAAAAGTAGAGCTATGCCAAATTCATTTATAGAAAGACTCAGTACTGTCAAGATACCCATTCTCCCTAAATTGATCTATATATTAAATGAAGTCACAAAGATACAAGTTGTTGTGTGTGTTTTTTTGAGAGATGGAAAATAACAAGCTTATTCTAACACATAAATGGAAGTGCAAAGAACCTAAAAGAGTGAAGACAGTCCTGAAGAAGAACATAGTTGGAGGACTTACACACTACCTAATTTCAAGAATTCTATAAAGCTACAGTAAACAACACAATGTGGTACTGGTATAAAGGTAGACAAATATATCAAATGAACAAAATAAAGCATCCAGAAATAAAGACCCACAGAGGAGAATGGATAAACAAATTGTGGTAGCTATATTCATACAATGAAATAGTACAAAACAATAAAAAGAATAAACTATTATGATAATCAACAACATGGATGAATCTCACAGACATAATGGTGAATGAAAGAGGCCAGATACAAAATAGTAAATGACATATCATTCCATCTCTATAAATTTTAAGTACAAGAAAAACACTATCTATGGTGATATGAGTTAGAAACATGGTTACCTCTACTGGGGATTATTAACTGGAAGGAGCATGAGGCACCCTCTGGGGTGTTGGAAATGTTTTATATCTTGATCTACGTAGTGGTTACATGGGTATTGACATATGTCAAAAATAATTGAGCTGTACACTTAAAAGTAGTACACTTGATGCATTTTATTGCATGTATGTTATTTCACCATAAAGAGAGACACCTGTTAGTTTATTAGTACCTTATGTTATTCTGGGTCATGTAGTCAACAAAATTAAGAAGAGTTTTATTTGGAAAGTTCAGATTATACTAGTACTGGTCAAACAGACCATTCCAGCTAAGTAGGGTACTCTTCAGGGATTAAGGATAGCTGAGAGATAGACTGGAAGTACCAAAGAAATTGGTCTACTGATTTGAGATCAGATACTTCTTTGCTCTCTTTGTCACCCCACCCCCAGCAATGGGTCATAAAGTGAGATCTAGAACCCAGGTGTTTTGACTTTCTGTACAGTTCTATCCTTCCTCCAATTACCACATGCTTTGATGAAAAAAACTGTTTATAAACTGCTACAAAATCCAGTAGTAGTCTGTACATCCTCCTAAGACCTGCTGTTAATAGATGTCCCTGTAAAATTGACAATAACAAGAAACATTTAACACATTGACTGCCACACTAGAATTTTATTTTTCCTTAGGGCACAGTGTTTTATTATGAAAATAGAATAAAAACTTTGAAAACAGAATAATCCTTTCTAATTTAATTTAAAATGTTATTTTTTTATTGTTTTCTGTGCATGAGTTATATCCAACTTGAAAAATAGTTCACATATACTTCACGTGCCCTTGGGCTCAAAACTGGCATGAGTTAAATACAACTCACAGGGCAGTTAATGGGTTAAATAGTTCTTATACTATGTACTAGATACTATGTTAGACTGTGTTACTGTGTTAGGCACTTTATAAGCATTACCTGATTTACTTCTTAAAATGCTATGAAGTAGGTACATATCCATTTTACAGAAGATGACAACTGAGGCACAAAGAGGTTAAGAAACTTGCCTAAAGGTCACATAACTAGGAAGTGGCAGAGGTGGAATTCAAATCCAGGCAGCTTGATTCTAGAGCTCATACTCTTTTTTTTTTTTTTTTTTTTTTTTTTTTTTTTTTTTTTTTTTTTTTTTTTTTTGAGACAGAGTCTCATTCTGTTGACCGGGCTAGAGTGCCATGGCGTCAGCCTCACTCAGAGCAACCTCAAGCTCCTGGGCTCAAGCAATCCTTCTGCCTCAGCCTCCTGAGTAGCTGGGATTACAGGCATATGCCACCATGCCCGGCTGATTTTTTTTTCCCATATATTTTTAGTTGGCCAATTAATTTCTTTTCTATTTTTAGTAGAGACGGGGTCTTGCTCTTGCTCAGGCTGGTTTCAAACTCCTGACCTTGAGCGATCCTCCCGCCTCGGCCTCCCAGAGTGCTAGGATTATAGGCGTGAGCCACTCTGTCTTAAACACTATAATATAGCTGCCAGTCACAATGAACATGACCAATCATTGATGTATTTCAAGGTGTAAACTTCTATTCTGCATTTAAATTTATAATTTGTGTAGACCCAAACTCTAACTTATCTCTGCTCTCCTTCTGTTCACCATATATCTATCATCTTTCCTTAAAACCTTCATCTACTAACCACATGGAAAATGTGAAGACAGGTAGAACTGTAGCATAAGTAGTTCACGGGGACACACTGTCTCCTTTAAGGCTTATTGGCCCTTCCCAATGCATGCCTCTTGCTTGATATAAGCAAAGATCAAGCTATCATTTTAAGTGAAAAAAATGAATCATCCAGTTTTCAGGATTCATACTGGGTTACAACTGGCTTGTCAATTGGTTTCATATTTTACAAATTTGTACAGAGAACAGATTGGTACACACAGGTGATAGGCATCCATCCAAAGTTTTAGAAAATTGTTTCTCTATACTGATTATGTTTTTCAAATCAAAGCTACCTTAATAGCTATTAATGGATCATGGCTTTTTTCTATGCTTCATTGAATCACATAATAGAGATGAGAAAGGAAGAATAAAAACAAAACACTGAAGTATTGAATTTAAGGCATTTCCCTATTATGTCAGTCATCATCCATAGTTTCTCTACTTTACTTCCTGAAAAAATTATCATATTCCATACTTACTGAATCCACGAGATTTTCTGTTTTGTCTATCAATAATTCCAATCTTTCTCCTCGCTGAGCTACCAGATCTGAAAATATTGGAAAAACAGAAAAGATCAGATTTTATATTACATACCTGCTATTTTTATCTTTGTTTAAATCTAAATCTGATTTTAATTACAGCTGGTATTCTTGATAGCTCATATGTACTACAGAAGTGCTTATGCCTTTAAGTAATAAGAGTCTTTAGAACTTATTAATTAAAGTAGGGATTGGCAGGTTTTTCCTGTAAAAGGCCAGATACTAAATATTTTAGGCTTCATGGGCCACATGGTCTCTGTTGTAATTACTTAACTCTGTTTGACATAAACGATATGCAATGAATGGTGACAGTTGTGTTCTAATGAAACTTTAACTAGAAAAACAGGCAGCAGACCAGATTTAATCCAAGGGCCATGGTTTGCAAACCTCTTAATTAAGGGTATGATCTGAGAGTAAAAAAACATAGGACCCCTAAAATGAGTAAAAGACACTTCCAGAATTGCAGCTTGGAAAGCTCCTCAGACTCTCTCTCCAACAAAACCACCACGACTGCTGAAATTATAAAAACAAATCACAACAACCATTTTTTACAAGTCTCTGGAAACTGTGTATGTCCTATCCTAAGGGAATACAGCAAATAGAGAAACATTTATACAAGAAAACCAGCTAATTATCTATAAGAACTATGAGAATCTATGGCATTTGAGTCATGACCTGTTCCCTTCCTCAGCTCACTGAGATGAGAGCTCTACTCTTGGCAAGTACAGTCTGGGGGCTTCCTTTCCCCCCAGGTCCCAGTTGAGGTCTACACTTTCTCTCCAGGAAGAGCAGGTCACCAGCATTTTTCATCCCACTCTTTCCCTAGCTCTGTGTTGCAGAAGCTCTGTTCTAGGAAGCTATAAGTCTAGGGCTCCTTTCTTCCTCTTAGCCCCCATTCATAGGGCAGAAGCTCTACCTCAGGTGACAGACCAAGAATACTGGGCCCTGACTGCCCCTGCCCCAACTTACTCATAGAGTAGAGTTTCCATGCTGGGAGAAGCAAGCCAAGAAGAACAAGGTTACCTCTAACTCCACTGGCAAAGCAAGGCTGTCACTCCAAGAGAAGCAGTTCACTGTCCTTGCTCATAGCTCCACAGCAGTGTCTCTGAAATTGTTCCCAGGAGGAGAGGTAGGCTTTAAGAACAGAGAGCTTTCCCTTGGGGAACAAATTTATTTGGAACAGAGTATGGGGAAATTGAAGCCTAAGGGTGCCGTCAAAAACCATGGAGATTTTGAAGGTAAGCAAATAAGTCTGGTAGCTTCATAAGAACAACAAGCTAAACTGTAGGCCACGATAACCAAGGAAAGAGATAGCTAAGAATGGGTATCCCCGGTCAGAGGAAGTCTCTAAGACTGCCCTTACAATGGATCCCAAATCTAATTAGATGTGACTAGAGCAATTTATGTCTGGAGCACTATCAAAAGCAATAGAGCAAATAGCCAGCAATTAATGCAGACTAGTAGCTGGGTGAGATACCAGAGGCAGACCAGCTAGAAGCTAAACAGGAAAATAAGAAAAAGAGACACTTAAAGAGAGCTGTGTCATTCCAGAGTGACTATGAGCATGCCCAAGGCTGTTCCCTCTGAGGAGTGACATTAGAGGTGTGGGAGAAATAGATTTCAGTGAAAAATTCCAGCCCAGTCACTAAATAAACAAACAAACAAACAACAAACCCAGAGGCATAGAACTCACTATCCAGAGTTGCTACAATACAGTATCTAAAATGTCCAACTTTCAACAAAAAATGATAAGATATGAAAAGAAACAGGAAAGTGTGACCCAAACACAGGAAAAAGAGTGAGGAATAGAAACTGACTTTGAGGGGGTCCAGCTGTAAGACTTAGCAAAAACTTCAAAGCAGTCATAATAAATATGTTCAGTGAACTAAAGGAAACCACCTTAAAGAAGTAAAGGAAGTTATGATGACAATGTCTCAGCAAGCAGATCAATAAAGGGATAGAAATTATATAAAAAAAAGAACCAACTGGAAACTCTGGAGCACAAAACCAGAAATGAAAAATTGACTGGGGGAGGTCAACAGTAGATTGCAGCAGGCAGAAGAAAGAATCAGCAAACTTGAAGACAGATCAATTGAGAGTGTCCATTTTGAAGAACAGGTAGCAAAAAGGAATGAAGATAAATGACAAGGCCTCAGGGAAACACGGGACACCATATGTGCACCAACACGTGAATCTTAAAAAAGAACAAAGTTGGAAGATTAATATTTCCTGATTTTAAAACCTACTACAAAGATACAGTGATCATGATAGTGTGGTACTAGCATAAAGATAAATGGAACAGAACTCAAAGTCCATAAATAAAGCCATACATCTATGGATAACTAATTTTTGATAAGGGTACTCAGACCATTCAATGGAGAAAGAAAAGTCTTTTCGACAAATGGTTCTGGGACAACTGGATATACATATTCAAGAGAATTAAGTTAGACCCTTTCCTTACTCCACATACAAACATTACCTCAAAATAGATCATAGACCTAAAGGTAAGAGCTAAAACTATAAAACTTTTGTAAGAGAACAAAGGAGTAAATCTTCGTGTTCTCAGCTTAGGCAATAGTTTCTTAGAAATGACATCCACAGAGGAGACAAGATGGCCAGCAAGAGACACAGCTTGTTGGACCATCTGGGTCGAAGATTAGATGGTTGGACTGAGGAGAATGGAGAACAATTACTGCTCGGAAGTGAACTACAGGGATGGACACCAGTGGAGTCTGGGGACCCCACCAAGAGGTGCTGTGAAGCTGAGATATAGGTGGACAGAAAAGAAATCAGAGGCATGAACCAAATCCAGGGAAGCCTGGAGCCCAATGAAAGGGTAAGGGGGCTTCCCTCCCCCACTGGGTGCCTCAAGCCAGCACTGGCACACAGGGCTCTTATCCCACAGGGGAGTGCTATGAGGGACCAGAGAGCCAGCATCCCTGCATCTGGACGTCTCCTCCTCTGCACCTCCTCCATTATTCCTGGCATCCTAGAAAATAATTTTGGCTCAAACCAGCTTGAAGCTGTGGTCCCATCCTCCCCATAGCAACCCCAAAAGTGCTCTGTGCTGTGAGACTTATTTCCCAGCAATGGGTGGGGGGGGCATTCCCAGCTGAACTCACCTCAGAGAGCATAGTTGCCACAGCAGCAGCAGGGACAGATGGGTGTGAACTGGTGCCCCCCTACCCCCGACATGAGAGGGTACAGGGAGACCACAGCCCCTCCCCCACTATAGTGGCCACTAGAGTGCTCAGTGCTGAGAGCTCTGCTTTTCAGCTTCAGGTGCCCTTCCTGCCTGACCTGGAGCTGGCAGAACAGCTACACTTTGCAATCTTCCTGCCCACAGGCATTCGGTGCCTTCACCTACTGACGGTTCAGATAAGGCCAGCTGAACCTGGTGCCTCCTGGTTGCAAAAGCAGGGTGGGGAGATGTAGAGGAAAGGTCACAGTTCCAGAATTGGGTGGCAAGAGAGAGCCCTCATGGCCATACCCAACGGGAGGAGGACAGAGAAGCAGGAGGCTGTGAGTGTACCCCATCTCCCACCCCCACTGGATAATTGCCATACTGGAGAAGGCTGCGGCATGGGGACTGAATTAGCATAGGCTGTGGTTCCCATGAGAACCAGAGCAGCAGCCCCTCCCACCACTCACTTCAGTAGGAGTGCAGCTTGATCCAAGAGACTCATAAGCCACCACTACTCCCCCAGTGGGAGTGTGCCCTACCAGGGCACACTCTGTGCATAGAAAGTCCTACCCCCTCTCATTGGAGTCTAGTGATGGAAAAGGGGTACACAATTGGAGATCCCCCTACCTGCCAGCATCACGCAGAGACACATGCCAGCAGGTCAGACACAGAACTATGGGGTAGCCTGAGAGCCGGTATTGGGTGGGGAGGTAACTCATGTGGACCGATCAGAGAAGAAAGTGCTGTGGAGTTCCAGGGAACAAGTGGAGAGGGAGCATATCCCACCCCACATAGAAATCATTAGTAGACAGGGATGGAAAAAGCCTGGCTAGGGGCCTCAGCAATCACATGATTAGGGCCCTCCCATCAGGAGCAGCTATCCAGAGATAGTCCTGAATTCCATATCAGCGGCTCCCCTAGCAGCTGGATAAGCAACCTGTGAGTACGCCAGAGGCTCAGCAAAGCCCCTCACTCATGCTCTCACATCCCAGCCGTGCTCTATCTTGCTCCTCCCCCTACCTCAGGGAGAGTACGGTCCAAGAACTCCTGGGAGTACAAGGCCTCTCCTAAAGTGCTGGGCATCTGTGTACCCCACCTGAGGGACAAGGCCTACCATGAGAACAAAAGATTTCCTCAGCAACTGGCTCCTCGACACAAACTACAATCAATGACAGTGGGAACACCCCATAGCTAAACATAATGCCTTCCATCTCAAGCTATTAGGGAGTGGCAGATTCGTACACACGAGAATAATCTACCAGCTCAGAAATTAAGCTGGGGGACAAAACTCACCAGACTCCATTGGGAAGAGGTGAAGAAAACAGGTCAGAGGTACACCAAGAGGTTCATCAAATCTACAAAACCACCCCAAAGGCAACTCAGGATAAGCATTCCTCTCCCTGGCACAGTCAGGGATCAATCTTTGGGGACTTGGAGACAGGGCCGTAAACCAGCCCTAGCACCCCCAGCTCTCAACCAAGAGGCCAGATGAGAAGGAAGAAGTGAAAGAACTCTGAAAATATGAAAAATCATAGCAAAAAGACACTCCCCAAAGAAATCAATAGCTCCTGACCAATGGATATCAACCCCAAAAAAATGGTTAAAATGACAGATGAAGAATTCTGAATACAGATTGCAAGAAAGCTCACTGAAATACAAGAGAAAAATAGAAATCCAACACAAACAAACCACAAAAGCAATGCAAGAAATGAATAAAAACCTCTTTAAAGAAATCAAAGTATTAAATAAAAACCAAACAGAAATTCTGGAAATGAAAAATGCATTCAAGGAATTACAAAACACAGTGGCAAGCCTTAAGAATAGGCTAGATCATGCAGAAGAAAGAATCTCAGAGCTTGAACATAACACATATGCTCCCGGAGAAAGAGGTGAAGAACTCGGTCTGCTACGCACAAGTGGATCACTTCCCCACGAAAACAGCATTGTGAAACTGTAGAGAAACTGCGTGGGAAAAAAAGAAGGTGAATGGAGACAGGATCGTGAAGTCTGGAGAGTGTGAGATAAAAAATAGAGAATAGAGTGTCGGATGGCTGCGCCAGACTGGCCAGCGAGTGCAGTGGGAGAACCACAGGAGAACACAGGAGAACATCCTACTTGCCCACTGACCTCCACACCCACTCAGACCTGCCTAAAATCAGGGAAAAATCGCTGCAGGAGTCACGGGGCTCTTTGGAGAAAAGACGATAGCGGGAAGCACCTTGAACTCCCCGGAGCTCTGTGCTAGGACTGCACCGGGCCAGGGAGGGACTGGTTTGAGCTACCCCTCGAGGGAGTTAGGAGAAAGGCATCTCGCCCCTGTTGGTCAGCGGGACCAGAACAACAGAGGTGAACACTAAAAAGGGGGCTCTACCTTGGAAACCACTGTGGAGGATTAGGCCGGCTCAAAGTGGGTCAGAAACAGCAAGATCTCCTGCTGGACAGGCTTGAGATTGTGGGAGGGAAACACACAAGAGACGATGGGCATCCTGATGACTCAGCTCCCCAATCCGGCATCCACCAACTCCTGAACAGTTGCCCCCAGTGCCAGCGCTCTGCAGGTGGGCGGCCACCATTTTTGGGGTCTACAACCCAGATGTTGTGGTGCGCTATGGTTTTGGACAGCTCCCTTCCCCGAGCCCAGAGATTCCTGTGAGAGACTCCACCCTTCCACGACCTATTATCAGCTAGCCAGGCCAGTTTTCATGGGTGAATTTTGAGTGCTTCCCCAGTTGTGGGAGGCTACCACCTGTGGGATTCCCAGGAACTGGGGAGCTGGGCAGTGTCACATCCCCTAGTGCAGTGACTTTCACACCATAAGTGGTAAGCTCCACCCCTGGAGGTAAGGAGAGGCAAGAAAAACCACTTTCCCTGTGCAACTGGTGTGAATCTGTGGGGCCTTGGTGCAGATTAATAGTTGACAGCCCAATGATTCGGCCTGTCAGACTGGATTAGGTCATCCAGTAGGATCATAACTCTGGGGCCTGATCTCTGCATCCAGGTGGCTGCCAACAGTGGGGCTCACAGTCAGGGAAGGAAAATCCAGGCCAGAGGCCACAGCAGGTGCTCCAAGTAACCTCTACCATCGGGAGCAGCCTCCCAAGTGTGGTGGAAGAACCCTGAATAACATATCAGTGGCTCCCCCTAGCAGCAAATCAAGCAACCATACAAACAGACACATCCAGGCTGGTAGGCAGTGGCAGTAATCTGCCTTGTTCCTACCACCACTTTAAGGGGGAATAGGGTCCAATCCAAGTAACCCTCGGGTGTGGCAAAAGCCTTCCTACAGATCAAGGCATTAGTATTCCTCATCCGGGGACCAGAAACCAACACAGAGGCATCAGATTACCTCTGGCTCCTCCACACAATCTATAACCAATGACAGAGAGGGTAACCCCATAGCTCAACACAGTGCCCTCTATCTAAAGCTATTAGAGGGCAGTAGAGATATACACACAGGTGTGATTCACTGCATGAGAGCTTAAGCTGGGGGACCAAACTCACTAATCTCCACTGACAAGAGGTGAAGACAACAGGTCAGAGATAACACAACTTGCCAAAATACTTCTAAGGCAATACAAGATCAGGGCGCCTCCTCCCACCATGTGCTAAGGGGGCTTGACATTAAGGGCACAAACAAATCCTAACACTCCCAGTTATCAATCAATTACTCTGCTAGAAAGAACCAGATAAAGAACACAGGGAATATGAAAGAGCAGAGAGAAAAGTCAACCCCAAAAGGAATCGTAAGACTCTCAAAAGGGGATATTAATTTAAATGAAATGATTAAATTGAGGGGGGAAGAATTCTGAATATGGATTGTAAGGAAACTCAATGGAATTGAAGAGAAAATAGAAATACAACACAAAGAAACCATGAGAAGAATACAGGAAATGAATGAAAAATTCTCTAAAGAAATTGAAATATTACGAAAAACCCAAACAGAAATCATGGAAATGAAGGAGACATTCAAGGAACTTCAGTGGAAAGCCTTAAAAATAGAATGGATCATGCAGAGGAGAGAATCTCAGAGCTTGAAGATAATGCCTATATGCTAAACAAATAAGATGAAGAAAAAGAAAACAGAAACAAGAGACAAGAGCAGAACATACAAGAAATGTGGGATTATGTACAGAAATACAATAATTATAGGCATCCCAGAGAGAGAAAAGGAAAACACACAAGGGCTAGAAAATGTATTTCTTGGAATACTAGAGGAAAATATGCCTGGCCTGGCCAGAAACCTAGATATCCAGATACAAGCAGCACACAGAACTCCTGGGAGACTCTACATGAAGAGGAAAACACCACATCACATAATTATCAGATTGGCCGAAGTAGACAAAAAAGAGGAAATCCATCTCACAGTAAGACAAAAACAACAGACAACCTACAAAGGAAAACCTATCAGACTAACTGCAGACTTCTCTAATGAAACCCTACAAGCCAGAAGAGACTGGGGACCCATCCTCAATCTTTGTAAACAGAACAATGGCCAACCTGGAATTCTTTCCCTGGCAAAACCGAGCTTTATCTACGAGGGAGAAATAAAGACTGTCCCAGACAAGCAATCACTGATGGACTTTGCGAAGACCAGACCTGCTGTGAACGGAGTACTCAGACCTGCATTATACACTGAACAGCACAATAGACACCCACCAAATTAAAAAAAACTCAAGAGTTAAAGTCCAGAACCCGGATTCTACAATGGCTTGAGAAGTAAAACAAAACAATAAGAACTTGCCCAACAATATGAATAGAAATCTACACCAAATATCAATTATCTCAATAAATGTGAATGGCTTGAATTTTCCTTTGAAAAGACATAGACTGGTTGAGTGGATAAAAAATTATAAGCCAAGTATCTGCTGTCTCAAGGAAACACATCTAACCCACAAAGACACTTTCGGACTCAAGGTCAATGACTGGAAAACAAACTTTCAGGAAAATGGAAACGAAAAAAGAGCTGGGATAGCGATTCTGATTTCAGACAGCATAAAATTTAAAATAGCCAAAGTAAAGAAAGGCAAAGATTTTAAAATAAAAAAAGTAAAGAAAGACAAAGATGGTCACTATATAATGGTGAAAGGAAAAATCCAACAAGGAGACTTAACAATTCTTAATATCTATGCACCCAACATAGGAGCACCCAGATATATAAAGCAAACCCTGTATGAACTAAATAGCATGATAAATAGTAATGCTATAGTAGCTGGGGATTTCAACACCCCACTGTCTGAAATGCACAGATCCTCCAAACAAAAAATTAAGCAAAGAAATAACGGACTTAAACAGAGCTCTAGAACAAATGGGTCTAACAAAAATCTACATACAGAACATTCCACCTAAATAAAGCTGAATATACATTCTTCTCATGAGCTCATGGAACTTTCTGCAAAACTGACCACATCCTAGGTCACAAATCAGACTTCAACAAATTTAAAAAAATAGAAATTGTGCCAAGTATCTTCACAGACCATAGTGGTATAAAACTAGAGATCAATTCCAACACAAACTCTCACTGCTTCACAAAGTCATAGAAATTAAACAATCTATTGCTGAATGACTGCTGGGTGAAGGAAGACATTCAGATGGAGATCAAAAAATTCTTTGAATTAAATGAAAATGGGGACACAAGCTATCAAAACCTGTGGGAATAGCAAAAGCATTCCTGAGAAGAAAACTAATAGCATTAAATACTCACATCCAAAAGACAGAAAGCTCACAAATCAACGAACTAATAAACTGTCTGAAGGACCTAGAAAAAGAAAAGCAAATTAATTCTAAACCTAGCAGAAGAAAGGAAATGACTAAATTTAGAGCAGAACAAAATGAAACTGAGAACAAAAGAACTATACAGAAGATCAATAAAACCAAAAGCTGGTTTTTCAAAAAGATAAACAAATTTGATAGCCCTCTAGCTAGATTGACAAGAACTAGAAAGGAAAGGACTTTAATGAACTCAATCAGAAATGAAAAAGGAGAGGTCACTACAGACACCATGGAAACACGAAACATTATCTTTGAATACTATAAAAATCTATATGCCCAAAAGCTACAAAATGTGGAGGAAATAGACAAGATCTTGGAAACACACAACCTACCTAAGCTAAATCAGGAGGAAATAGAACTCCTGAACAGACCAATATCAAGTGCAGAAAGTGGAGTAGCAATAAAAAAATCTTCTAAAAAAAAAAGTCCCTGGACCAGATGGGTTCACAACTGAATTTTACAAAACATATAAAGAAGAACTCATACCTATACTGCTATACTGCAGAAATTATTCCAAAATTTTAGAAGGATGGTATCCTCCCCAACTCATTCTATGAAGCCAATATCACCTTGATACCAAAGCCGAGACAGGATGTAGCAAAAAAAGAAAACTACAGACCAATATTCCTCATGAATATAGAAGCAAAATTTCTCAACAAAATTTTAGCAAAGCACATTCAATGGCACATCAAAAAAATAATTCACCACGACCAGGTGGGCTTTATACCAGGGATGCAAGGCTGGTTCAACATACGCAAATCTATAAATGTAATTCACCACATAAATAAAAGCAAGAACAAAGATCATATGATTCTCTCAATAAACGCAGAAAAAGCATTTGACAAAATTCAATACCCTTTTATTAAAAAAAACCTTCAATAAAATAGGCATAGATGGGAGATTACTTAAAATTATTAAGGCCATATATGACAAACCCACAGCCAATATCATATTTAATGGGGCAAAATTGGGGAAAAATTGAAAGCATTCCCACTTAGAACTGGAACCAGAGAAGGTGGCCCACTATCTCCACTTGTATTCAACATAGTGCTGGAAGTCCTTGCCAGAGCAATCAGACAAGAGAAGGGAATTAAGAGTGTCCGAATGGGGGCAGAAGAGGTCAAACTCTCACTCTTTGCTGATGATATGCTATTATATCTAGAAAATCCCAAGGATTAAACCAAGAGACTCCTAGAATTGATAAACAAATTCAGTAAAGTCTCAGGATACAAAATAACTGCACACAAATCAGTGGCATTCATATACGCCAATAATACTCAAGCTGAAAATCAAACCAAAGATGCAGCAATCTTCACAATAGTATCAAAGAAAATTAAATATTTAGGAATATATTTAACAAAGGAGGTGAGAGATATTTATAAGGAGAACTACAAAACACTGAGAAAAGAAATTATAGATGATGTAAACACATGGAAATCCCTACCATGCTCATGGATTCGTAGAATCAATATTGTTAAAATGTCCATTCTACCTAAAGTGATATACAGAACTAACACAATCCCTATCAAAATTCCACCATCATTCTTAACAGATATAGAAAAAATATTTGTACATTCGTCTAGAACCAGAGAAGACCTCATATACCCAAAGCAATCTTAATCAAAAAATTGGGAGGCATCAGTCTGCCAGACTTCAATCTTTACTATAAGGCTATAGTAACCAAAACAGCACTGTACAGGGACAGGAACAGAGATATAGACCTTTGGAATAGGATGGCGATCCCAGATATAAAACCATCCTGATATAGTCATCTAATCTTCGACAAAGCAGACAAAAGTATACATTAAAGAAAAGAGTCTCTATTCAATAAGTGGTGCTGGGAAAACTGGATATCCACATGCAGAAGATTGAAACTGGAGCCCCACCTCTCACAAAAATCAACTTACATTGGATAACAGACTTAAACTTGACACATGAAACTTTAAGAATTCTGCAAGAAAATGTGGGGAAGACTCTTTTAGACATCGCCTAGGTAAATAATTTACGAAGAAGACCCCCAAAGCAATCATAGCAGCAACAAAAATAAACAAATGGGACCTGATCAAATTAAAGAGCTTCTGCACAGCCAAGGAAGCTGTCCTTAGAGCAAATAGACAACCTACAGAATGGGAGAAAATATTTGCTTTCTAAACATCCGATTAAAGGATGATAACAAAAATCTATATAGAACTTAAGAAAACCAATAAGAAAAAAATCAAACAACCCCATCAATAAATGGGCAAAGGACATGAACAGAACCTTTTCAAAAGAAGACAGAATAATGGCAGGCAAACATATAAAAAAGTGCTCAACATCTCTAATCATTAGGGAAATGCAAATCAAAACTACAAGGAAATATCACCTAACTCCAGTGAGAATGGCCTCTATAAAAAAGTCCTAAAATAACAAATGCTGGCCTGGATGTGGAGAGATTGGTGCACTCTTACACTGCTGGTGGGACTGCAAACTAGTGCAACCTCTGTGGAAAGCAA
>VBSM01002350.1:5155419-5171240 GCA_008086735.1 Cheirogaleus medius | reverse complement strand
TTAAGATTGCTTTGGCTATATGAGGTTTTTTCTGGTTCCATACAAAGTGAAGAACTGTTTTTTTCTAGATCTGTAACTAGACAAGGATGCCCACTATCTCCTCTCCTATTCAGCATAGTGCTTGAAGTCCTAGCGATAGGAATCAGGCAAGAGAGGGGTATTAAGGGCATTCAAGTGGGGGCAGAGGAAATCAAACTCTCACTCTTCGCCAATGATACGATATTATACCTAGTAAACCCCATGGACTCGTCCAAGAGACTCCTGGATTTAATAAATGAATT
The DNA here is from genome assembly GCA_008086735.1 of Cheirogaleus medius. Lineage (NCBI taxonomy): Eukaryota > Metazoa > Chordata > Mammalia > Primates > Cheirogaleidae > Cheirogaleus > Cheirogaleus medius. Next base: position 5,170,959 of record VBSM01002350.1, on the reverse strand, counting down.
TGATAAAGTTTCAGGTTATAAAATCAATATACACAAATCAGAAGCATTCATATATGTCAAGAACCGTCAAGCAGAAACCCAAATCAAAAACACAATACCCTTTACTATAGCCCCAAAGAAAATTAAATATCTAGGAGTATACTTAACCAAAGATACAAAAGATTTATACAAGGAGAACTACGAAACACTAAAAAAAGAAATTGCAAATGATTTAAACAGATGGAAAAATCTACCTTGTTCATGGATTGGTAGAATCAATATCATTAAAATGTCAATATTACCTAAAGTGATCTACAGAATCAATGCAATCCTTTCTTTCAATCAAGAGCCATAAACTTTCTGAGGAGGTCAAATAGTTGTGAGTATCTACTGATAATATCAGTTATCTGGGTATCTCCAGCCAAAACTGACCAAATTATTCTACACTGCTAAACTATCACAAGGTTTCTGGAACTTAGTCTTGCTAAGCAAACTAACAAATTTAGAATAAAGAATAGTCACAAGTACTAAGAAGAAACCATTCATACAAGCCGACAGTATCATAGGTAAGTAACCTCCATATCTCAGCTGACAATTTCCAATAGTAAGAATAAGGAAGTGCTGTTTCAGTCTCTCTAGAATAATTTGACCTCCATCAAGTATCTCCTATAATTTTTGCCCACATGCATGAAACTATGTCATGGAACATACCTATGTTTCTGACCATGATTCCTTTCAGTTCATCCACTTGGGCTTGAGTCTCCATCACTTTGTCTAGGCCCTTATTCTCAGAGTGATGCTTCTATAAGAAAACAAGTTTTAACTTATGGTACCCAGACATTATTTACAATAGGAAAACAAAAATAAGAAGAATGACAATTTATACTGGGGAATACTAAGTTATGTCTCTATTGATACAAAAGATATATGTCACTTCACTGGAAAAATGTTACCAGACTTAGGAAAAAATATGGGCAGCATAAAAAATGTTTCCATAAGAACTATAACTATTATAGTTTTAAAATATCACCTATTTTAAATAAAATGAAGATAAATATATTATAATATATCAAATATACACCTGAGGTTCTTGGGGCAGAAGTTGGAGGATATATAATCTGTGCTCAGACAAAGAAAAAAAGGGGAAAAAGAAGACTATAGTTGGGGCATGGGGGACAGGACAGGGCTTTCCAAAATCGTTCCACATTTCTTAAGTATGATGAGGTAGGGGCTGGCCCAGCTTCTTTGCACCTGTTTTTATATCTGCTGGGATCACTGCATGCATCCTATTTTCATTGGCTTTTCAGAGGATCTAGAATCTAAGATACTGATAATATATATCTTGAAGTTATTATCTGTAGCTAACAATTATGAAGGGCTTAATATATAATGCTCCAGTCACTTCACTGTACTAAGTACTTCAAGCAGGTGATACTGTTTAATCTACCCTCAAGCTATATCATGAAGATGATATAATTATCTACATTTATAGAAGGAACTGGCATAGACCTGTTCAGAGGGTCATACACAGATCTGGAGCTAATGACAAACTGGCTAATTTGAAAGTTTTGCTGCTAGCTGACCCCATTTACTCTTGACTGTGCATTGTTTTTTTCTTTTTTTTTTTTTTTTGGTAGTGTTGTGTACAGTTTCACACAGGCGAACATTTCCTAGTGAGGAGTATGAAACAAATCAATTGCCTGAATAATAAAGGTATATAAAATAACCAATTTAAAGGAAATTCATTCCTAGATGAAAATATATATATATATATATACACACACACGTGTGTGTGTGTGTATGAGCATAATACTCAAAAAGAGTATTAAAAATGCAGGAGAAGTGAGAAGTATTTAATTACAATACATCTTTATTTTCATTCATAACAAAATCACAGCTAGAGCTTGTCTTTGTACTCAAATAGTTTCATGGGTAAAAAGCATTTTAAAAGGTGTTCAACATCATTAGTCATCATGAAAATGTAGATTAAAACCACGATGAAATACCACTACACACCCACTAGAATGGCTAAAATTAAAAAGACAGACCACAACAAGTATTGGCAAGGATGCAGAAATACTGGAACTGCCGGTGAGAATGTAAAATGGTACAACCACTTTGGAAAAGAGTGTGATGATTTTTTAAAAATTACATATCACTTACCATGTGGACCAGCAATTCCATTCCTAGGTATTTACCAAAGAGAAATAAAAACATATGTCCACACAAAGACTTGTACATGGAGTTTCAGAGCAGCTCTATTCATGACAGCTGAAAACTGGAAGCAACTCAAATATCCACCAACAGGTGAAGAGATAAACAAATTGTGGTACATACATATACTACTACTCAGCAAAAAAAGGAACAAATTACTGATTTATACAACATGGATGGATATCAAAAGCCTTACAATGAGCAAAACAAGCAAGACATAAAGAGTACATACTGTATGATTCCATTTATATAAAACTCTAGAAAAGACAAAACTAATGTATAGTGACAGAAAATGGATCACTGGTTGCCTGGGGCAGCATATAGGGGAGAAGATTGACTAGAAAGGGACATGAGGGAGTTTTTAGGGTGATAGAAATGCTTTCTGTCTTGACTACACTGATATTTCAGAAGTATACACATATGTACACCTTCACTGAGCTGACAATTAGGGATTCATAGAGTTGAACAGACTTTCAAACAATTAATTTGAGTTGTTCAAAAATTAAATTTGCCTCATGGAAGAGTAGAAAGTTTACGTATATGTTAAAAGGCCATTTGACATGTTGGTGCATGTACCATTAGATGGGGAATTGAACTAGATGATCTTTAATGTTCTTCCTAATCCTGAGATACTCTGACCACTATTAATAGAGAATATCACTGTTTTCTACTCTAAAATGGACCCTTTACATTTTATTTTAATCAGGGAAGTTTTATTATGTTGGCATATAGTAACATAATCACAAAAGTATATTTCAGGTTAGGGCCCCCTATATTCATCATGTTTTAAGGTAATAAAAAATAAATATAAATCAAAATACTTTATCCTGAGAAAGAACTTACTAGCTGCGCAGCCAAGACACTTGAGAACTCACTATTCATGGCATATGGAAGTGCTGTCTGTGCTCTTGAACCATAAGTAGTCTGGAACCTCTTCTTTATCTCATTCAGAAAATTAAATGCTCGGGAACGTTCAAAATCCTGGAAAGAGATCAAAACAAAGTTCACATTTAGAAAGTAAACAAAGATGATGTGGATAATTAATAACAACAATAAACAGCTAATATTTACTGAGCAATGACTCTATGAGAAGAAACTAGCATTGATCTCATTTTAAAGATAAGGAAACAAAGGCCCTGAAAAGGTAACTAACTTGCCAAAGGTCCAAGAAGTAGTAAATGAAAGAGCTGAAAGTCAAATCGAGATATGTCTGGCTAGCTAATAGTACCTAGGTTATTCCTGCGTATCTTTCATAGGATCTATTAGAAGGCCCAGCACAAGAAGATGTTCAATAAATCCATAATAATAGTACAGTCTTTCACACACAAAGATAATGCTACTGACATAAATTTTGAATTGATATTTTTCAAAAGTGGTGGTACATTTGAAAAGATGAAGTGACATACCCTTGTCTAGTCCCAGCCAAAAAGTATGTGTGTATGTGTGTTTATGTGTATGTGTATCAAATTAGAAATATTAGGCTCAACTCTACCCTAGACTTCATGATATTTTTCATCTATTCTAAGCTCTTTCACAGTAGTCATTTCAGATATAGCTAGATTATTTTTCCTAATTTTACAAAATACTGTGAAGCTAGGAATAAAAATCATTGTGATGATCACTATGGTTGATAGTCATTTCTATTTTACCCAAGATGTTTAGTCTAGGCCAAGGGTTCTTAAATTTTAGTCAATGATCCAAATTCAAATGACTCTTGTACTTGGATAGAAAAACAAATCACATCATTATTTGTACCAAACTTTTACTTAAATTTCAATTGTGAATATAGGTAGTACATTCACAACCTGAGTATTAAACAGTATTGTAACTCTGTCACCAAAAGAAGTCTTTTTTCATATACCATCACAATAATAGATATCTTGAAATACCATTTACACTCATCACCATTTTAAAATTATTATTAGTTATTAGACCATGACTAGATTTTGTTAATGAGTTCATAAAGAAGCATATACATTATTATATCAACTTAGAAAATATTTTAAATACCATATTTTTTCAATATAACTGGTTTTGTTAGAATCATATATGTTTATTTTATATAGTTAAAAACATTCTGGGAGGGGCCCATGAGTGACAAAGGGGTCTGTGACACAATAAAGATTAGGAACTCCAATCTATGGAAATCATGCCAATTCATGCTTCTTGTCAGTGATCAGTTTAGAAAGAAGCATGTCACCAATAAGACATGAAAGGAAGACCACTTTGAAAGCAGGCAGAGGAGAGGGCATGCATCTGGGAAGTTTTCTCATTCCTACAATAAGAGAATCAAGAAGCCACAGTCCCTCTTCTGTGGCCATGAATAAATAAGCATATCATAGTAAACATGCAATCATAAGGGTAACCTGTCTGGGAAGAAGTCAACACTGAGGAGAGAGCAGAAGAGAGAAAGGCTCCTGATAACATCATTAAGTTATTGAGCATTTTGGGTCTAGAGCCTACACATACTCAAAAAACAATCCAACCAAGGTAAACTACAGTTTTATATAGCTGATTGTAATGTATTGTGATTTTAAAAGTTTTTCCAAAGTCCTTGCACATTAAAAATTTCATTAACTATTGATTGGAGGAATGAAGTTATCTAATTTGACATGTCAGTTAAACATTTTTTTTATTTCAGCATATTATGGGGGTACAAATGTTAAGGTTACATATATTACCCTTGCCCCACCCCCTCGAGTCAGCACTTTAAGCATGACCAGTTAAACAATTTTTGAGAAGCTTTAATACCAAAGAATCATACTTATGAACACCAATTCTCACTACAATAGGATAAATGTAGAGTTGCTAGAGGTTAAGCTAAAACTCTACCAAAACAAAGCTAATTTTCACATACCCACGTATCAAGTTTTCTTGTCATGTGCTGCTCTCTAGGGCAAATGCAAAATATAAAAAAAAATTCCAGCTATAAAAAGTTTGTATTACTTTTACCCATCATAGGTATAGATAATTAGGAACTGACTATATTAACAATACACATAGTTAAATAGTAATATGTCTTCAAGTTACTTACATCATCAGTGATACAAAGATATACAATCCTGTCTTGGCAGATGTAATGAAACAAATAACTGTAGAATAAAAGATATAAAACTTACTGTGGTTATAAGCATCATCTCTTTTACTTCTATCTTCTATGTATAAGAAAGTTCAGTACTGCCAACATCACCATATTATTTACAGATACAGTCTGTTTTCTCTCTCCCCTTCCCCCATATACCTGTTTCTTTCAAGTCAAACTGATAGGAATAAATAAGAAATTAAAAGAAGGTCTCTACCCTAGCTACACAGCATAACAGCATGTGTATCAATCATTAAAATGACAGCTCCAAAAGCATAATTGGACTCGTAAGTCCTGAACAAAAGATGACATCTTAGGAGGGGCATGTAATTAAGATTAACCCCAATGGGCCATATAGTCTTCCTTGCTTTTACCTAATATCTCAAAGCAAACACCTTTTCTACGAAATTCTCAACATTTGTTTGAGTATCTATTTTGAGCTAGTTACTGTGCTGGATGCCAAGGATACAAAATAGAAAAACCATCAGTCCTTGTCTTCATAGGGATCATAGTGCAAAGAATTACAATGTAGCATGGCAAACAGGATGACAAGAAAGTTAAAGGCAGTGCATGGTGCTCTGGGGCCACAGAAGAGGCACATAATGGAGATTTGCCAAAGGCTAACAGGAAAGACTTCCTAGAATAAGTGATGTCTGATCTGAGACCTGAAGAATAACTAAGAGATAGCAAAGTAAAGAGTGAGCAAAGAGTTTTCAGAGAGGAATCAGCAAGCATAATGGCCTGGAGATAAAAGAGCACACAGGAAAGTAAAATTGGCTCACATGACTAGAGTAGAATGTGAGGAAAAAATAAATTGCCTGGACAGATGAGGCTGGAGAAACAAATACCAGATTATATAAGACTTTATAAACTACACTGTACATTATCCTAAGAATAATGAACAAGCATCAAAAGGTTTTAGCCTGGGAGACTGTGATCAGATTTGCACTTTCAAAAGGATACTTTGGCTAGAGTGTAGAGAACCGACTGAAAGGAAGTCCAGATGGGAAACTATTGCAATGCATCAGTTAAGAAATAATGAGGGGCCGGGCACAGTGGCTCACGCCTGTAATGCTAGCACTCTGGGAGGCCGAGGTGGGTGGATTGTTTGAGCTCAAGAGTTTGAGATCAGCCTGTACAAGAGTGAGACTCCGTCTCTACTAAAAAAAAAAAATAGAAAGAAATTAGCTGGACAACTAAAAATATATAGAAAAAAATTATCCGGGCATGGTAGTGCATGCCTGTAGTCCCAGCTACTCGGGAGGCAGAGGCAATAGGATTGCTTGAGCCCAGGAGTTTGAGGTTGCTGTGAGCTAGGCTGATGCCACAGCACTCTAGCTCAGGCAACAGAGTGAGACTCTGTCTCAAAAAAAGAAAGAAAGAATGAGGGAGATAAATTGAAGTAGTATGGGCAATGAAGAAGGGACAGAGAAGAGAGATAGGAGATATCATTCATAGAACTTGGTGGCTGGCTACTGGGGAAGAGACAGAAGGATAACTAAACTTTGCCTCCCAGATTTCAACCTTGGACAAGTGGGTAGACAGCAGTACCTATTGAATTAATGTCCACATAGAGGCCTGATATGAATTACAAGTATGGAAACTCAGGTGAAATGTCTTCCTCTACTACTCTGAAACTGTTCACACCAATTCCACCCATGAATTCCATGTTGCCAAATCCAGTGGCTCTCTCTGAAATATTTGATAGTGTTGACCATTTCCTTCTTCTGAATTTTTTTCTCTTCACTAGATTTCTTGACACCAGGCTTGCCTGTTGCTATGGAGTGAATTGTGGTCCTTTCAAAATTCATATGATAAACCCCTTACCCTCAGTGTGACTATATTTGGAGATGAGGCCTTTGGGAGGTAATCAGGGTTAGATGAGATCCTAAGTGTGGCCCTTATGATAGGATTAGTGGCTTTAAAGAAGAGGAAGAGAGAGAGAGCACTCTCTCTCCACAACGTGAGGAAACAGGTAGAAGGTAGCTATCTGCCAGCCAGGAAGAGGGCCCTCACCAGGAACTGAATTGGCTGGCACCTTGTCCAGCCTCCAGAACTGTGAGAAATATATGTCTATTGCTTGAGCCACTCAGTCTATTATATTTTGTTACAGCAGTCTAAGCAGACTAATATACCTGGCTTATATCATAATCTCTTTCCCTCTATGCTGATGTTTTCTAGCATCCTTTGCCCCCTGCTTTTCTCACACTCACTCCCTGGAGGGCAGCATCTACTCTCATGTTTTGTTGTTGATGTTTGTTTTCAGCTACCACAATTACACTGATGATTCCCAAATCTAGACCTGACTTATCTTCTGAGTTCCAGGCCTACACACTACTGTCTACTAGACATATCCAACTGGACATACCATAGACAACTTAAACATGACATGTTCAAAATGGAAGTTATCATTTTTTCCATAAAATTTGTTTCTCCTAAACCAGACTGGGGAGTCACTTGGTACACAGGTCACAAAAGGTAACAAGGTATGATGCCTGCCATTAAGGAGCCTACAGTCAAGGGACAGAGACAAACAATCAAGACTACAATTATAATCCAGTATGATAGGTATTACAATATGAATCAACACTAAATGCCATGTAGACACAGGTGCCTCTGACTGAGGCACCTGGCCAAGTCTTGGAGTTAAGAAGTTTCTAAAAGAGGAAACATCTAAGCTCAGGAACATTAAGCCAGATTTTAAAAAACAAGTATATATACATATTTTCCAATTAAAGGTAACAGTTATTGCAAAGGCTAGGAAGAGAAGAAAGAACCTAACATTGAACTGCAAACAGCTAAGTATGGCTGGAGAACAAAATTGAGCCATCGATTAAAGTAGTAAGAGATCAGGCCAGAGAAGTAAAAAGGGCCAGATCTTGAAAAATCTTCCCAAGTCATGTTAAGGAATGTTAAGGAAATTTACGCTGAGGGCAGGGAGTACATGCTGAAGGAAGAGGCATGAACAGAACTGCCCTTTTAGAGGGATAAAGTAAAAATTAAGAAAGTATTTCATTTGGAACCGATAAAGTGAGCAAACGTTTACAAGGTGGTCTATGAAGGGAATGACATTCCTAGAAGATAAAACAGCACAAAAAAAAATTTACCAAAGCTCAAAACAACACAGCTAGGTCAAGGAATGGCAAACGGTCTTCTGGAAATAAGGATAGAAAAAGGTCAGGAATGTACAAAATTGTGAAGGGTGAGTTGGGGTTTTATTCTAAAAGCAGTGGGTTTGGAGCAATAAAGTATCATCATAAGAATGTGAAATACAAATTTAAGATGGAAGCAACTAGAATTAGGAAGACCAGTTAGGAGAAGGATTATCAATGAGAAATAATGAAGGCCTAAATTAACACTGTGACAGTGGGGATAGAGAAGAGGGAATAGATTGAAATACTTCTTGTAGGAAAACGGCAAAGATTTGGTGAAGAAGTCTAATATGATTCTGAAGTTTTAGGCTTAGCTGATTTGAGTGGCCAGTAATGCTATTAAAGAAAAAAAGAATAGCAAGAGGAAGAACAGATTTCAGGAGAAAAGTGTTTTAACAGGCAGTAAAATGGAATTTTTCTTTTGGTATACAGTAATAAGATTTTTTTATTGGAATGATGGAAAATGATTATAAGGGGAAAAGAAAACCCAATGCAGACAGTTAAAAATAAAAAAAAAAATCTCAATGATGGAATCTCACCACAGAGGATAGAGGGGAGGACTATATTAGGACACAGGTAGAGAGGCATGGCAGACAGATAACACCTTCTACTATAACCGCATTTTAATTGGATTACATATTCTAGCCTCTCTTGTGGCTAGATACTGCTAAATGACTACGTTCTGGATCACAATATGTGAGTGGAAGGTATATGCCCCACTTCCTAGTCTTGCCTCTAAAAGAAGTGTAAGTGCTTTCCTTGGACATTTTCCAGGGAACTGGCTAGAAACACACAGATTATAAGCCTAAAACATTTTTGAAGAAACTATAAAGCCATAATCACAAGAGGCTGGGATTACTTAACACCTAAAGCAACCTCTGGGCCCCCAAATGTACACCATCAGGAAGCAGACTACAAAACTTGTATAGTTCCCAAATATGACATACTCTCTAACACCCATTTTGGATGTGGCCAGAAAGGATAATGGCCCAGGAAGAATCTCCTGAAGAACAAAGCCAGGAGTCAGGGAAAAAAGATGAGAGAGTTCCTCCAAGAAGGCAGAACTACTAACCACTCCCCAGTCAGAACAGGGAGTCTTTGAAATTGCTGTGAGGCAGTTGTTTTATCATTGCTAGGAAGTGGTGAGTTCTACTTGTTTCTCATTCTTCCCTTTTTCAAATGAGAGTTTGAAAAACGGGATCACTGTGATCCTGTTTTTATTTCGCCATTGTCTATCGGGTTAGGCTGGAAGAACAGGAAAAAAATATGACCTGTCTTCTAGTGGATCATAGGACCCAACCCCTGGGCCTGATGGAAAGGATTGTGTTTCACCCAGACTCTGGACTTGGAGCTAAACACAGGAACTAGATAGGTCTTTGGAGCTACCTTCCTCAGAGAAGAGGTGTATTCTATGGTTGGGAAGAAGAGTTTACCCAGATATTTGGATGGTCAGAAGAGTAGAATGAAAGACTACAAGTGATCCCCTGATATCCTGTAACTTTCTCCACAGTAACAGAGTTTTAGCTAATGACTACATAGCCAGAGATGACATTTCCTGGCCTCCCTTCTAGCTAGGTTAGCTACATGACTACAATAAAACAATAAAATGCAAACAACAGAAACAATAAAATAGCAAACAATAAAATGTGAGCAGAAAGTTCTGAACAATAAAATGTCAGGCTACTTCTGGGCCTTGCCTTTAAAATTACTGGGCAAGCATTGGGATTTAACAAGAATTGAAGGAGCTGCCTTAGACAGAGTTGGAAGGCACTAATGGAGAATGGCAAAGCCCCCACAAAACCCCAAACCATTCATCTCTGGACTATCTCATTTAAGTCAACACTATATTTCAGAGTCTCTCTCACAGTAGCTTAGACTAGACCCTAAATTATACAAGGAGTTAGCCCTAGAAAGAAATAAGAACTTTCTTCTGAGATAAGAACTAAGGAAATAAGGATAGCTTATATATATAACAAAAGATTTTTATGTATTGACAAGGAAGTATGAGGTACTTTTTATCTGATTACTAAGATTTCCCACCTATGCTCTCTCTAATCAGCCACCAGAGTAATCTTTCTAAAGCAAAATCTGACCGTGTCATACCCTGGCTGAAAATCTTAAATGTCTTCCCACTGCCCACAGGGTAAAGTTCAATCTCTTAACATGGCCAATGAGACCCTATATGACTTTTTCTCTATCCATCTCTCTCGCTTTATCACCACCACCCTGGGCACCAGTCAGAGAACAACCTGCAGTTCCCCAAATATACCCTATGATCTCATGCCACCATACTTCTCTGACTGCTATTCCTTCTACCTGGAATGCCATCCCCCTACCCACTACCTCCCACCCTCTACTATAATTATCTATGGATTTGACTGTTTCCCTCATTAAACTATAACCTCTGTGAGGGCAAATACTGCATTTCTTGTTATATCCTCAGCACTTATCAAAGTGCCTGGCAATAGTTAAATGCTCAGTAAATATTTACTGAAAGAATGAACAAAGGAATATTATTTATATTATCTGTATCATTTTACATATCCTTGAGCTCCAGAGCTAAGTCATTTTTACATTTAACATTTCTGTATCTTTCTTAAAGTAATATCACTTCAATGACAGAAAATAATAGCAAGTTAAATTTATAAGTAATAAAACTAGACATTTTCAAAGCTGATGAAGGTTACTGTTTTATCAGCCTATTCAAATTATCTACCTAGAAGCTTATTTTCTAGTTTTCTACTGTTCTAACTATAATAATAGAATTCCCTTCTTTCAACCCCTACCCCATGCAAAGCAGAACTCACTTGCCATGTGAGTATGTTAGTTTGTTATTTTCAGAAGGTATCTTAGCCAGAATCTGCTCTGTCACCTCCAGGAAGTTTCCTCCACACCAAGCATGTTTGGCAAGGATAGTGGTACCCCTGGCAACAACAGCAAAAAGAATGGCCATGGCTTCAATCTAACAAAAGGAAAAAAGACACAAATTTAGAATATTTCTTTGACATGATCTTCCAAAAGTAACTTACTATTATTTATCAACATCTACCTGGAGTATCAAACAAGGTCCTACAACATGGAACTTAACAGCACACTTAACAGGTTTAACAAGAAGGTCACAATCTTCTACAAGCTTACAACCTAAACCATGCTGATATGCATACATATAAAGAGACACACAAGATACATACACAGACACATACATACACCCACTATTGATAAATATGTTGCATTTACAAATTGTACAGCACAAACTGATATCACCCTTTTGAAAAGCAATGACCATAATAAATAGCGAAGGGACATAAAGATGTCTCCATCCTTTAATGCCGTAATTCCATTCTGAAAATTTATCCTAGGGAAATAGTTCAACAGAAGTTAAGATTCTGGATTCACAAAGATAATTATTAACAATAATAATAGCCCATACTTATTGTTTACTATGTGTCAGGTACCACTTTAAGTACTTTATAATTATTAATTCATTTAATCCTCACAACTCAATGAGATTATGCACTATTATGATACTTCTATTACAGATGAGGAAATTGAAGCACAGATGACTTTAATTTGCCCAAAATTACAGAGCTAGTAAGTGACATGCCTGCTGTTTAAATTCAGGCAGTATGGTTCTAGAACCTACAATTTTATCCCTTTACTGTATACTGCCTCTTGTATTAAGGCATTATCCATAATAGAAACAAAGTGAAAATAACCCAAACCTTTCAAAAGAGAGGAATGTTTTTAAAAATTATGGTAAGACCCTTCATACACAAAACATTACTAAAACAATTTGAGTTTAAGATTATTTTCCTTATGTTTGGTTATGAATACGTGCTTTTCCCCCCACACACAGCAGCCCAGTTTCTCTTACTTAATGGCATAAACTTATAAAAAGAGATGAACAAATTCTTTACTAGTCTTAATTAACTGTTAAACCTAATGTTATTTGTTAACATGTTCAGTTTCACTCAAGTTTGAGACCAGTGGTTCTCAAACTGTAGTGAGAATATGAATCATCTTAGGTGGAAGAATAAGAGTCATTTGCTAAAAATGCAAATTCTTGGCATCATTTCCTGAAAATTCTGATTCTGTAGGCCTGAAGTGGGATCCTGGAATCTGTATTTAAAATAAGCCTGTCTGGGTGCAGGTGATTCACATAGTCATAGTTTGTTAAACATGGTACCAGACTATAAAGTGCCTGAGGTCAGGAAATTTGCTGATCCTTTATTGGAATCCCAGCACTGAAGAACAGCACACAGAACAGAAGGCGTTCATCTACCTCTTGAGCTGAATGTCTCTCAGAATCTCTTCTTCATTCTCTCTAAATGAAGTTGTTCTCAGGGTCACGTGCTCAGCCATCTTCTTTCCAGAATTCTTACACATATGTAGGAAGTTACAGTTTCCAAATCACTGTCTCAGACTTTAACTCCTTTGATCCTAAAAGCCTCCCTTGACCATGTATCATACTGTTCTATTTCTTAAAATCATTGCCTAAACCAGGCGTCCTCAAACTACGGCCTGCGGGCCACATGCGGGTGTTTTTGCCCGTTTGTTTTTTTACTTCAAAATAAGATATGTGCAGTGTACATAGGAATTTGTTCATAGTTTTTTTTAAACTATAGTCTGGCCCTCCAACTGTCTAAGGGACAGTGAACTGGCCCCCTATTTAAAAAGTTTGAGGACCCCTGGCCTAAACACTAGCTCTGCTTCTGTACTTCCTTTTAACTCTTTAACTTACTACAATTTGGTTTTTGCCCTTAACACTCCACAAAACCAGGCTTCCTAAGATCACCAACAGCCTCTACATTGCAAAATACAGTGGTCACTTCTCCATTCTTACCTTACTCGACTTCTCAGGAATAGTGAACAACACTGGCCAACCCTCCTTGAAACACTCCTATGTCTCTAGCTGCTCTTTCTGTTCTCATGCTGACTCGATTCCTCTTCTACCTGACCTCTAACTGCTGATTTTTCTTAGGGATTGATTCTGTGCCCTCTTATTACCAGATGAGCTCATCTAGACCTGCCATTGTAAACATGATTATTTGCTGAATATATATTGCATACAGAAAAACAGAATACTGCCGAAGTTAAACCCAAAGCACAACCAACAGCTGAGGAAAGGTAGATAAATAAAGACCTACAAAGAAGACTGAGGATGACCAACTAGGAAAGTGAGGAAAGCCAGAGAAGCCAAAGAGAAAGAAAGCTTCATGAAGGACAAGTGTCAGCTCCTAGCTGTATTTACTCATGCAGAGACTGAAGATTGTAAAACAGTCAATGAAGTTTTACAACAAGGAAGGAGGTCATTGCCTAGGGTGAAAAAGATATAGTGGAGAGGAACAAAAATACAAAGAGAAACAGAGTTGAGAAATCATATGATCCCCGAGATAGACAGATGAAAAAATAGCAGCCTAAGTCCCTGAGCAGCTTTAAAAAAACTTAGCTTGGCAAAATTAACACAAAAAGATCAAGTGTTTTAGTGGACCATAAGTTCTTTATGAACCAATAAGAGATATTGCTTAAAATGCTTATATAATCTTAAATTATATTAAGAAATAGGGTGTCTTGATCTCTTTAAGTACTATTACCATTACACTCTGTGCTTGTTAGAACACATGTGGAATAAGGAATTTAGTTCTGGGTATAATACATATTTTAAGATTGGACAGAAGGAAGACAGTATGGGTGAGAGACACGGAGACTGTGTCACCCGAAGAATGGCTGGAGGAACTAGAGATATGTAATGTGAAAGAGAAGACTTAGAAGGTACATGACAGTTTTCAAATTTATATAAAGTACAATCTCCTGGAATAGGAAGCACATTATTCAGACTGTAACTAGGAACACTGGCTGTAAGTTATAAGGAAGCAGTGTTTTATTCAACAAAAACAGTCTCCAAGTAAAAAATGGCTGTTAAATACTGGGTACATGGTAACAGAAACTTTATTCTCCTCCCAGATGTCACTAATAGGAATTCCTTCCTCTCTCCTATACTGCTAAAAATCCCACCTATAATCAAGTCTCACCTTCCCCCATTGTAATTCTCTTGCAAAAGAATCTGCAATGTCTTAATGAATATTGAGATAACAGAAACAACTGTGGCACAGAAAACACTGCATCTGAAGTCAGAAAACCTGGCTCTGATAATTATTTGCAGTAAGTGAATGCCAGTTTATAAGCCATAAAGTGCTATGTAAATATTCAAGAAGAAAAAGAATGAAAAGATAAGCCAGAGAGAGAAAAAAAAAAGATAATGCACTATAAAAGAAAGCCCTGTTTCAACACTGTTCCTCCCTATTCTTCTATTCACTCATCAATAGGGGGAAAGGCCAATTCAGTTTCTCACATTCAAGTCCAAGTGTTCTGAGAAATTTTTTAATTCTGTATTTTTATTTTGATAACATGAAAAATGTATAAGAATATTCTGGATCATCTGCATGTATATCTTATAAATGGGCAATGGCACACAATCCAGTGTTGTACTTGCATTCATGTCTATGAAGACACAGGTGTCAAGAAATCCCCTAAAATGACTGTGCTTATTTTTTAATAACTCAGCAGCATGTCTGGCTAATATTATGTTGGCACATCCTAAAAACATAATGACAGTAATGACTCAAGCACTCTTGTACTTCTGTTGTGTTTTTAATTAGTTAGAAAAACAACAATTTGTCTTTTGCAATAATGATTTACAATTGAAAGATATCTGGATAGAATAAAACTTTAAGAATTGAGACTTTCATCTGACATTCTAAAAATGACAATGTGGCAAAATAACATTAACACATACATTATCTCAGGCTAAGGAGAAAATAATATTCAAAAATGTTTGTACCAAGTGGAAACCAAATGATACCATAACGTGCTGTATGAAAAAAAGGTTATATAAATGTTCAAATAAAGAAATGGAAGAATTAATTCATCACATAGCACGTGGTAATAGTCAATGCAAACTCAAAAGAAAGCATTCTGTATCATTATTTATACTATTGCAAGGGGATGTGTTATGTTAATTCTTGCAAGATTTCATTAGCCAATGTTTCATAGAAAATACGGATGGAGGGCAGGCGGGAGGGGGGAAGTAGTGTAGAGTTACATAATGTGTGC
>VBSM01002350.1:5121750-5136370 GCA_008086735.1 Cheirogaleus medius | reverse complement strand
TTTTCTTTTTTTTTTTTTACAGATGGGGTCTCACTCTTGCTCAGACTGATCTCGAACTCCTAGCCTCAAGCAATCCTCCCACATTGACCTCCCAGTGTGCTAGGATTACAGTTGTGAGCCACCATGCCCCGCTGTTTTGTTATTCTCTGACTTATTGAATTCAATATATATTAATAGTACATTTATTTTAAGGCTTGTTTAGTGATCAAGGTATTTAAGGATTTATAAGTTCTTCAGACTACAGTCTTTACTCCAGCCCATAAATTTTGAAAATACTATTCTCATTGCCCATGTTTTTAAATACTCTGTAGTTGTAATTTTGATTTCTTATTTGACCCAGGATTTATTTGCAGGATGTTTTTTAAAAATTTCCAAGTAATTGAGGATTTTTTATAAACACTTATTAAATTTCTGGGGTTTTTTAGCATTGCGATGACTGTATTTTGTTTATATGATCTCTGTTTTAAGACTCAGTTGAAGTTTCATTTATAAAATGGTACATGATCAATTTTCCATAGCACCGAAAAAGAAAACGACTTTTCTTGTATGAATGTGAATATTTAGCCACATTTATTAATTTTTTAGCTTCTTGTTTATCTACATAATCTTTCAAAGACTGTCAAAAATATATGAAAGGCTTTGAAATAGACAAAAATTATTGAATGTCCATTTGGTGGAATACTGGACAATGGAATTCTAGGTGATCTGATTCTTAGAGTTGTGTATCTTTGTCTTTGAAATGGCTATTTTACAACTCTAAAAGTTGTAGAAAACTGATAACAGTATAAATAATTTTGTCCCTAGAAACGCAAATGAGTATTGTCCAGTAGAGACACAATTTATTTGCACACTATATAGAAAACATAATTCTGAAAGAGTTATCTATTAAAAATTTGTTTCAGTATTCTTAATTGCACATAAATGTGTGTGTATATATACATATATTTATATACATATATCTGCTCTTTACATTTTATTTTAAACAAATTTTAACATCTTACTGGTTCCCTTATTAATAAGCTAAATAAAATCTTTGACACATATTGATTTTATATTTGTGTGAATCATGATTTTACCTTTTTGAAAACCACACATTAACAACCATAAGATAAATTTAAATTCTTTCTATTAGCATTATTTTTCTTTCATATCCTATATTTCTAACACTTTTTGCTTTATATTTTGATGAAATTGTTATTTTACATCTAAAAGTATATAACTGTTACACTTACATTATGAATGAACACCTTATCTATATAAAATGGCTTAATTAAGCCCCTTTATTGTTATTTGCTTTGATGTTTTTTTCTTTGATGTGCTTATTGTGGACTTGCTTCTTAAAATCACTTTATTTATTTTTAATTACCTAGCTTTTCTTTTTTAATATTAGGATTTTTCTACTTTTTTACTCTTTTATTTATTTATTCTTTAAAATTTCAGAATATTATGGTGGTACAAACATTTTGGTTATGTATAATGACTTTGCCTCGCAGAAGCCAGAGCTACAAGTGTGCCCATCCCCCATACAGTGCGCTCCACACACATTAGCTGTGAGTTTACCCACCCAACCCATCCACCCCCCTCCCACCTGCCTGGCACCTGATGAATATTACTTCCATGTGAGCACCTTAGTGTTGATCAATTGGTGCCAATTTGATAGTGAGTACATGTGATGCTTGTTTTCCCATTCTTGTGATACTTCACTTCGAAGGGTGGGCTCCAGCTCTATCCAAGATAATATAAGAAGTGCTAGTTCATTGTTTTTTGGAGGGCTAAGTAATACTCAATGGTATACATATACCACATTTTATTAATCCACGCATGTATTGATGGTGACTTGGGTTGTTTCTTTATCTTTGCAATTGTGAATTGTGCTGCCATAAAAATTCGAGTGTATATGTCTTTATTATAGAATGTCTTTTTTTTCCTTTGGGTAGCTGCCTAGTAGTTGGATTGCTGGAACAAATGATATTTCTATTTTCAGTTCTTTGAGGTATCTCCAGTTTACTTTCCACAGGGGTTGTACCAATTTGCAGTCCCACCATCAGTGTAAGTGTTCATATCTCTCCACATCCACACCAGCATTTGTTGTTTTGGGACTTTCTGATAAAGGCCATTCTCACTGGAGTTAGGTGTTATCTCATTGTGGTTTTGATTTGCATTTCCCTAATGATTAGAGATGTTGAGCACTTTTTTATATGTTTGTTGGCCATTATTCTGTCTTCTTTTGAAAAGTTTCTGTTGATATCCTTTGCCCATTTTTTAATGGAGTTGATTTTTTCTTGTTAATTTTATTAAGTTCTATATAGATTCTTGTTATTAGTCCTTTATCAGATGTGTAGCATGCAAATATTTTCTCCCATTCTGTAGGTTGTCTATTTGGTCTAATGATAGTTTCCTTGGCTGTGCAGAAGCTTTTTAATTTGATCAGGTCCCATTTATTTATTTTTGTGGTTGCTGTGATTGTTTTGGGAGTCTTCTTCATAAATTCTTTGCCTAAGCCGATGTCCATAAGAGTTTTCCCAACATTTTCTTCTAGAATTCTTAAAGTTTCATGCCTTAGGTTTAAGTCTGTTATCCATCTTGAGTTCATTTTTGTGAGAGTTGCAGATCCTGTTTCTGTCTTCTACATGTGGCTATCCAATCTTCCCAGCACCATTTATTTAATAGGAATTCTTTTCCCCAGTGTATGTTTTTGTCTGCTTTGTCAAAGATTAGATGGTTATGTGAAGATGGTTTTATATCTGGGTTCTTGGTTCTGTTCCATTGGTCTATGTCTCTGTTCTTGTGCCAATACCATGATGTTTTGGTTACTATATTTTTGTAGTAAAGCTTGGAGTCTGGTAGAATGATGCCTCCCAATTTGTTCTTTTTGCTTAAGATTGCTTTGGCTATCCAAGGTCTTCTCTGGTTCCATAAAAGAAAAACAAACGTAGAGTTATTTTTTCTAGGTATGCAAAGAATGAAGATGGTATTTTGATAGAGATTGCATCTAGCTTTACATTATATAAAGAAAACCCTACTTTTTGTAAAGAATATAAGCAATAAAGAAAGGTTTGAGGTGATTAGTAAAATTCTTCTTTTCTCATATTTCTCATCCCCAGAGTAACAGATTTCAGAGGTAGCCCCCTCTTCATTATTTGCACAAATAGTTTCACTCAATAAATAATATTATGCCATTTTCTTTGTTCATTTACTGTGTCTTAGATAACTTTCTATACATGGCTCTACTCCATTATTTTAAAGGACTATGTAATATTTCATTGTATACATGTAACATAAATAATTTAACAGATCTCTTTGTAATGGACATTTAGGCTATTTCCATTGTTTTTTCCTTTGTTATGATGATCATTGCTGCCATGGATATTATTTATGCATTCAGTATATGTTTATTGAATCTCTGGGATGTATTTTATTCACAATATGAAGTCACAGAGATGTTTTAAGCAGGTGTATCACGTGCTCTGATTTGGACTTTTAAAAGATCACTCTGGCTGCTGTATGGAAAATAAATTGTTGGAGTGTAGGATCAGGAGAATATTGTAATAGTCCATGCCCTAAACTAGGTGCAAATGATATAGAAGTATAATAATCCAATATTTATGTTGAAGGGAGAGTTGACATGATTTTATGTTGAATTAGCTATGGCTTCATATTTATATATAAACCTTTGATCCATCTGAAATTTACTATGGTGTAAGGAATAAGATAGAAATTAAGCTTTGTCTTTTCCTAACAGCCAGTGAATTGTCCCATCACTGTTGAATAATCTATTTCCCCTCATTGATTTGAACTGCTACCTTTATCAAATATTACATTCTTATATGTATTCAATATATATTTGATATTATTTTGGCCTCTTTCTTCTGAGCCATTTCATTTCTGTGTATTGTTGTACCAGTACCAAGTTGCTTTTAATTATTATAAATTTATGATATCTTTTAGTATCCAGTAGGGCTAGCCCCCTTCATGACTCTTTTTTTAACAGAGCACCAACCACAAAATTAAAAATTGTACTTGTTATTCTCGGTTGATTCAAAGCATATACAACTTTCTGAAGACAGTTATTCTTCAAGGTATTGCCACCTAGCTGGCACTGGTAACTGAGTCTTCAAAAGGCCATTCCACTATTCTATCAAACCAGCTGTTTCAGGATGGTGGGTATAATGTTAAGACAAATGAATTCCATAAGTATGGGCCATTGCCACACTTCTTTGGGTGTAAAGTGAGTTCCTTGATCAGAAGCGATGCTGTATAGAGT
The DNA here is from genome assembly GCA_008086735.1 of Cheirogaleus medius. Lineage (NCBI taxonomy): Eukaryota > Metazoa > Chordata > Mammalia > Primates > Cheirogaleidae > Cheirogaleus > Cheirogaleus medius. The sequence continues at coordinate 5,132,106 of VBSM01002350.1, read as the reverse complement.
ACCATGATGGTGGTTAAACCATTTTGTAACTCTACGGATCATAATTTTGACAGAAGCATTGTGTGCATGGAAGGCAAGTATGTATTAAGAGTAATTTTCTATTCTAATAATAAAATGCTTCCCCCTCCATGATGGAAGTGGTCCTGTGTAATCAACCTGCCACCAGGTAGCTGGCTGATCACCCTGGGGAATGGTACCATATCAGGGACTCAGTGTTCATCCATCCTGCTGGAGGGTTAGATACTCAGCAGTGGCTGTAGCCAGGTCAGCCTTGGTGAGTGGAAATCTGTGTTGCTGAGCTCATGCATAACCTCCATCCTGGCCAGCATGGCCCCTCTGTTCATGAGCTCATAGGCTGATGACAGGGTTGGCTGAAGAAAGAGGTCAACTGGTATCCACAGAACGAATTATCCTGTCTGCTTCATTTTTAATATCCTGCTTTGCTGAGATCACCTTTGGCCAGCTGGCCCTGAAAGCACCAGACAGTTACATGAATAAGTGGCCCAAATGCCAATGGTCCCCACTCCTGCTACACTGCCTTTTCTCTCCCAGCCTACACTTATGGCTTCAGGGAGCTACTTTCATCAGTAGACAGAAGAAGAGAAGACTTCAGGCTTAGTTTACAAATGATTATGCACAATATACAGACACCACCTGGAAGTGGACAGCTGTGGCACTACGGCCCTTTTCTGGGACAATTCCTAAGGTCAGTTATGAAGGGAAATTACCCAGTGAACAGAACTCCAGGTAGTGCACCTGGTTGTTTACTTTGCTTGTAAGTAGTAACACACCCAAATGAGGAATATGTTGCCTCCAAAATCCAAAGAGACCTAGTAGGTATTGTGCCTCTTTCTTGGTTATAGGAGGGACCAGATGCAACAACTTATCCTTCACCTTAGAAGGGATATCTAAACGTGCTTCACAGCACTGGACCCCTAGAAAATTTCACTGATGTGCAAGGTCTCTGAATTTTAGTCAGATTTGTTTCCCTCCTTCTGACACAAACATTTCTTTACACAATGTTTAAGTCTAGAGTAGTTGCTACTTTTTGCCCACTAGGTCCAATAAGCATAATGTAATCAATGTAGTAGACCAGTGTGATATCTTGTGGAAGGGAAAGGTGATCAAGGTCTCTGTGAACTAAATTATGACAGGGCTAAAGTGTTGATATATCCCTGAGGTAAGACAGTGAAGGTGTACTGCTGGCCTTGCCAGCTGAGAGCAAACTGCTTTTGGTGGGACTTATGGACAGGTATGGAGAAAGAAAGCATTTTTCAGGTCAATAGCTGCATACCAGGTACTAGGAAATGTGTTATTAATAATTTGCTCAAGCAATGTAATCACATCTGGTCCAACCACTGCAACTGAAGTCACCACTTGGTTAAGCTTGCTATAATTTACTATCATTCTCCAAGATCTTTCTTCTGCACAAGCCAAATAAGAGAATGGTGAGAATAACTATCTCCACCCCTTTTAAAGTATTATATCTTTCCATTTCTCCCTTGTGGCACTAAATCTTTGATTTGGTATTGCTTTTGATTTACTATTTTCCTAGGTAGATGCAGTTCCAGTGGCTTCCACTTGGTCTTTTCCACCATAATAGCCCTCACTCCACAGTTCAGGGAACGAATTTGGGGATTCTGCCAGCTGCTGACTTTATTCCAAATATGCATTCTGGAACTGGGGAAATAACCACAGCATGGATTCAGGGATACTCTGTGCCCACTGTGAGATAAACCTGAGCTAAAATACCATTGATCACCTGACATCCATTAGCCCCTACTATGACGGTGGACCACAGTGACATTTTTGATCTCCAAAATTAGCGTCTGTTCAGAACTAGTGTCCAGTAGTCCCTGAAAGGTCCAATTATTTCCTTTTCACTAATGTTCAGTTACCCTGTTAAAAAACCATAGGTCCCTTTGGGGAAGGCTTGGAGAAAGAGTAACAGTGTAAATTTTTGGCAATGTATCTGGGTCCTTTCTCAAGGGGATCCAGCCTCCCCTTCTTCATTCAAGGGGTTCTGGGTCTGTAAGCTGGCTCAAGTCTGGAAATTGATTGAGGGGCAGTGGCTCTTTTTAATGATTCAGTTTAGACTTTCATTCACTTGACCTAGAACTTCTCTGCTTATATAGGTCAAGTAAGAATTTAGGAGGCTTCCTATCTATTTCACTTCTAGGAACACCACGATCCACTAGCCAACATGATAGGTCTTCATGTCAGACTGTTCTGATTGCTGCTTTGACTCTGCTGTCCATTATGGAAACCATGGCCACCTTGCCTTTGGTGATTGAGTGCCACTACTTGACTCCTGCCACCTCAGAATATAATTACTCCCATTGCATTTGGGTTTCCCAATTCAGTGACTGCAGTTCTCACTGTAAAGTCTGGCCTACAGAGAAGAGCAATCATGAAACTCTTCAGGGATGCTGATGTTCCCCTCACAGATCTATTTATCTTAATATCCATTTCCACACATGTTTCCTGAATTTATCTCCATATAAATTAGAAAACTCAAGTAGTTCTTTTGGAGTACAGCACACCTCCTCAATGGTCATACTTTGTACACTTTTAGGGGCCTTCTGGGACTTGAGTGTAGTTATATATCTAATAACAAAGAGAGGTGGTAGGGGTAGGTCTTGAGGAGGATCAGCATTGTCTTGCATGGCATCTGCCTCAGAGGAGGTCATTAAAGCTTACTCAGGCAATGCAAGGTTAATTCTCTCCTACTGCAGTGGAGAGATGGCTACCACCAGGGTTGGGGAGACCACTTCCACTGGTAAAGAAGACTCATCAGTATTTAGGGGCTCTATGTCTCCAGCTTCATGAGGGTCTTCTGCACATACCCATTCCGACTTATAAGATCCCATTCTTTCCCAAACCTCACCCAATACCGTCATTTTAACAGTAGACACTCTGCAAGGCTGAAAGTTTAACTTCCTTTGTAATTAATTCATCCGGTCATAGGATAAGATTTGGCCTTTGATTTTCAGCAATCTCAGCCCTGAGGATACAGAAGATAAGGATCTCTTTTAGGGCACACAAAGAAGCTTTCAGGTCATGTATGTAGTGTTTGAGCCTAAATTCAAATCCATGAGCTTTTCTTTTACTACTTTATTCAGCAACAGTAGAAGAATCCATCCTGTCAGGAAATGTAAGGAATAATAAAAAAAAAGAGCAACTAGTCAATCTCATTATATTCATTAGTTTCCAAAAATGTTTGAATACGTCATATATGTAGTAACCTTGCCTCCTTGCCACTTTTAAGTGGTTGGTTAGAAATATCCAATGGAAATATTTTGCATATCTTTATTGTCATGTCACACTGTGGACTATCAGTGCTCTCTTTATTACTGGAAATATAGTCATTAGCATCTTCAGATCTAATCAGATTAAAAAGCCAATTCTATAAACCCCAGAACCAATTTAGAAAATTTAACATTCTGTTCCTCTAGAATCATTCTTGTTACCAAAATTAGCAGTATTAGAGTTCTCCAGAGAAACACAGCCAATAGAAATATATCTCCTATTGAGGAGTGTATCTATCTATCTGTAGAGATAGATTTATTATAAGGATTGGCTCACATGATTATGGAGGCTGAGGAGTCCTAACTTTTGCAGTCAGGAGAGCTAATGGTGTAATTCCACTCAAAGTCTGAAGGCCCAAGGACCAGGAGAGCTGATGGTGTAAGTTCTACTACTCCTGAGTCTGAGTTTGAAGTCAGAAGAAGACTGATGTACCAGCTTGAAGACAGTTAGGCAGGCCCCGTCTCTGCCTTTTGTTCTATTCATGTCTTCAACAGATTGGAGAAGGCCCACCCACATTGGGGAGGACAATATACTATATTCAGTCTTTCAGCCTACCAATTCAAATTTCAACCTCATCCTAAAAGGTCCTCACAGACAGACCCAGAATTTTAGTCCATTTTGTGTTACTATAAAAGAATATCTGAGGCTAGGTAATTTATAAAGAAAAGAGGTGTATTTGGCTCACAATTCTGATGGCTGGAGAATTCAAGATTGGGCATCTGCATCTGCTGAAGGCCTCAACCTGCTTCCACTCATGGCCCAAGGTAAAGGGGAACCAGTGTGTGCAGAGATTACATGTCACGAGAGGAAGCAAGAGAGAGTGAGGAATTGCTAGGCTCTTTTTTAACCACTTCGGTACGCGCGTCGACTATAGTCGACAGCCACAGATGAAGGCGCACAGCCGAGCATCAACTTTAGCCAACAGCCGTGATATGAAGGCGCAAAGCCGAGCGTCAACTTTAGTTGACAGCCAAAAGCTTTTACTTTTACAGCTTTTATCTCTGCAGTTGCAGTGTGTACGTTCAGCTAATAAGTTACTACGAATCTGTGACCTTCTAACAAGTCCTTAGGTAGGAGTTATTATAGTTATTTTCCTAGAGCTGCCTGTAAAGTAAAACAAGTTTTCAGTGCTTTAAAGCTTTCCTCACCACACAAGAACAAAACAGATTCATCATCAATGCACAGCACAAACTATCGTGTAGACTGAGTGCTGGTTGTGGGCAAGGTTTCGCGGCCGGTGAGCACGGTACGGAAGTGGTTAACAACCACTTCTCTTTGGGAAATAATAGAGTGAGAACTGACCCCCAAGAGAAAGTATTATTTTATTCATGAGGGATCTGCCCCTGTGACACAAATGCCTCCCATTAGGCCCCACCTCCAACATTGAGGATAGAATTTCAACATGAGGTTTGGAGGGGACAAGCATCCAAACCATAGCACCTAGAAAAATGTTTAACCAAATATCTAAGCACCTTGTGGCCCAGTGCAGCTGACATAAAATTAAATATCACACTTATAAATTAGTAGCATTCTTCCAGTTTTAACAAATAGTTATGGCAGGGAAGAACACATAGAGAATTTATTAATACAGGCTTGCCTGTACTTTTTTTTTTTTTTTTTTGAGACAGAGTCTAGCTCTGTTGCCCTGGCTAGAGTGCAGTGGCCTCACCATAGCTGACTGCAACCTCAAACTCCTGGGCTCAAGCAATCCTCCTGCCTCAGCCTCCCAAGTAACTGGAACTACAGGTGTCTGCCACCATGCCTGGCTAATTTTTATATTTTTTATAGTGACAGGCTCTCTTGCTGAGGCTGGTTTTAAACTCCCAACTTCAAGCAATCTTCCCGCCGTGGCCTCCCAGAGTGCTAGGATTATAGGCGTGAGCTACTGCACTGGGCCATTGTCTGTACTGTTTGGCAAGTATTATCCTATTTCATTGTAAGATTTTTCTGTCTTCATTATCAGCACTATAGTTTCCCTTAAGTAAATGATGATTTATATAAATTTGTCCCAGTTTATTTGACCTAAGTTCAGGCAAGACTTTTCTATGCCAACACCTGCAATCAAGGTTCAAGCCATTTCTTTTTTTTAATTTTGATTTTAATTTTTTAACTTTTTGTTTTTCAGGATATTATGGGGGATTAATAAACTGGGTATATGTATACCATAGAATACTACTCAAGCCATTTCTTAAACCTACAAGTAATTATTCTCCCTATCAGTGTTAAATGAATGATTTTCGCCAACTGTGGCTTTGTGATAGTGGGGCTTTATGTTTATAAACCAACATGTTAAAAATTATGTTATTTTTATATATGAGTTTTTCAGATTATATCTCTGAAACAGTACATGGCAATCATCATTCTTATCTGCTGAAAACTGAAATAGTTTTATGGAGTAGCACAGAGAAAATAAAGCTGTTTACTCTTTAACTTTCGACATAGGGTTAGGATTTGATCTCCTACCCACATATGATTTAATCCAGTGTTAATATGAATCTTTTATGTAGATTGAGAGAATTGAGAATCTATTATATACATTGAAAAAAAAGAGACTGAAAGTATGATGATATGCTTACCCTCCCCAAACTAATGATATTTGACTTCAAACTTTAGAAAGAGGTGCAGGCAACATAGTATAAAACATGTGTGAAAATTTCCTTCAGCAATTCTCAATACCACAGCAATGTTTTCTGAACGACCAGAGGTAATTATAGCTACCTTAGCAGAATGCTTTTCTTGAGATATAATTCACACACTACAAAATTCAAGTTTTAAAAGTTTATAATTCAGCAGTTTTTAGTATATTCACAATGCGGTACAACCATCACTACTATCTAATTACAGAACATTTTCATCACCCCAAAAAGAAATCCCATGCCCATTAATGGTCACTTTTTCTAGGGGAGTTTTTAAAGTTGTCTTCAGACTTCTTAAATTTATTTCTAGGTGGTTTAACTTTTTTGCTAGTGTTAATGAATTTTTACTTCAATCACACTTTCTTTTTAATTAAAAATAAAGTTATAAAAGTACTGTATTAATGCAAACTGCCATAAGGAATCCTCCCCCCCCCCACCAAAAGTAAACATTTTAGATTTGGTGTATATCCTTTCAGAGCATTTTATATGTTTGTATAGTTTTTTAAATTATAAATAGGACCATGTCACAAGTATTTCTGTGCTTTTTCCTCACTTGCTTTTTATCTTAACATGGCTCAGAGAATTTTCCAATGTCTGTAAATATAGATCTACTTGCTTCTTGTTAAGTGTTGTACAGTAGGCCATTATACAGATGGTCCGTGGTTTATTTACCCATTTCCTGAAAGCTGAACATTTTTAAGTTTTTATTATTTTAGTCCTTTTCAAACACTGCTGCAATAAGCATCCTTGCACATAAGTCTTTGTTTCCATGTGCCAGTACTTCATGGTATAGATTCTTAGAATAAGAATTGATGAGTCAAAGAATGTCAATAATTTTAACTTTAATATATTTCAACAAATTATTCTAATAGTCTATTCCAATTTATGTAGCCATCAACAGCACATAAGTATGTCCATTTCCCATATTATCTATAATATTTTATTATCAATGTTTTAAATTTTTGCTGTGTGAAAATGGTGTTGTTTATTTTATAACTGGCATGTCTTTCATTACTAGTATGGTTGAATATCTATTTAAAGGTTTTTTTCATCAATATTTTTGTCTGAGCTGTCTATTCATAACTTTTACCTGTTTTCAGTTTTAATGTTTTAAAAATAGATTTGCCATGGCTCTTAGGACAGTATAGGTATCAATCCTTTGTTATATATGTTGCATATTTCTCTGGTCACTTGTCTTTTTTCTTTTAAAAAATATTTTTAGTATAATTTATTTCCAACAAAATTCATAGATCCTAAATATTCAGTTCAATGATTTCTGACAATTGTATACACAGGTGGTAGGCTGAAAAACTGCCCCCTGCCCCTGACATCCATATCTTAATCCCTGGAACCTGTGAGTTACCTTATATGGTAAACAAAAGTGATCTTTGCAGATGTAATTAAATTAAGGATCATGAGACAGGAAGGTTATCCCTGATTATTTGGTGAGTCCTAAATTCAATCACAAGTGTCCTTTTAAGAGAAAGGCAGATGTAGATTTGGCACATAGAAGAAGAGAAGGCAATGTGAAGATGGAGGCAGAGATTGGAGCAATGCTGGCACAAGCCAAGAGATGCCAGTAGCCACTGGAAGCTGGAATAAAGAAGGAATGGATTCTCCTCTAGAGTCTCTGGAGGGACTGAAGCCTTGTTGACACCTTGATTTTGGTACAGTGAGACTGGTTTTGGACTTCTGTCCTCCAGAACTATAAGAGAATAAATTTTTGTTATTTTAAGCTGCCAAGTTAGTGGTAATTTGTTATGGTAGCTATAGGAAATTAATACATGGGGTCAACTGATTTTTTACAAAAGCACAATGTCAATTCAATGAGGATAGGAAAATCTTTTAAACAAACGGTGTGGAGAACAGGATATCCATATGGGAAAAAAACCCATAACTTCTCACTCTCATTATAAAAAAACAATCTGAAATACTTCATAGACATAAACATAATACCAAGAACCATAAAGACTCTAGAAGAAAAGATAAAACAGTATTTTCACAAGCTTGGAGTAGGCAAAGATACATGAGCTATATATGAGACTCTGGGTATAATACATCCTGGACCAAATTCCTCTCCATCTGTGGACCTGTCAAACTAGAAAACAAGTTATCTGTCCCCAAAATACAATAGTGGGACAAGCATAGTTTCAAAGTTATAGACATACCTAATTCCTAAATGGGAGAAAATGGAAAGATGAATGTACTTACCAATGCCAAGCAATTTGAAACTCCAACAGAGCAAATGCCATTAGGTTTCAAGCTATGGGAGTATTTCTCTATGGCTGGAAATCCCATCTTCTGCATTCAAAGCTCCACTCAGTGGGCCTGTGACTCTGCAGTGCCCCTGGCTTTGCCCTCTGTAACCATGGCTAGGGCCTCAGCTTCTGTACTTCCTGCTACCAACCTTAACACTGAACCTTAACACAAACTTGCACTCCTAAACACTAAAACCAAGCCTTACCCCTCATTCAAGCCCCGACATTAACCCCAATCCAAACTTCAAAGTGAACTCTTACTCAAGCTCCAACCCAATACCAACACTAACCCTACTCCAAACACTATACTCTAAAACCAAACTTGAAGTTGAACCCTAAATCTGGAACAAAACCAGTACCTGAACCCCTAAGCCCTAACACAAGCCCTAGTCAGAGCCCAAGCCAGAGAATGAAACAAAACAACAATCTAAACCTTAACCTGACCACTTCATGTACCTCAAACCCATCCCTAACCTTAACACTAACTGTAACCCTAATTTGTAAATCCAAATATGAACCCTTAGACCCTAAAACCCAGCCCAAGTCAGAGCCCAAGCCCCAATCCATATCCCCTCCAGAAATCAACCCCAAACGTGTCCCCAACCCCCACCCTAATTCAATCACAACCACAACCCAAAACCCAGCCTCAAACCTAACCCTAGCCCAAACCCCAGGCCCAGCCTTAGCTGTAGAACTGGCCCATGCCAAGCCCTAGCCTCAACCCTGGTGTGAGCCCTACCCCAAGCAGGAGTACAAAATCAAACCTCCACCTGAACCACACACCAACTCATTACCAATTCTTTCAATACCACTTATTGAAAATATTTTTTTTTCTCTTTGGAATTGCTTTTGCACTTTTGCAAAGATTAATTGGATACCTTTTGTGCCTCTACTTCTGGACTCTGTATTCTGTTGTATTAATATTAATCTAATGTGTCTATCTGTTCTTTCAGTAGTGTGATTCCTCTTTGTTCTTCTCTTCTAATTTTTAAAGTGATTTCCCTTTTCTGTAAATTTTAGAATCATCTTGTCCATTTCTTCTTTAAGTTTTTGGTAGATTTCCTTGTAAAATCTTTTGGGCCTGAAGATTTATTTATCAGAAGATTTTAAAATAATTTAGTTCCTTTAGTAGTTACAGGGCTATTCATGTCATCTATTTCATCTTGGATGAGTTTTGGCACTTTGCATTTTAAAGGAATTGGTCCATTTCATCTTTGTTTTAGAATTTATGTATGTGAGGTTGTTCATAGAATTTCCTAACCCATTAAATGCCTGCAGGATCTTTAGTTGTATATCCTTTTCCTTCTCAATATTGTAATTTGTGTCTTCAGTATTTTTAGTTTTGTGTGTCTTGCTAGAAGTTTATTGATTTTATCGATATTTTAGAAAACCAACTTTTAGTTTCACTGTTTTTTCTGTTGAGTTTTCTATTCTCAATTTCATCGATTTCTGCTTTATATTTTTTCCTTCCTTCTACTTCATCTGTATTTATTTTGCTTTTATTTTTCTAGTTTTTTTAGATAGAAGTTTAGATTATTTATTTGAAACCTATTTTATTTTCTAATATAAGCATTTAATACTACAATTTTTCTTCTATACACTGCTTTAGTTGCAGTCCACAAATTTTGATATGTTTTCATTTTCATCCAGTTTAAAATAGAATGCAAATCAAAACCACAATGAGATACCACCTAACCCCAGTGAGAATGGCCTATATCAAGAAATCCCAAAACAACAAATGCTGGCGAGGATGTGGAGAGACAGGAACTCTCATACACTGCTGGTGGGACTGCAAATTAGTGCAACCTTTGTGGAAAACAATTTGGAGATACCTCAAGCAGCTAGCAATAGAAATACCATTCGACCCAGCAATAGCACTGTTGGGCATCTACCCAAAAGAGCATAAGTCATTCTATTATAAAGACATCTGCACCCGTATGTTTATGGCAGCACAATTCACTATTGCACGGTCATGGAAACAACCCAAGTGCCCGTCAATTCGTGAGTGGATAACTAAAATGTGGTATATGCTCACAATGGAATATTATTCAATTCTAAGAAACGACAGTGAGCTGTTTATGCTATCCTGGATTATGCTTAAGCCCGTTATCCAAAGTGAAGCGACATAAGATATGGAAAAAGGGCTCCACATC
>VBSM01002350.1:5101446-5121650 GCA_008086735.1 Cheirogaleus medius | reverse complement strand
ATCCTAACAATATTTGTACCCCCATTATATGATGAAATAAAAAAATAAAATAAAGAAAGTGAACAGGTCAGATTCAGAAAAAAAAATAAATAAAAATAAAATATTTCCCAATAATTCCCCTTGAGGATTGTTGGAGTTAGTCCACTATACTTAGTAGTCTCAACACAGAGCACATATCTTTGTAAATAGTCTTTTGGTAAGTAAACTTTCCTCGAATTATCCTAATTTGAGTGAGTCATATGTCTCCTGTTTTGCTTGATGTAACTTTATTGGTATAGGTGCTCAACTGATAAGGCCTGAATCATTTGCTTATCTCTGCTTCAAGAAGAGTACAGGGTACTTTGATTGATGGTTCACCAGGAGCAATATGGAATGAATATAGGTTACTAAAGGAGGGATGCTGTGCCGAAAAAAAAATATATATGTGTGTATATATATATGTATATATATATATTCACTATAATCAAAACAACAATAGCAACAGCACTTCCCACAGTAGTGCCAACAATAATAAGCAGCAAATATTATTGAATACACATGTAATAGGTACTGTTCCAGAAACATAAGCAATATTATGCCATCAGTTTCTCCCAACAATCCCAGAAGATACATACAGTTATTTTCCGCCTTTTAAAGGTGAAGAAATTGGCATAGAGAATTTAAATAACTTCCCCAGTGTCACATAAATAGTATGTGATAGTAGATATGTACATCAAGAGTTCTGTTCAGAATTTGAACTTAGATATCTCATTATTCTTTAGTGGCCCCATTGTTATTTTTTATTTTTGATGATGTTAAAATATTCCTTCTTGACATTAAAGTGGTGTTTGGGTGGTGGCAAGGTGTGACCAACTTGGATCTAGCAACACCATAATATGATACAGAATGGGATTTTTTTTATTTTCCTCAAATTTTGTCTAAGACATCAAAGCTGAGGAGAATAAATGACAAGTGCCCACTGATTCTGAAAATAAGTGGTAGGCCATCCATGTAAGAAATTTAAACTAGTCTGGCAGCCATTTCTCACATAGACAATGTAAGAGACAGCTAGTGATTTATTAAGACAATCCACTGGGAGGAGATTATTTGAAATGAATGCATAATAGAGGAAAGTATTATGGTATTTCTTGGGTGCTGGGGTGGGGGAATGAAAGGGATACTCCCCTCCCTAGGGCAAGTGAGGAAGTCTCCAGGAGAATACCTTGGTGATATTGAAGATGCTAGTGAGAAGGGAAAACTGGTATCTTATTCCTTGTCTGGATGTTTATTGATTTTCAAAACTATGGGTTCTGATGCTGTATGGGACTGGAGCAGAGCAAAGGTTGAGGGGCGGAGAGAGAGAGAGTTCTTGTGATAATCTGACTTATGTCTTCAAGATTGGTGTCTGCCTTTTCCCTGGAGGATTGTTAGTGCAAGAATGATCAGAGACTCTGTGACAGCAAGACGAAGCAGAAGAGGTCAGCAATTGATGGAACTACACTCCCACCATTTGGCAAAACAGTATTTTCCTGAGGTCAAGTGCATGCAGCATTAAAAGCATCTGGATTTGAGTCACTTTGAAAGGACTTCACCAGAAGACTGATTCTTATTCCACATTGGTTGAGGATTGATGCATTAACTCCCTCATACTACTATACTGACTGTGCATAGTCTGAGCATGATGACCTACAATTCCATTGATGTTGCTGCAAATTACAGGATTTCTTTCCTTTTTATGGTTGAATAGTATCCAATTTTGTATACATATGACATTTTCTTTATCCATGCACCCATTAGATGGACACTTAGATTGATTCTATATCTTGGCTATTGTGAATAGTGCTGCAATAAACATGGGGTTGTAGGTGTCTCTTCAATATACTGATTTCCTTTCATTTTAATAAATGCTCAGTAGTGAAATTTCTGGATGATATGGTAGTTCTATTTGTAGTTTTTTGAGGAATCTCCATGCTGTTCTCCATAGTGGTTTTATTAATTTACATTCCCACCAACAGTGTATAAGAGTTCTCTTTTCTTCACATCCTCGCCAGCATCTGTTATTTTTTGTCTTTCTAATAATAGCCATTCTAACTGGAGTAATATGATATAATATCTCATTGTGGTTTTCATTTGCATTTCCGTGATGATTAGTGATACTGAACTTATATTATATACCTGTTTGTATGTCTTCTTTTGAGAAATGTCTATTGATATCCTTTGCCCACTTTTTAACAGGCTTGTTTGTTTTTTCACTGTTGAGTTGTTTGAATTCCTTGTATATTCTGGATGTTAGTCCTTTGTCAAATGAATAATTTGCAATTATTTTCTCCCATTCAACAGATCATCTCTTCACTCTGTTGATTGTTTGCTTTGCTGTGCATAAGATTTTTAGTTTAATATTAATATAATCCTATTTGTCTATTTTTGTTTTTGTTGCCTGTGCTTTGAGGTCTTAGCCATAAAATCTTTGCCTAGACCAATGTTCTGAAGTATTTACACTATGTTTTCTTATAATAATTTCATGGTTCCAGGTTTTATGCTTAAGTCTTTAATACATGTTGAGCTGATTTTTGTATATGGTGAGAGACAGAGGTTTGGTTTCATTCTTCTGCATGTAGATTTTCAATTTTCCAACATCATATATTGAAGAGGGTGTGTTTTCCCAATGGATGTTCTTCGTGTGTTTGTCAAAAATCAGTTGGCTGTAGATACATAGATTAATATGTGGGTTCTCTATTCTATTCTATTGGTCTATGTGTCTGTTTTTATACCAATGCCATGCTGTTTGGGCTACAATAGCCTTGTAATATGTATTTTGAAGTTAAGTAATGTGAGGCCTCAAGCTTCTTTTTCTCCTCAGGATTGCTTTGGCTCTTCAGGATATTTGTTGATTCCATATGAATTTTAGGATTGTTTTTCTATTTCTGTGAAAAATAACATTGGTACTTTGATAGAGATTGTATTGAATCTGTAGATTTCTTTGGGCACTATGGTCATTTTAACAATATTAATTCTTCCAATTGATGAGCATGGTATGTCTTTCCAATTGTTTGTGTCCTCTTCAATTTCTTTCATCACTGTTTTGTATTTTTATTTGTAGTGGTCTTTCACCTCCTTGGGTAAAATTATTCCTAGGTATTTTAATTCCTTGTAGCTATTGTAAATGAGATTGCCTTCTTGATTTCTTTTTCAGCTAGGTCTTTATTAGTATACAGAAATGTTACTGATTTTTCTATGTGGATTTTGTATTCTACAACATTACTGAATTTATTTATCAGATCAAGAGGATTTTTAGTGGAATCTTTAGGTTTTTCTAGATAAAAGATCATGTCATCTGCAAATAGAGACAATTCAATTTCCTTTCTTTAAATTTGAATGTCTTTTTTATTTTTTTATTTCAGCATATTATGAGGGTACAAAGGTTAAGGTTAAATATATTGCCCTTGCTCCCCTTTTCCCTCGAGTCAGAGCTTCAAGTGTGCCCATCCCCAAGATGGTGTGTATTGCACTTGTTATGTATGTATATCCCCTCCTCCCCCCTCCCACCTGCCCGACACCCGATAAATGTTATTCCTATATGTCCACTTAGGTGTTGATCAGTGAAACCCATTTGCTGGTGAGTACATGTGGTGCTTATTTTTCCATTCAGCAATATGGAGATACCTTAAAGCGATACAAGTAGATCTACCATTTGATCCTGCAATCCCATTACTGGACATCTACCCAAAAGAACAAAAGGCACTCTATAAAAAGACACCTGCACTCAGATGTTTATAGCAGCACAATTCACAATTGCAAAGTTTTGGAAACAACCCAAGTGCCCCTCAATACCTGAGTGGATTAATAAAATGTGGTATATGTATACCATGGAGTACTATTCAGCTGTAAGAAACAATGGTGATATAGCACCTTTTGTATTTTCCTGAACAGAGCTAGAACCCCTTCTACTTAGTGAAGTTTCCCAAGAAGGGAAAAATAAATTTGAATGTCTTTTATTTATTTCTCTTGCCTAATTGCTCTGCTAGGACTTTCAGTACTATGTTAAATAGGAGTGGTGAAAGTGGACATCCTTGTCTTGTTTCAGTTCTTAGAGGAAAGGCTTTCAAGTTTCAGGTTTTCCCCATTCAGTATGATGTTAGCTATGGATTTGTCATAAGTGACCTTTATTATGTTGAGGTATGTTACTTCTATACCTAGTTTGTTGAGAGTTTCTATCATGAAGATGTGTTAAATTTTATCAAATGTTTTTTCTGCATCTATTGAGGGGATCATATGGTTTTTGTGCTTCATTCTGTTGATGTGATGTATTATGTTTATTGATTTGCATATGTTGAACCATGCTTGCATATGTTGAACCATTCTATAGGCTATTTGCTCTGTTGATTTTTTCCTTGGCTGTGCAGAAGCTTTTCATTTTAAGCAAATCCCATTTATTTATTTTTCTTGATGCTATAATTGCCATTGGGGTCTTCTTCATAAATACTTTGCCTAAGCTGATACCTAGAAGAGTTTTCCCAACATTTTCTTCTAGTATTCTTCCTGGGATAAATTCCACCTGATTGTGGTGTATTATCTTTTTTCATATGCTGTTGAATTCTGTTTGCTAGAATTCTGGTGGGGATTTTTGTGTCTATGTTCATCAGGAATATTGGCCTGTTGTTTTTTGTTGTTGTTGTTGTTGTCGCATCCTTGTCTAGTTTTGGTATCAGGGTAATGCTGACCTCTTAAAATGACTTAGGGAGAATTCCCTCTTCTTCAATTTTGTGCAATACTTTCAGGAGAATTATTGTTAGTTCTTTGACAGTTTGGTAGAATTTGGTAGCGAGGCTGTTTGGTTCTATGCTTTTCTTTGTTGGGAGACTTTTTATCACTGATTCAATCTCATTACTTTTTATTGGTCTGTTCAGGTTTTCTATTTCTTCCTGAGTCAATGTTGGTATGTTTCAGTGTCCAGGAATTTATCCATTTCCTCTAGATTTTCCAGTTTGTTAGTGAATATTTGTTCATAATATTTCTGTGTTATTAGTTATGTCTCCTTTTTCATTTCTAATTTGTTTATTTATGTTTTCTCTATTTTTTCCTTTGTTAGTCTATCGAGCAGTTTATCAATTTTGTTTATCTTTTAAAAAACCAATTTTTTATTTCATTAATACTATGTATTCTTTGGTCTATTTCATTTAGTTCTATTCTGATCTTTATAATTCCTTTCCTTATATTATTTATCAACTTGGTTTGTTCTTCCTTTTCTCATCCATTGCATTGTGTCATTAGATTGTTTATTTGGAATCTTACAACTTTTTTCATGTAGGTATTTATTACTATAACTTTTCCTCTTAGCACTGCTTTTACTCTATCCCATAGGTTTTGGTATGTTGCATTTCAATTTTCATTTGATTCAAAACATATTTTGATTTCAACCTTAATTTCTTCCTTGGCCAAATTGTCATTCAAGAGCATATTGTTTAAATTCCATGTGTTTTTATAGTTTCCCTAGTTCCTCTTGTCATTGATTTCTATTTTTAATCCAATTTGGTCTGAGAAGATACTTGATATGATTTCTATGTTTTTCTTTCAAAGTATTACGGGGATACAAATATTTTTGGTTATATGGATCACTTTTATGATGCTTGAGTCATGGTTATAAGTGTTCCCATCACCTAAATAGTGTCCATAGTACCCATTAAGTAGGTTATTGATCATCCCCTCTTGCCCCCATCCCATGATATATTTACATTGAGTTTTACTTCCCTCTGCACATGTGTGCTCATTGGTTAGTTCCAATTTAATAGTGAGTACAAGTGGTGCTCATTTTTCCATTCTTGAGATACTTCACTTAGGAGAATTGTCTCCATTTCCATCCAAATTGTTTCAAAAGGCAATAAGTCATCCTTCTTCATGGCTGAGTAGTATTCCATGGTACACACATACCACATTTTGTTAATCTACCCATGAATTGAGGGGCACTTAGGTTCATTACACACCTTTGCATTTGTGAATTGTGCTGCAATAAACATTCAAGTGCAGGTGTCTTTTTGACAAAATGACCTATTTTTCTTTGGGTGGACACCCAGTACTGGGATTGCTGGATCAAATGGTAGGTCTACCTTTAGTTCTTTGAGGAATCTCCATACTGTTTTCTATAGAGGTTTTACTAATTTGCAGTCCCACCAACAGTATAGAAGTGTTCCATCTGTCTGCATCCATGCCACCATTTGTTGTTTTTGGACTTTTTCTTTATTTTGATTTTTTTGAGACAGAGTCTCACTCTGTTGCCCGGGCTAGAGTGCCGTGGTGTCAGCCTAGTTCACAGCAACCTCAAACTCCTGGACTCAAGCAATCCTTCTGCCTCAGCTTCCTGAGCAGCTGGGACTTCAGGCATGCACAACCATGCCTGGCTAATTTTGTCTATATATTTTTAGTTGGCCAATTAATTTCTTTCTATTTTTAGTAGAGACGGGGTCTCGCTCTTGCTCAGACTGGTTTCAAATTCCTGACCTTGAGCAATCCTCCCGCCTCGGCCTCCCAGAGTGCTAGGATTACAGGTGTGAGCCACTGCACCCGGTCTTTTTTTGGACTTTTTAGTAATAGCCATTCTAACTTGGGTAAGGTGATATCTCATTGTGGTTTTAATTTGCATTTCCCTGATAATTAGTGACTTTGAGCATTTTTTCATATTTTTATTGGCCAATTGTCTATCTTCCTTTGAAAAGCTTCTGCTCATGTTTTTTGGCCACTTATTGATGGGGCTGTTTGTTTTTTTCTTGATGATTTGCTTGAGTTCTTTGTAGATTCTGGTTATTAGCCCTTTATTGGATGTATAGCTTGTGAATATTTTCTCCCATTCTGTAGACATAGACATTTGCTCTGTTGAATCTTCCCTTGGCCATCTAGAAGCTTTTCAATTTAAGCAAGTCTCATTTATTTATTTTTCTTATTGCTTTGATTGCCATTGGGGTCTTCCTCATAAATACTTTGCCTACATCGATACCTAGAAGAGTTTTTTCATCGTCTTCTTCTAAAATTCTTATGTCTTCATGCTTTACATTTAAGTATTTTATCCATCTTGAATTAGTTTTTGTGAGGGGTGAGATCCTGTTAATTTTTCTGCATTTGACTATCCAATTTTCCCAGCACCATTTATTGAATATGGCTTCTTTTCCCTAGTGTATATTTTGTCTGCTTTGTCAAAGATCAGTTGTGTCAAAGATCAGCTGTATGTGAATGGTTTTATATCTGAGTTTTCTGCTCTGTTCCTTAGGTCTATGCCTCTATTTTTGTGCCAATACCATGCAGTTTTGGTTCCTATAGCCTTGTAGGATAGTTTGAAGTCTGGTAATGTAATGCCTCCAGATTTGTTCATTTTACTTAAGATTACTTTGGCTATTCAAGCTCTTTTCTGGTTCCAGATGAAGCATATAATTATTTTTCCTAGAACTGTGAACTATGACATTGGTATTTTGATAGCAATTGTGTTGTATCTGTAAATCACTTTGGGTAGTATGGACATTTTAACAGTGTTGTTTCCACTGATCCATGAGCAAGCTGTTTTTCTATTTTTTGTATCATTTGTGATTTCTTTCCTCAGTGTTTCATAGCTCTTTTTTTAGAGATCTTCGCCTCCTTTGTTAAGTATATTCCTATGTAGTTTATTTTGCTTGTATTAGTAGCTATTGTGAATGGTATTTAGTCTTTGGTTTGACTCTCAGCTTGTCTGTTATTGATGTATAGAAATGCTACTGATGTGTGTACATTGATTTTGTAATCTGAGACTTTGCTAAATTTATTTATCAATTCCAGGAGTCTCTTGGTGGAATCCTTGGGGATTTCTAGATATAAGATCAGATTATCAGCAAAAAGCAACAGTTTCACCTTCTGTTTTCCAATTTGGGTGCTCTTAATTTCTTTCTCTTGCTTGATTGTTCTGGCTTGGACTTCTAGCACTATGTTAAATAGAAGTGGTGACAATGGGAGTCATTGTCTTTTTCCAGTTCTTAGTGGGAATGCTTTCAACTTTTCCCCATTCAGTATTATGCTGGCTGTGGGTTTGTCATATATGGTTTCTATAATTTTGAGGTATGTTCTTTCTATGCCTAGTTTGTTGAGGGTTTTTATGATGAAAGGGTGCTGAATTTTGTTGAATGCTTTTTCTGCATCTATTGAGGTGATCATATGATGTTTGTTTTTGCTTCTGTTTATGTGGTGAATTACATTTATCAATTTACATATGATGAATGCTCCTTGAATCCCTGGAATGAAGACCACTTGGTCATGGTGAATTATTTTTTGATATGGTCTTGAATTCAGTTTGCCAGTATTTTATTGAGGATGCTTGCATCTATATTCATAGGGTATATTGGTCTGTAGTTTTCTTTTACTGTTGTGTCCTTTCTTGGCTTTGGTGTCAAGGTGATATTTGCTTCCTAGAATGAGTTGGGGAGAATTTCCGCCTTCTCAATGTTATAGAATAATTTCTGCAGCATGAGTACCAAATCTTCTTTGTATGCCTGATAAAATTAGGCTGTGACTGGTCCAGGTTATTTTTTATAGGAATATATTTTTTTAAATTTTTGCTTCTATCTCATTGCCAATTATTAGTCTGTTCGGGAATTCTATTTCTTCCTGATCGTTTCTTGGGAGGTTGTGTGATTCCAGGAATTTGTCCATTTCCTGTGTGTTTTTGAGTTTATGTGCATAGAGATTTTCATAGTATTCACAGATGATATTTTGTATTTCTGTGGTATCAGTTGTAGTATCTCCTTTTTAATTTCGGATTGAGCTTATTTTGGTCCTTTCTCTTCTATTCCTAGTTAATCTAGCAAGAGGTCTATTGATTTGTTTGTCTTCTCAAAGAACCAACTTTTTTTTTG
This sequence comes from Cheirogaleus medius, assembly GCA_008086735.1. Lineage (NCBI taxonomy): Eukaryota > Metazoa > Chordata > Mammalia > Primates > Cheirogaleidae > Cheirogaleus > Cheirogaleus medius. The sequence continues at coordinate 5,112,804 of VBSM01002350.1, read as the reverse complement.
ATTGATCTTCTGTATTATTTTCTTGGTTTTGATTTCATTTACTTCTGCTCTAATCCTAGTTATTTCTTTTCTCCTGCTGGCTTTGAGTTCCTTTGCTCTTCCTTTCCTAGTTCTTTGAGAGGTGTTATTAGATTGTTAATTTGTGATCTTTCTGTCTTTTTGTTGTAGGCATTTAAGGCTATGAATTTTCCCCTCAGCACTGCTTTTGCTGAATCCCATAGATTTTGATAGTTTATGTCCCTTTGCCATTCAGCTCAAGGAATCTTTTGATTTAAATCCTAATTTCATCATTGATACCATAATTGTTCAGCAAGAGGTTGTTTAATTTCCATGACTTTTTGTAAAACTGGGTGATTCTCTTGGTGTCAATTTCTAGTTTATTACACTATGATTGGAGAAGATACATGGTATGATTTCAAATTTTTTGAACTTGTTGAGCCATGATTTTTACCTAAAATATGGTCAATCTTGGAGAATGTTCCATGTGCTGATGAGAAGAATGTATAGTCAGTTTTGGGGTAAAATGTTTTGTAAATATCTGTTAGGCCCATTTGTTACAGAGTCCCATTTAAGTCTAGTGTTTATTTATTTATTTTTCTCCTTGGATGATCTGTCCAGTTCTGTTAGTGGGGTATGGAATGCTGCTGTTTATCTCTTTGCTTAGATCTACTAGGGTTTGCTTTATGAATCTGGGTGCTCCTGTGTTAGGTGCATAAATATTTAGGATTGTTATGTATTCTTGTTGAGTTGCTTCCTTTACCATTATATAATGACTGTCTTTGTCTTTCTTTGCTATTTTCAATTTAAAGCCAATTTTATCAGATACAAAAATGGCTACACCTGCCTTTTTTTACTTCCATTTGCATGGAATATTTTTCTCCATCCCTTCACCTTGAGTCTGTATGAGTCCTTTTGTGTTAGATGTGTTTTTTGGAGACAGCAGATACTTGTTTGTACCTTTTTAACCATTCAGCCAGCTTGTGTCTCTTCATTGGGGATTTTAAACCATTCACATTGATTGATAGAATTGATATGTGGGATGCTGTTCATCCAGTTGGGTACCTTGGTGCTTTGTTATACCTCTTGCACTATTGTTTTATATGAGCTTTAGCTTTTGGGTGGTTTTACATTGGTGAGTGACCATTGTGCTTTTCCATGTATAATGCAGTTCTGAGTATTTCCTGCAGGGCATTTCTGGTCTTGACAAATTCCATCGGTGTTTGCTTGTCTTGAAAAGTCTTTTTGTCTCCTTCATATATGAAAGTTCATTTTGCAGGATACAGACTTCTAGGCTGGCAGTTGTTCTGTTTAACCACTTTGATAGCACACTCACTGGCCACAAAACCTGGCCCACAGCCAGCACTCGTAGTCCACACGATAGTTTGTGCTGTGCATTGACAACAAATCCGTTTTGCTCTTGTGTGGTGAGGAAAGCTTTAAAGCACTGAAAGCTTGTTTTACTTTACAGGCAGCTCTAGGAAAATAACTATAATAACTCCTACTAAGGACTTGTTAAAAGGTCACAGATTTGTAGTAACTTATTAGCTGAACGTACACACTGCAACTGCAGAGGTAAAAGCTGTAAAAGTAAAAGCTTTTGGCTGTCAACTAAAGTTGATGCTCGGCTTTGTGCCTTCATATCATGGCTGTTGGCTAAAGTTGACGCTCGCCTTCATCTGTGGCTGTCAACTATAGTCGACGCTGGGGTGTGCGTGTTCATCTGTGGCTGACGACTACAGTCAACGCTGGTACCAAAGTGGTTAAGAAGACTGAAGATGGGGCCCCCTACCCTTTCTGGCTTGTAAGGTCTCCATTGAGAAGTGTTCCCTTAGCCTGATGGGTTTTCATTTGTAAGTTACTTGATGATTTCTCCTTATGGCTCATGGGAGTTCCTCCTGTGTGTTGACTTTGATCAGTTTGATGATTATGTGTCTTGGTCATAGCCTCTTCAGGATGAGCCTTCCAGGTGTTCATTGAGCTTCTTGTACCTGAATGTCTAAATCTCTAGCAAGACCACGAAGTTGTTCTTGATTATTCCCTCAAATACGTTTTCCAGCCCTTGTGTATTTTCTTCTTCACCCTCATGGATGCCTATGATTATTATATTTGGCTGTTTTACATAATGCCATATTTCTTGTAGATTTCATTCATTCCTCTTAATTCTCTCTTCTTTATTTTTGACTGATTGAATTAATTCAAAAGAGTTGTCTTCAAGCTCTGAGATTCTGTCTTCTGCCTGATCTAGTCTATTTTTAAAACTTTCCACCAGGGTTTGCATGACCTTAAATTAATTTTTCATTTTCAGAAGTTATATTTGGTTTTTCTTTAATGTGTCTTTCTCTTTACTGAATTTTTCATTCATTTCCTGAATTGTTTTTCTGATTTCTTTGAGTTCATTTTCCATCTTCTCTTTCATTTTGTTGTGCTTCATTACAATCCATATTTGGAATTCTTTATCTGTCATTTCAATATTTTCATTTTGGTTGGTATATATTGCTAGAGAGCTGGTGTTCTCTTTTTAGGGTGTCCTTTTGCTCTGATTTTTCATACTTCTGGAGTTCTTTTGTTGATTCCTTCTCATCTGAAGCAGGAGTTGCTTCTTATTTCTGGATTTTCTTTTGTTTAAATGGAACATTTTTTCTTCCTCCTTCACCCATATGGGTGTCTTTGTAGCATATGTTGGGTAAGAAACTTTGGCTTTTTTTCTGGATGCTTTGATAGTGATCTAAGTTCTGGATAGATGCCTTGGTTATACATATCCTTAGTGTGGTGGTTTTCTCAGTTGCTAAGTTGTTTGTAGGCTGTAGCAGTGGTTAGCCATATGTACAGGCAGATTCCCTGTCTCTCTTTGATGAGGGAGGATGGGAGTCTTTCACATCCTTTTTCTTTCCCCAGCCCTGTGCTTTTCTTAACTATTTAAATTGTATTGTCACGCCCAGTTTAATCTCTGAGGCAGTATGTAGTGCTTGTGGTTAAGAATCAGCCATATCCTGTATGTTTTAGTCAGTAAATATTGTAAAGTGCTCTGCACATTGACCGTCCTGTCAGTAGGTGGTGCTTGCCAGAAGGAACAAGCTGCAGTGTTGTTTTTGGGCCCTGTGACCAGCTCTAGCCCACAGGTGGTGCACTCAAATGCCTTAGGTGGTGGGTGGGGCTCTGGAACTTGCAGGTGAGTCCTCATTCTTTGCCACAGCAGAGGTGGGTGGGGGAGTGAGGCTGGGTGGGGCTGGGTTGGGTCAGCTTGCCCTCAGGCTCCATAACAGCTGGTAAAGTATCTGTTTTGGCAGGGTTCAAAGGTCTGCTCCTAGCTTCTGGGGAATGTCACCAGGGAGGGGCTGAAGTGGCCCCACCCAACCAGAAAGTCTGCTCGTGGAGATGGAGCTGTCTGAGATTCACAATCTGGCTGTCCAGGTCTGAAACCTCCCTCTGGCCTCTGTGTCTGACCCACTAGCATGCATCTCTGTGAAATGCAAGCATGTAGGGAGCTCCCAAATTGGCCACTCCGGATCCAGTATAAGTCCTCAAGGTAAGAAGCATGGGCCCCTCTCTCTGTGGAGGCCTCAGCCTGGAGAATGCACCTACTTGAGAGAGGCAATTTCTCACCAAATTCTTGTCTCAAGCTTCTCTCCCAGTTGGACTGTGTGGGGAAGGGACCACAGCTCCCAGTCAGCCTGAGCACCTAAATGTGCCACACTTGGTTGCTATGGCACACAGGGATTTCCTCTTCCTTGCTGGAAAATCCACCCTAATTAAACAGGGCGGTTTTCCTGTGGAGTGGATTGGCACTCTCCCAGCTCACCACTTCTCAGAAACCCCAAGTTTTTTCCCATCAGTTCTGTCCCTATGGGCTTCACCTCCACCCAAGCCAAGTTCCCAGATGTCCCTCCATGTCACCAGGAACCCACTCTATCTGGGGCGGGGGGATGTCCGGCCTGCTTGGTTGACCTGCTATTGTGTGACTCCATGCAATGCTGGTGGGGATGGAGCTCCCAAATCAGGCACCCTGGGACCACTGCAGACCCTCAAGAGGTAAGGCATGGCCCCCCCTCCATGGTAGCCTCAGATTACAGTACACACCTAGTGGGGAGAGGGGGCCACTGGCCAAATTCTTGGCTCTAACTATTCTCCTGGTTGAAATGAGTGGGTGAGTAATCACAGCTCCATATCAGCCCGAGTGCCTGAATGCACCATGCTTGGTTGGCTCCCAGGTGGTCTCTTCCTCACTGGAGGATCCACCCTAATCCAACAGGGTGGTTTTCCTCTGGGGGAATGGGTGCTCTCTTAGTTTGCCATATCTTGGAACCTCACAGTTTTCTTCCATTAGTTCTGTCCATGTGGGCTTCCTCACCACCCAAGTCTACCTCCCAGACCTCCTTCCTGTGTCCCCAGTGACCTGCTTGATCCTGAGAGGTACGGAGTCTGCCTGCTTGTCTAACCCACTGGTGTGTGACTGTGAAATGCAAGTGGGAATGGAGCTCCCAAATCAATCACCCTAGGTCCACTACAGGCCCCCAAGTAAAAAAGCATGGCACCCACTCTCTATGGGAATCCCAGCCTGCAGCACATGCCTGCTGGGGAGAAGCAGCTGTTCATCAAATTCTCGGCTCAAACTGCATTCTCAGCTGCAGTGGTTGGGGGTGGGGCAGGGGAGTGATCGTCTGAATGGAAGAAATCTGGTCCTCTGGCCTCTCTTAACACTCTCCTTAGAGAGGAGCCATACACTGAATGACCAAGCTATAGGATCACCTGTGTTCTCCCCACTATTCAGTGGTGTTGCTATGCCTGGGCTCGTGGAGGTAAAAAAGCCTCCAAGAAACTTGGTAGCCTGCTGGTCACTGAAGGATTGTGGAAGAGAGAGAGAAATCCCCCCTTACCCTTTTACTGGGCTCTGACACGCTCTGAGTTTGATCATCATTGATATCTTTTTGCCTTTATTTTCTTCCTTCTCTGTTTCACAGTTTTCCTTTGAGGTCTCCAGAAAGCTCAGGCACCTCTATGATCTGCAACTGATCTGAATCTTTTTCTACCCTCTTCTTTTTCTGAAATCCAATTTTCCCTGCAGGAAAGTCTGGAAAGCAATGTCTCTAGTCAGCCATCTTCTGATTTCTATTTTTTAAAATTTATTGAATTGCTTTGGGTCCTACATATGGTCATTCCTAGAGAATGTTCCATGTGCTGATATAAATGTGTATTCTGTAGCTGCTAGATGAAATGTTCTGTAAATATCTGTTAGATCTATTTGATCTAATGTGAAATTTATATTCAATGTTTCTTTGTTAAATTTCTGTGTAGATGTTATGTCTACTGCTAAGAGTAGGGTGTTGAATATCCCACCTATTACTGCATTTGAGTCTATCCTTTTAGATCTAATAATATTTTCTTTATATATTTGGCAGTTCCAGTGTTGGATACATATGTTTAGAATTTTTATTTCTTCTTACTGAATTGATCCTCTTTCATTATATAGTGAACTTCTTTATCCTCTTTTACAGTTTTTGATTTAAAGTCTATTTTATGTGATATAATTATAGTTTACTTATGCTAATTTTTGGTTTTAATTTGCATGGAGTATCCTTTTTCATCCCTTAACTTTCAGTCTATATGTGTCTTTACAGGTGAAGTGAGTTTCTTGCAGGCAGCACATAGCTTGGTCATGTTTTATAATCCCTTCAGCCAGTCTATACCTTTAAAGTGGAAAGTTGAATAGTTTACATTCAAAGTTATTACTGGTAAGTAAGGGCTTATTCCTATGATTTTATTAATTGTTTTCTGATTGTTTTGTATATCCTTTGTCCCTTTCTTTTGCTCTTATTGTTTATCATTGTGGTTTGGTGGTTTTCTGTTATGGTAACATTTGAGTCCTTTCTCTTCCTTATTTGTGTGTTTGCTTGTGAGTTTTATATTTTTGTGTGTTTTCATGATGGAAGACATCACCCCTTCACTTCTAAGTGTAGGATTCCCTTAAGCATTTCATGTAGGGCCAGTCTAGTGATGATAAATTACCTGAGCTTTTTCTAGTCCACTAAGACTTTATTTCTCCTTTATTTATGAAAGATGACTTTGCTGGGTTTATTATTCGTAGTTGGCAGGTTTTTTTTATTTCTTTCAGCACTTTGAATATATTGTTTCATTCTTTCCTGGCCTGTAAGGTTTCTGCTGAGAAATTTTCTGTTAGTCTGTATGGAGTTCCCTTATTTGCAAATAGATGCTTTTCTCTTGCTGATTTTAGAATTCTCTCTTTGTATTTTACTTTTGAGAATTTGACTATGATGTGCCACAGAGAAGACCTTTTGGTTTGTATTTATTTGGGGGTCTCTGAGATTCCTGTATTTAGATGTCTAAATTTCTTTGTAGATTTGGAAAGTTTTTAGTTATTGTTTTGTTAAATAGTTTTTATAACTCTTCCCTTTTCTCTTTGTTTTCTGGGACACCATAAATTTTGATAGTTATTGTCACTTTATGGTGTCCTGAATTTTAAATAGGGTTCATTAATTCTTTTTTATTCTTTTTTCTTTATTTTTGTCTGTCTTCATTGTTTCAAAAGTGCTTGTTCTCATTTATTGCCAAAGCTATCAAATATATTTTTTATTTAATGTAATGAATTATTCAGACAAGAATTTCTATTTGGTTCTTTTTTATGGTATCTATCTCTTTGGTAAATTTTTCATTACCACCTTATATTGCTTTTCTGTATTCTTGTATTTCACTGAGCTTATTTAATATCATTATTTTGAAATTGTTTTCTTTTCTTTTTTTTATTTCAGCATATTATGGGGGTACAAATGTTTAGACTATGTGTATTGCCTTCCCCCTCTAGCACCTCGGAGTCAGACCTTCAAGCATGTCCATTTCCCAGATGATGTGCATCACACTCATTATGTATGCATATACCCATCCCCTGCTCCCCTCTACCATCTGCAAGACTCCCAATAAATGTTATTCCTATATGTCCACTTAGGTGTTGATCAGTGAGACCCATTTGCTGGTGAGTACATGTGGTGCTTATTGCTTCATTCTTGGGATACTTCACTTAGTAGAATGGGTTCCAACTCTATCCAGGAAAATACAAGAGGTGCTAGATCACCCATGTTTTTTTGTGGCTGAGTAGAGCTCCATGGTATACATATGCCACATTTTGTTAATCCACTCATGTATGGATGGGCACTTTGGTTGTTTCCACATCTTTGTAATTGTGAATTGTGCTGCTATAAACATTCGAGTGCAGGTGTCTTTTTCATAGAGTGTCTTTTGTTTTTTTGGGAAGATGCCCAGTAATGGGATTGCTGGATCAAATGTTAGATCTACTTGTATCGCTTTAAGATATCTACATATTGCTTTCCACAGAGGTTGAACTAGTTTGCAGTCCCACCAGTAGTGTATGAATATTCCTGTCTTTCCACATCCATGCCAACATTTATTGTTTTGGGACTTTTTTATAAAGGCCATTCTAACTGGAGGTAATCTATATCTAATTGTGGTTTTGATTTGCATTTCCCTGATGATTAGCTATATTGAGAATTTTTTCATATGTTTGTTGGCCATTATTTTGTCTTCTTTTGGAAAGTTTCTGTTCGTGTCCTCTGCCCACTTTTTGACAGGCTTGTTTGACTTTTCCTTGCTGATGTTCGTGAGTTCTAAATAGATTCCAGTTATTAGCCTTTTTTTTGGAAGTGTAGCTTCTGAAAATTTTCTCCCATTCTGTAGCTTGTCTGTTTGCTCTCCTGACAGTTTCTTTAGCTGTGCAGAAGCTTTTTAATTAGATCAGGTCCCATTTATATATTTTTGTTTATGCTGTGATAGCCTTTGGGGTCTTCTTCATAAATTCTTTGCCTAGGCCTATGTCTAAAAGGGTATTTCCAATGTATTCCTCTAAACATAATAGTTTCACACTTTAGGTTTAAGTCTGTTACCCAGAGTGAGTTGATTTTTGTGAGAAGTGATTGTGTGGATTCTGTTTCAGTCTCCTACATGTGGCTATCCAGTTTTCCAAGCACCATTTATTGAATAAGGATTCTTTTTCCCAGTGTATGTTTTTTTTCTGCTTTGCTAAAGATTAGATGGCTATATGAGGATGATTTTGTATCTGGGTTATCTGGTTTGTTCCACTGGTCAATGTCCCTGTTCTTGTGCCAATACCAAGCTGTTTTCATTACTATAGCTTTGTAGTACAGTTTGAAGTCTGGTAAAATGATGTGTCCGTTTTGCTCTTATTGCCTAGGATTCCTTTTACTATATTAGGTCTTCTCTGGTTCCATACTAAGTGTAAAATTATTTTTTCCATATCTGTGAAAAATGATGTTGGTATTTTAATAGGGATTGCATTGAATCTGTAGATCATTTTGGGTAGTATAGGCATTTTAGCAATGTTGATTCTGCCAACCCATGAGCATGGTATGGTTTTTCACATGTTTACCTCCTCTGCTATATCCTTCATCAGTGTTTCATAGTTCTCCCTGTAGATGTCTTTTACCTCTTTAGTTAAATATATTCCTAGGTACTTTATTTTCTTTGTTGCAATTTTGAAGAGAATTGAGTCTTTGATTTGGTTCTCACTTTGACTGTTATTCGCATATATGAATGCCTCTGATTTGTGTGTATTGATCCTGAGACATTACTGAATTCATTTATCAATAAAAGTAGTCTCTTGGTTGAATCCTTGGGGTTTTCTAGATATAATATCATATCATTGGCAAAGAGTGAGAGTTTGATATATTTTGGCACCATTTGGATGCCTTTGATTCCACTCTTTTGTTTGATTGCTACAGCAGGGACTTCCAACACTATGTTCAATAGAATTGAAGATAGTGGGCAACCTTGCCTTGTTCCAGTTCTAAGTGAGAATGCTTTCAAGTTGTCCCCATTCAGTATGATGTCGGCTGTGGGTTTGTCATATATGGCTTGTATCATTTTTAGGTAAACCCCATCTATGCCTATTTTGTTAAGCGTTCTGAACATAAAAGGGTGTTGAATTTGTTCAAATGCTTTTTCTGCATCTTTGAAAGAATCATATGGTCTTTGTTTTTGCTACTTTTTACATTGTGAATTACATTTATAGATTTGCATATGTTGAATGATCCCTGTATCTCTGGGATGAAGCCCACTTGGTTGTGATGCATTATTTTCTTGATAAGCACCTGTATTTGGTTAGCCAGTATTTTGTTGAGAATTTTTCCATCTATATTCATAAGTGATATTGGTCTGTAGTTTTGGTTTTTTTTGTTGTTGTTGCATCCTGTACTTGTTTTCATATCAGCATTATAATGGCTTCATAAAATATACTGGGGAGGATTCCATCCTTCCCAATGTTGTGGTATAATTTCTGCAGGATAGGCACCAGTTTTTTTTGTAGGTGTGGTAAAATTCGAGTATGAAACCATCTGTTCTGGGACTTTTCTTTTTAGGAAGGTTTTTTATTGCTATTTCAATTTCGGTACTTGATTTTGGTCTGTTCAGGAATTCTATTTCTTCCTGGTTGAGCCTAAGGAGACTGTGTGTCTCTAAGAATTTGTCCATTTCATCCACATTTTCCAGTTATATGCATAAAGGTTTATGTAGTATTCATAAATTATATCTTGTATCTCCATAGCATCAGTTGTAATTTCTCCTTTATTGTTCCTGATGGAGCTTATTAGAGATTTTTCTTTTCTGCTCTTCATTAGTCTAACCAAAGACATGTCAATTTTGTTTATTTTTTCAAAGAACCAACCTTTTGTTTTATTAATCTTCTGTATAGATTCCTTGTTGTAAATTTCATTTACTTCTGATATGATCTTAATGATTTCACTTCTTCTGCTGGGTTTGGGATTGGTCTCTTCTTCTTTTTCCAGCTCTTTTAGAAGATTCATTAGGTTGTCTATTTGTGATCTTTTTGACTTTTGGATAAAGGCATTTATGGAAATAAACTTTCCTCTCAGGAATGCCTTAGCGCTGTCCCACAGATTTTTATAACTTGTGTCTCCTTTGTCATTTAGTTCAAAGAATCTTTTGATTTCCTCATTTATGAAGGTTGTTTAGTTTCCACGACTTCATGAAGAAATGAGAGTTTCTGTTTGGGTTGATTTCTTCTTTTATTCCACTGTGATCTGAAAAAATACACGGTATGATTTCTAGTTTTTAAAATTTTTCGAGACATGCTTTCTGTCCTAGGTATGGTCAATCTTAGAGAATATCCCATGAGCTGATGAGAAGAACGTCTATTCAGGGGTTTTGGGGTAGAATGTCCTGTAAATGTCAGTCAGGCCCATTTGTTCTAGAGTTCTGTTTAAGTCCATTATTTCTTTGTTGATTTTCTGTTTGGAGGATCTGTCCTGTGCGGTCAGTGGGTGTTAATGTCTCCGGGTATTATGGTGTTGTTGTTTATCCATTTGTTTAGATCAAGTAGTGTGTGCTTTATGAATCTGGGTGCACGTAAGTTGGGTGCATACATATTTAGAATAGTAATGTCTTCTTGTTAAACTGTTCCATTCACCATTATATAGTGACCTTCTTTGTCTTTCATTACTTCTGTTGATTTAAAACTAAGTTATCTGAAATTAAAACCTCCAGGACAGCCTTCTTTTGGTTTTCATTTGCTTGAAATATTGTTTTCTACCTATTTACCTTTAGTCTGAATGCATCTTTGCAGGTTAGATGTGTTTCCTGAAGACAGCAGATACTTGACTTGCATTTTTTTATCCATTCAGCCAGCCTATGTCTCTTGAGTGGGGAGTTCAAGCCCTTCACATTTATTGAGAGAACTGATAGATGGGGCAGATTTCTGTTCATTATGTTGGATTGAACTTTGTTGCTTTGTTTTCTCTCATGAGCCATTGTGGTATCTGGCCTTTAATCTTTAGTTTTTGAGTGGTTTTACATTGATGAGTGTATATTTTGCTGATCTGTGTGTAACACTATTTTGAGTACTTCTTGGAGGGCTGGTCTTGTCTTGGTGAATTCCCTCAGTCCTGCTTATCTAAGAATGTCTTTATTTCTCCTTTATATACAAAACTTAGTTTTGAAGGGTACAAGATTCTAGGCTGGGGATTATTCTGTTTGAGAATAGTGAGAATGGGGGCCCAGTCTCTCCTTGCTTATAAGATTTCAGTAGAGAAGTCTGGTGTTATTAAGATTGGCTTTCCTTTGTCTTTTACTTGCCTCTTTCAGCTTACAGCTCGTAGAAGAGCCTCTTTAGTTGATATTTTGGTCAGTCTGATTACTGCATGTCATGGTGTCTTCCTGTTTGGCTTGAATTTCCCAGGTGTCCTTTGAGCTTCTTGTACTTGGATATCGAGATTTTTAGCAAGGCGTGGGAAATTTTCCTCAATTATATCTTCAAATAGCTTATCCAACCCTTGCATCTTTTCTTTTTTTTTTTTCCAG
>VBSM01002350.1:5089455-5101346 GCA_008086735.1 Cheirogaleus medius | reverse complement strand
TGCAGAGACGCTCTATCTGGCGGTGTTTCTCGTCCGCCATCTTGCTCCGCCGCATCTTTTCTTCTTTCCCTTCCCAAATCCCCAGTACCCTCACATTAGGTTTCTTCATATAATCCCACATTTCTTGTATGCTTTGCTCTTTTCTCTTATTTATCTGCTCTATCTCTGTGACTGACTTATTTAATTGGAAAATATTATCTTCAATGTCTGAGATTCTTTCTTCTTTTTCATCTACCCTGTTCTTGAAGCTTTCCACTGTGTTTTGTAGTTCCCTGAATAGATTTTTCATTTCCAGGAGTTTGGTGTTATTTTTCTTTAATATTTATATTTCTTTAGTAAATTTTTCTTTCAGGTCTTGGATTTTTTTGTTGTTGTTTCTTTGTGTTGGTTATCTATTTTTTCTTTCATGTTATTGAGTTTTCTTATAATCCATGTTCAAAATTCTTCTTCTGCCATTTTAGTGTCCTGACTTTGGTTGATGTCCATTTATAGAGAGCTGGTGTTCTCTTCGGGTTTTTGCTTTCCATTTGATTCTTCATATTTCCCGATTTCTTTCGGTGATTTCTTCCCATCTGGATCAGTTGTTGCTTCTTACCTTTAGATTTTTGTTTGAATAATGACATGCCCTGTTTAGTCTCTGAGCCAGTAGGTGTTGTGTGTGGGTGAGATTCAACCTCGCCCTGAGTGATGAGTCGGTAGATTCAGTAAAAGGGTGTGCAGAAAGACTTCCCTTTCAGTAGGTGGTGCTTGCTGGGAGGAGCAGGCTATAGTGTTGTTATTGGGTCCTGTAAACAGCTCTTATTCCTCTGGAGGGCGTTCTTGTGCCTCACGTGGTGGGTGGGCCCCTGGGACTTCCAGGTGTGTCCTTATTCTCCACCTCAGTGAGGGCAGGGCTGGGAGCGAGTCTGGGTGGAGCTGGGTTGGGTAAGTGTGCCCTCAAGCACCACAAATGCTGTTAGCAGGGGTCAAAGGTCTGTTCCCTGCTTCTGGGCAAAGTTGTCAGGGAGGGGCTGGCATAGCTCTACTCCTTCAGAAATTCTGAGTGTGGGGGTGCAGTTGTCTGAGACCTGCAGCCTAAAGAAGGCCTCGCTCCTTTCCACCGTCCCACACCCCCTGGCTTCTCCTCTGCCTGCAGGCAGGACCTCACGCCTTTGGGTCTCCCCTGGCTGTGATGCAGGCCGGGAGGTTCCCTGCACAGGATCACAGCCTGGGCTTGGCACATGGCCCTCCCATGGGAGGAGGGTTGCCCCCCAAACACGCTGATCCACCCCTGAAGGCACACACACCTTAGTAGGTTAGTTCACAAATATCACTTCTGTGCCCCGGGGCAATGTAAGACCTATGGGCACGGGATCTAGTCTGCAGGTCTGACCCCTGGGCCCTGGAGTTCGATCCCTGACCCCAGCAGGGAGTGGAGTCCTGGTCCTAAGTCACCCACAGGGTGCCCAAACTGGGTCAATGTATCTGAGTTTCAGAATCTGCCCCGTTCTCCTGGAGTCACCAGGCCAGCAGCACCTGGGAGGGCTGGCGGGTAGGGAGATCATAGACTGAATACCCCTCATTCTGTTGTAGGGCCCCAAAAGGTAAGGTCCTATTCCCTGGAGTTGCCTATGGGTGGTGGCTAAATTGTCTCTCTTGGCAGCCTGGGATAGGGAAGGGAGAGGGTTAATGAAGCAATATAGCGCCTGATGATCTGCTTGGGTATGTGCACAGGGAGGTGCCCTGAGGGATTTGAGAGCCTGGTGCTGGGTCTGCAAGAGGCTCACCACTCATTGGCTGTGGCTGTTTCTGGGCTGGTGTCCGCAGGTCTCTCCAACTGCCAGGGAGCCCACTAGCAGTCTGAGATGCAAAGGAGGGGAAAGTGAACTGCTCCACCTACCCTTGTTGCTGGTCTCCAAGCTTCTTGGGGGCTCTCTTTTTCCAGTTCTCCTCCACAACCTCCTCCTGTGGAGTCTCCTGTTGTCTGATACCCCTGCTTCTGACTCTCATCTGATATGCTTGTCTGCTTGCTTATTTCTTCCCCTTTCTTCTAAAATCTGTATTTTTTGTAGAGACATTCTGGCTGGTGGTTTTTCTCATCTGCCATCTTGCTCCGCCCTCTATTTCAAATTCTTTATCTACAATTTCACAAATTCCTTTTTGATTGGCATCTTTTCTTGCAGAATTATTGTGTTCCTTTGTAGGTCTCATATTTCCTTTCTTTTTCATGTTTCCTGTGTCCTTACATTGACATCTGATCATCTGGTATAACAGTTACTTCTTTCAATTTTTTGGATTTGCTTTTGTACGGGAGGACTTTTTCCTGAAGATGTATCTATGATATTGTTTGGCTAGGGAACTTTGGTTTTGATTCTAAGTGCATGTCATCTCTTATGATTTCTTTTGCTCTGAACAGTGTCAGTGGCTTAGGGTGTGGTTGTCAGTCAAGGCTGTGGTGAAGTTCAGCTGGTATGGAGATGCCAGGTTGACCTTTTTCAGGCCCCAGTGGTAGCAGTAGTTTGCTGATTGTGCCCATGCTTGGGCCCCAGTGTAGTCTACGCTGGCACCAGTGTTAGTGGTTCCAGACAGGCCAATACTTGGGCTTCCAAGTGGCTTGCTCAGGTGCTAGTAGTAACAGTGATGGGCAAGGCTCCTGAGAAGCAGGTATGACATAGGCAATGGCAGTAGCAGTGGTGGGACTAACCTCTGGGTCCCAAGAAATCCATGCTGATATTGGCAATCTATGCAACATGCTAGGCGGGCCAGTCCCCAGGCCCACATGTGGTGTATGCAGGTGGGTGCTCACTGTGGTGGTAGTGGTAGGTTGGTTGGGCCTGACTTCCATGTGCTAGAAGAATACTCAGGTGCCAATGGTAGTGGTACTGGCTGTAGTAGGCAGGGGTAAAGTGATCCCCAGGCCTGCAGGTGGTGCATGCAGGTGAATTCTTACTGTGGTGGTAGCAGCAGCTTGGGTGGCCCTGACCTTGGGCACCTGGGTTGTAGACTGGTCTGGGTTGTCCCCAGGCCACTGGACAGTGTGTTTGGGCACAGGAAGCTGAAGCCAAGCTGGGTAGACCTGTCCTTAGGTCCCCTAGTGGTGTTTGCAGCCACGAGCTGTGGTAGGGAGGAGTGGGCTTGTCCCCAGACCCAAGGAAGAATGCTTGGATTGGGGCACCAGGAGCTGTACTACAGCCCTAATATTGGGTCAGGCAGGGTTGCTTTCATTGGCAGGAGCCATATGCAGGGAACTGGGGATCACTTTGGCTGGCCCCAGCTGCAAGGAGTTTGTTTTCAGGGCACACAAAAGTGCACAGTGGCTTTTATGCTAGGGGATGTAAGGTCTTTGCCAATAGCTAGTGCTTCATTACTAGAGGCAGCAGCCAGCCACAATGGTGGCTGTGGTTGGAGAATGTCAGTAGGGATCCAGGGATGCAAAGGTGCAGGGTCTGTTGGGACAGAAAGCAGTCTGGTGGGTGCTGGGCTCTCAACACAGTTCCTTACTGCAGCTACTTAGGACTCGGGTGTGTGGGACCCAGCATAAGCTCCATGTCTGGAACAGTGTCGTCACACAGTCTCCAGGCTGCTCCCTATGCTGGTCTTTAAGGCTGTGAGGTTTAAAGGGATTTCCTGTAAGTAGGATTGCAGGGGTCTGTGGTGGGAATGCAGACCATGGTGCTTGGGTCTCTCAATTACCCTTTCCCTGCATTGAGGAGTCTCTCCAGTCTTCTAGCTGACCCAGACAAAGCAAGCTGCCTCATTTTCCTCAATTTCCTCCATTTAGGTGCTTCCAGCTGCTTCTTGGTTGAGTTCCAGTGTTATTCTTAGATGATCTATTTGAAGTGTGATCATCTACTTGCTATTTTGGCTCTTCTTTGTGGAGGAGGCGAGTGCCAGATGCCTCCAGTCAGCCACTTTAAACCCTTTCCTCCAAGAGTTTTATTTCTATCTTTTCAAGTCTTTTGGGTGTATTTGTGGATCCACAAGAGGGAGACCTTGTCCTCTGTGTGTGAATGTATGCGTGTGTATGTGTATTTATTTCCTGTGTTCATTTTCTATGGAGTTTTTGATTGGCTTCCTTAATAAATTTACACTCACTGAAATAAATGAAATCAACATTTGTAGGTCTGTTTGTAGCAGCCCTGTCCTTCAGTACTAGGAATGTGAACTCTATTAAGTTAAGGATAAATAATGGGCAATTTGAAACTTCCCTGAGAACTTGTGCTTATGATGTTCTAAAACTAAACATAAAGAGATCAATTTGACTTCCCCATGTGAATATTGATTTATTTGAAAGAATCAGAGATCCAGTTTTGAAATTATACAATGAGAGACAATCCAGTAAGTGTTTGCTTTTAAAAAATGTTTCAGGTATCAGTGACTTTGAATGAATGTGTCAGCTTGCACATCTGTTGAATAGATATCCTCCTCCTCTTCCACTCTTCCCTGTACTCATCTCTCAGGGCTTGTATAAGCCTTAGTGAAATACCATATGTAAAGAGTTAGGAATGCCCCAGTAGAAAATGATTTGCCAACAGAACAATTAAATCATAACTGGTCTCTGTTGTTTGGTCTGAAAATTGCACTGACAGGCAATAGTCTTGTCTATACTATACTTTTCAAATAACCATGGCTTGAAGTTTTATATGTAACTTTTCCAGAAGCATAGGATTGACCAAGGTGCCTAGTAGGAATACACTAATGAGGGTTTACCATGGCTAGCAGGAAGACAGTATAGGTTGGCATCATGAAAATTAGAGGAAAGGGTTTCATGAAGAGAGAAAAAGAATAGGGGTCTGGAATTTTTATTAGAATAGCTTAGGTCATATTCAAGAATAAATATCTGAAGCACTGGGGACTCAGTCTGTCCTGATTCCAGTAAATCTTTGTTATATGACAGCCACTGTCACCTTATGCTGTCCAGATCTTCTTGCTTCTTATCATGCATTCTCACCATTGCATAAGATGAATGCATCTACTGCCTGAACAGTGTTTATCCCATAGTTGGCTCTCAATAAGTACTTGATGAATGAATAAATGAACTTGTGCATAGTTAGCTACAGTCATGTTCCTGCCCTTTCCCATTTGCCATTCACTATTATCTAGTGCATTGTCAAGTAGAGGAATAATAATATAAATGAACTAACACTGTGCTTAGAAGTTAGGAGAACTGGTTTTTAAATGCTGAAATTACCATTAACAGCTGTTTCTCCTCTCTGTAATTCAGTTGAGAGACAGGGATTGGACCCTTGGAGATTCTGGTTGAAAGGTCTGAGATGGATCAGGACATCTATATTTTAAAAATACATGATTCTGACATACAGCCAGAACTTTCCCTATAGGCCCAATTCTGACTTTAGACAGGAATGATTTAAGAAGCCCAAACTAGAGTTTATTGAAAGTGTTGTGGAAATGTGCGCATTTTCTCTCTTTGGGAGATTTCATTGCTTAATAACCTAGATGTATCTTTAAGGCAATTTGCTTGCTGATTCTGCTCTAATTTTGTGTCCTACCTATAGTAAATGGGTTCCTGTTTTGATCCTGTGACTTGTTGTCACCTAGTGGAAGGAATTCTCCACTTATTCATCCTCTACCCCATTTTTCCTCACCAGTGAGATAGAAGCAAAAACAAGGTACCACCTTAAAGAAGGGAGAGTCTTGATCTCAATTGAGTAAAACTCCTGGACACCAATTGATCCACAATGTCTAGGGAGTAGGACTTATTCTTTTTTAATAAGTGCATATATGTGATCATATCATAAATTCTTTTTTCTTTTCTAGGGTCATTTTTAAAATTTTTGACTTGGTTTGGCTTCACACTCCTACTCTTCCCAACATTGCTTCCCACCTCAGAAACCATGTAACAAAATACTATGTATTATTTCATGTTTTTCTTCATGCTTGTATAATCATATCCAAACAGCTATACATGTATATATTGGAATATAAACTCATAAAAATAGGATGATATTAAACGCATTTTTCTGTCTCTTGATTTTCTAACATATTATCTCATAAAAATTCTTCCAAGTCACCTGATAGAAATCTTTTTCATTCTTTATTGTGTGTACATAATATTTGATAGTGGTAATATATCATAATCCATTCATTCTCCTATTAATAAGCATTAATTTAGTTTCCAGTTTTATATTTTTCCACCATGAATAATGCTGAAATAAATGTGTATGTTTACATTTTTGTACTAATGTTTTAATTTTGATGTTCTATCTTTCTAGGAGTGGGGTTCATGAATCAAAGGTATATATATTTTAATTTTAATGAGTGTTGTCAATTTTTTTCAAACACGAGTCATAATTTACATCTCTACCAGCAATACATGAGAGTATTATTTTCTCTATAATTCTGCCAACAAACGATATTATTAATCTTATTAATTTTTGCCTACATAGCAAAAAATAATATCTCGTTTTTAAAATTTTCATTTTGCTGACAACCAGTGAGTTTGTGCAACCATATACATGTTTTTTTTAAAAAAACTCTTTGGATTTGTTATTTTCTGTAAATTGCCTTGGTATGTCTTTGGCTTGTTTTCTGTTGTTTCTTTTTGTCAGAATATCAGCTGCCTAACAAATATCCATATTTTCATCTTCCTTTGTTACAGCATCCCAAATTTTAGCTAGAATCATGTGCTAAATTCTGGACAATAATCTGTAGTGGAATCATCGTGTGGGACTTCAGGTAAGGTTCCTTAAAAGAAGCTAAGTTAGCCAATTTACCCCTTTTTCCTCTGGCCTTACTGCTGTGCTCTCTTCTTCCATTATTCTTCCTGCTTCTTAGAAAGTAGATATGATGTCTGGAGTTCTAGAAGCAAACTTGGATCATAAAGTGACCTAGAAGATGGAAGTCCCATGCTAGGATGGTTGAGCAAAAAGAAAAAGCCTGAGTCTTAGATTGCCTAACTCCAGATTTATATTATATGAGACAAAAATGTCTGTTCTGTTTAAATCACTGTAAATCTCAATTTTCTGTTTATGTGTGTGGATGCACTTAATTGTGAACTTAATTTGTAAGAGCTCTTTTTATGTTTAGATATTATCCTCTGTCTGCATGGTTGTATGAATGTTCATTTTCCTCAGAACAGTCAACAAATTCTAAAATTAATCAATATATTTACCTTCCTCCTGAAAATAAACATCTTAGAAAACTTTAGCTCTGATCAATTCCTTCTTACTTATATTGTTTCACCCAGTATTTTAGTTATAAGCTATTTTTAATTAGACAAATTAGATATTTTTATTATTGTTTTATATGGCCAATGTTCATTTTTATTCATTTTTCCCACATGTTTATCAATATCTTTGCTCACCATTCTTTATTTCATCTCAGATCTCTCATCTGGGATCACATTCCATTGAAGTAAAGTAAATACTTTTGAATTTCTTTTGTTGACAGTCTATTGATGATAAAGTGTCTCAGTTTAATTTGTTGGAAATGTCTCTATTTCACCCTCAATCTTGAAAGATAGTTTTGGCTGTCTATAGAATTCCAGATTGTCAGTGAATTTCTTTCAGCATATTAAAAATATTATTTCATTTTCTTATGACTTCAAGTATTGCTTTTGAGAGGTCAGCAATCTAACCTACATTTAATTGTAGGGTTCTATATCCCTCATGTCCCTTAGCCTCTCTTTCATATTTTCTATCTTGTTGTCTCTCTGTACTCCATTTTGAATTTATTCAGACCCAAATATCTGTGTATTAATTCTCTATTCAGCAGTATATAATACCATAGAAGTACTAGAAGGAATCAGGTGAATTATATTAATATAAAGGTAAGTAAAGGCTTTCTAAGTATGACTCAAAATCCAGATACAAGAAAAGAATATATTCATAAATTTGACTACATAAACACAAAATTAAGTTTTACATAATAGTAAACACCACAAATAATATTTAAAAAATGACAAACTGGGAAAACTTGAAATATATATCAAGATAAAGATCCCTGACATACAATACTTCTGCCAATACCACACAGTCTTAATTATTGTAGCTACAGAATAAGTCTGGCAGTCAGGTTTAGCAATTGTTCCTAATTTATTCTTCCTTTTCAAAATAGTTTTAGCTAGTCTAATTCCTTTGTCTTTCCTATGTATATTAGAATAATCTTGTCTATATTTACAAAGAATCTTGCTGGGATTTGGATAGCAATTGCATTAAACCTGTATATCAATTTGGGGAAAATTGACATTTTTACTATGCTGAGTCTTCTAATCCATGAACATCTATGTCTCTCCATTTATTTAGGTCTTCTTTGATTTCTTTCATCAGCATTTTGTAATTTTCAGCATACAGATCTTGAACACCTTTTGATAAATTTATGACTATTTAATTTTCTTTGAAGGGACCATAAATGATATTATATTTAAATAATTCAGTCCCACATATTCATTGTTAGTATGTAGAAATACAATCAATTTTTATGTTTATCTTGTATACTGCAACCTTAATAAACTCATTTAATAGTTCCAGAAAAAAAAAAAGATCCCTGACTATAAAAAAAACTCTTAAAAGTCAAGAGAAAAAAGAGCCAAGATCCTGAAAGAAAAATGGACAAAAGATACAAGAAGATAAGTCACATAGAACATATGAAAATGACCTTTAAACATGTAAATAGATGTTAAATTTCACTAATAAAAGAAATACATGTTAAAGCTACAGAGACGTCAGTTCTCAACTATCATATTGGCAAAAATTGTAAACTATGACAACACATCTTGTTGGTAACATTCTCATACATTGCTTGTGGAATGTAAACTGGTACAACCATTTTGGGAAAAATACATAGGAAAGTGAATGAATAAACTATGCTACATCTACAGAATAGAGTACTTTGCTGTTGAAAAAAAAAGAATAAGGAAGTTCTCCATGAATCAATGTGGAGTAATTTCCAGAATATATTAAGTGAAAGAAGTAAAGTTCAATCCCTATGGTAACCACAAATGAAATACCTATAGGAGATACACAAAAGAAAATAAGATGGGAATTAAGTATCTCTCTCTCTGTCTCTCTCTCTCTGCCTCTGCTTCTCGCTATAAAAATATCAATGAGATCCTGGAGAAGTGTGTGGAGCAAGATGTTGTAATAAAATGCTCCAGTGATTGCTCCCCTCCCCCAGACACATCAATTTGAACAACTATCCATGCAAAAAAATAGCTCCAGAAGAACTAAAGAAACGAGATGAGAGAGCAATCACAGCCCTTGGGGATAGCATGGAAATAAGCAAATATACTCTTTTAGTCTGTCTTGTGCTACTATAACAGAATACTACAGACTGAGTAATTTATAATGAACAGAAATTTATTTCTCACAGTTATGAAGGCTGGGAAGTCCAAGATTAAGAGGCGAGCATCTGACAAGGGCCTTCTTGCTATGTCATGCCATGGTGGAATGCAGAAGGACAAAAGAGAAAAGGGGAGCTGAACTCACCCTTTTATAACAAATCCACTCCTATAATAACAGCATTAATCAATTGATGAGGGAGGAGCACTCACGGCCTAATCTCCTCTTTAAAATGTCTCACTTCTTTATACCGTTAAAATGGCAATTACATTTCAACATGAGTCTTGAAGAAAGCAAATATTCAAACCATAGCGTTCCACCCCTGGTCCACTCACACTCATGTCATTCTCACATACAAAATACATTCATTCCATCCCAATAGCTCCAAAAGTCTGAAATCATTTTGGCACCAACTCAAAAGTCCAAAGTCCAGAGTCTTATGTAAATCAGATATAGATGAGACTCAAGGCACTATTCATCCTGAGGCAAATTCCCCTCAAGCGTTGAGCCTGTGAAATCAAACCAAGTTATGTGCTTCCATATAATGGTGGGACAGGCATAGTATAGACATTCTCATTTCACAAGGAAGAATGATGCAAAAAGAAATGGGTACATGGTCTCAAGTAAGTCTATAACAGGGCAAACAACATTAAATCTTAAGGCACCAGAATAATCTTTGACTCAATGTCCTACCTTCCAGACACACTGGGATGGGTTTGGGTCTCAGGCAGTTCCATCCCATGGCTTTGCGGGGCTCAGCCTACATGGCAGTTCTCACAGGTTGGAGTGTCAAGTCTGCAGCACTCCCAGGATAATGTTGCTTGCTGACAACTCTATAGTTTTGGGGGTTTAGTAGCAGCCCCACTCCCACAGCTCCACTGAGCCTAGTGGGGTCTCTCTGCAGTGGCCACAGTTCAACTGCACATTTCCCTAGTGAGGGCTCTTTCCAATGGTTTTGCCCCTACAACAAGTCTCTGCTTGGGCTCCCAAGCCATCCACAACATCCTTTGAAATATGGGTGGAGGAAGCCATGCTTCCACAACTCTTGCATTCTGCACACCTGCAGAATTAGCACCACATGAATGCTACAAAAATTTATGGCATATACCTTCAAGAGTAGAGGGTTGAGTCACACCTAGGCCTGCTTGAGCCATGGCTGGGGCAGCCAAGGAGCACTGTGTGAGAATGCAGGGAGCAGAGACTTGAGGCTGCCCTGGGCAGTGAACCTCAAGGTCCTGTGGGTGGACTAGGACTCATTTTTGAACATATTTACTTCCCCCAGACCTTGGCACTCTGGGACTTTGATGGGAAGGGTGGAACCAGTAATCACCAAAGTGCACTTGGGGTCATTCTCCGATTGTCCTGATGAATAGACTCTGGTCTCACTGTCTCCATACTAATCTCTGTACCAAAAGATCACTTGCTTGGCCATACCTTTGATTTTCCAGCCTGAAAATGCTGTTTATTCTCTACCACATAACCAGGGTGAGAATCCTTCAAATCCTTAAGTTCTGTTTCCCCCTTGATTATAAATTTCACCTTTAAACCATTTATTTCTTCTTTTTTTATTTTTTGAAATTTCTGTTCACTTCTGTTGCCCATTTCTTTATGGGGTTGTTTGATATTTTCTTGTTAATTCTTTTGAGTTCTACATAGATTCTTGTTATTAGACCTTTATTGGAAGTGTAGAAAGCAAATATTTTCTCCCATTCTGTAGGTTGTCTATTTGCTCTAATGATAGTTTCTTTGGCTGTGCAGAAGCTTTTTAATTTGATCATATCCCATTGTTATTTTTGTTGCTGCAGTGATTGCTTTGGGGGTCTTCTTTAAGAATTCTTTGCCTAGGCCAATGTCTGATAGGGTTTTCCCAACATCTTCTTCTAGGATTCTTAAAGTTTCATGCCTTAGGTTTAAGTCTGTTTTCCATCTTGAGTGGATTTTTCTGAGAGGTGAGAGGTAGGGATCCTGATTCATTCTACTGCATGTAGCTATCCAGTTTTCCCAGCACCATTTATTGAAGAGAGATTCTTTTCCCCATTGTATATTTTTGTCTGCTTTATCAAACATTAGGTTACTGAATGCAGATGGTTTCATCTCTGGAATCTCAGTCCTATTCCAAATATCGATGCTTCTGTTCTTGTGCCAGTTGCAGGCTGATTTAACTATTATTGCTTTATAGTACAGCTTGAAGTCAGGAAGACTGATGCCTCCCAGGTTGTTCTTTTTACTTAAGATTGCATTCGCTATACATGTTTTTTTCTGGTTCCATACAAAGTGAAGAATTATTTTTTCTAGATCTGTAAATAATGATGGTGGTACTTTGATGGGGATTGCATTAATTCTGTAGATCACTTTAGGTAATGTTGACATTTTGATGATATTGATTCTACCAATCCATGAACAAGTTGATTTTTCCATCTGTTTATATCTTATACAATTTCTTTTTTTAGCGTTTTGTAGTTCTCCTTGTAAAAGTCTTTTGTATCTTTCGTTAAATATACTCCTAGATATTTAATTTTCTTTGGGGCTATAGTAAAAGATATTGTGTTTTTGATTTGCGTTTTGGCTTGACAGTTCTTGGCATATATGAATGCCTCTGATTTGTGTATATTG
>VBSM01002350.1:5036895-5066236 GCA_008086735.1 Cheirogaleus medius | reverse complement strand
CCAGCCTTGCATCCCTGGAATAAAGCCTACCTGGTCGTGGTGAATTATTTTTTTCATGTGCTGCTGAATTCTATTTGCTAAAGTTTATTTAGGATTTTTGCATCTGTATTCATGAGGGATATTGGTCTGTAATTTTCTTTTTTTGTTTCATCCTTTCCTGGTTTTGGAATCAAGGTGATATTGGCTTCGTAGAATGAGTTAGGAAGGATACCATCCTTCTCAGTGGTGTGAAATAGTTTCTGTAGTATAGGTATGAGTTCATCTTTGTATGTTTGGTAGAACTCTGAAGTGTAGCCATGAGGCCTGGGACTTCTCCATTTGGGGAGGTTTTTAATTACTGCTTCAATTTCTGAGCTTGAGATTGGTCTTTTCAAGAATTCTATTACCTCCTGGGTGAACTTAGGGAGGTTATATGAATCCAGGAATCTGTCCATTTCATCTTCATTCTGTAGTTTCTGGGCATATAGTTTTCTGTAGTAGTTGAACATAATGTTTTGTATTTCTTTGGTGTCTGTTGTGACCTCTCCTCTTTCATTTCTTATTGAGTTTATTAAATTCCTTTCCCTTTTAGATTTTGTCAGCCTAGCCAGAGGGCCACCAATTTTGTTGATCTTTTCTAAAAACCAGCTTCTGGTTTTGTTGATCTTCCCAATAATTCTCTTGTTCTCCATTACATTTAGTTGTGCTTTGATCTTAGTTATTTCTTTTCTTCTGCTAGGATTGGAATTAGTTTGCTCTTCTTTTTCCAATTCTTTGAGTCTGTTCATTAGGTTATCAGTATCTAATCATTCTGTTTTTTGGATGTGAGCATTTATTGCAATTAGTTTTCCTCTCTGATATGCTTTTGCTCTATCCCACAAGTTTTGGTAAGAGGTAGCTCCATTGTCATTTTGTTCAAAGAAACTCTTGATTTCCCTCTGAATTTCTTCCTTGACCCAGAAGTTATTCAGCAATAGATTGTTTAGTTTCCATGACTTTGTGAAGTGGTGTGTTTTTCTGTTAGAATTGAACTCTTATTTTATACCTTTATGGTCAGAGAAGACACATGGTATTATTTTTATGTTCTTGAATATTTTGAGATCTGCTTTGTGGCCTAGTATGTGATCGATTTTGGAGAAGGATCCATGGCCCACTGAGAAGAATGTAAATTCAACTTTATTTGGGTGGAATGTTCTGTAGAGATCTGTCAGTCCTTTTTGTTCAAGAGCTTTGTTTAAGTCCCTTATTTCTTTATTTAATTTCTGTTTGGAGGATCTATCCAGTTCAGTTAGTGGCATGTTGAAGTCCCCTGCTACTATTGCAGTATTGTTTAACATGGTATTTAGTTCAGACAATGTTTGCTTTATGTAATTAGGTGCACCTGCATTGGGAGCATAAACATTAAGGATTGTTAAATCTTCTTGTTGGATCTTCCCTTTCACCATTATAAAGTGGCCGTCTTTATCCTTTTTTACTTCTGCTATTTTAAAACTAATGTTGTCTGCGAGTAATATAGCTATCCAAGCTTTCTTTTAACTTCCATTTGCCTGGATGATAGTTTTCCAACCCTTGATTCAGCCGGGAGGCATCTTTGTGGGTTAGATGTGTTTCATGTAGGCAGCATATACTAGGCTTATGGGATTTTATCCACTCTGCCAGTCTATGCCTCTTCAGAGGACAGTTTAGTCCATTTACATTTATTGAGAGGATGGAAATTGGAGGAAGATTTCCATTCTTATTGTTGGGTGAAGTCCTGTTGCTTTGTCTTAGACCTTGAGCCATCGTGAGATTCAAGGACTAGTCTTTAATTCTTTGAGGAATTTTACTTTGGGGGTATCTATTGACCTGTTCACTGTGGATGGCAGGTCTGAGAATTTCCTGTGGGGCTGGTCTAGTCTTTGCAAATTCCTTCAGCGATTGCTTATCAGAGAAGGACTTTATTTCACCTTCATAGATGAAACTTAATTTTGCAGGATAGAGAATTCTAGGCTGGGCTTTATTCTGTTTTAGCAGATTAAGGATAGGTACCCATTCCCTCCTGGCTTGTAAGGTTTCAGATGAGAAGTCTGCTTTTAGTCTGATAGGCTTTCCTTTATAGGTTATTTGTTGTTTTCGCCTTGCTGTACAAAGGATTGCTTCTTTTACATTTACTTTGGTCAGCTCTATAATCACATGACGAGGTGATGTCCTATTCACATTGAGTCTCCCTGAAGTTCTGTGTTCTTCTTGTATCTTCTTTTGAGAAATGTATGTTCAGATCATTTGCCTAATTTTAAAATCAGATTGTATTTTTGATGTTGAGATATCAGAGTTCCTTGTATATTCTGAGTATTAATCCCCTGTCAGAAAAGTAGTTTGCAAATATTTTCTCTAATTCTGTATCTGTTGTCTTTTCATACTATTAATTATTTCCCTTGCTGTACAGAAGGTTTTCAGTTTGATATAATCCTATTTGTTTACTTTTGCTTTTGTTGTCTGTGCTTTTGAGATCTTATTCATAAAATCTTTTCCAAGATCAATGTCTTGAAGTATTTCCCTATGTTTTGTTCTAGTATTTTTATAGTTTTGAGTCTTAGATTTAGGTCTTTGATCCATTTTGAGTCTATTTTTGCATATAGTGATTGGTGGGGTCTAGTTTTATTATTTTCCATATGAATATCCAGTTTTCCGAATACCATTTGTTGAAGAGACTGTCCTTTCCCCAATGAGTGTTCTTGGTGACTTTGCCAAAAATCAGTTGGCTGTACATACATGGATTACTTTCTGGTTCCATACTTTGTTTCATTGGTCTATGGTGTCTGTTTTTATGCCAGTACTATAGCATTATACTACAGCTTTGTGTATATTTTCAAGTGTGATAGTGTGAGGCCTACAGCTTTGTTCTTTTTGCTCAGGATTGCTTTGGGCATTCAGAGTCTTTCCTGGTACCATACAGATATTAAGATTATTTTTATATTTGTCAAAGGCTTTCTCTGCATCTATTGAGAGGATCACATATGGTCTTTGTTTTTACTTCTATTTATGCAGTGAATTACATTTATAGATTTGTGCATATTGAACCATTCCTGCATCTCTGTGATGAAGCCCACCTGGTTGTGATGGATTATTTTTTTTTATCAGAAGCTTAATTTGGTGTGCTAGGATTTTATTAAGCATATTTGCATCTATATTCATAAGGGATACTGGTCTATAGTTTTCTTTTTTTGTTGAGTCCTTTACTGGCTTTGGTATCAAGGTGATGTTGGCTTCATAAAAATGTGTTGAGGAGGAGTCATTCCTTCTCAATGTTATGGAATAATTTCTGCAGGATAGACACCAGTTCTTCTTTGTAGTTCTGATAAAATTTGGGTGTGAAACCATCTGGTCCATAACTTTTTTATTTTGGGGAAGATTTTTTATTGCTCCTTCAATTTTGGTAGTTGATATTGGTCTGTTGAGGAATTCTGTTTCTTCCTGATTGCACCCTTTTATAAGAATGCTTAAGACAGTAGGCATAAACTGGACTTACCTCAAAATGATAAAAGCCATGTATGAAAAACCCACAGCCAACATTATACTGAACAAGGAAAAATTTAAAACATTTGCACTTAGAACTGGAACCAGACAAGGTTGCCCTCTATCAGCACTTCTATTCAACATAGTGTTGGAAGTCCTAGCCACAGCAATCAGACAAGATAAGGAAATCAAGGGTATCCAAATAGGGGCAGAAGAGGTCAGACTATCACTCTTTGCTGATGATATGATCTTATATCTAGAAAACCACAAAGTTTCTGCAATGAGACTACTGGAATTGATAAGCAAATTCAGCAAAGTCTCAGGTTAAAAAATCAATGTACAGAGAGCAGTAGCATTCCTATATGCCAGCAACAGTCAAACTGAGAACCAAATCAAAGCCTCAATCCCCTCCACAATAGCAACAAAGAAAGTAAAATACCCAGGAATACATTTAAGTAAGGAGCTAAAAGACTTCTGCAGAGAGAATTATGAAACACTGAGGAAGGAAATAGAAGAGGATGCAAATAGATGGAAAACCATACCATGCTCATGAGTTGGCAGAATCAACATTGTTAAAAGGTCTATACTACCCAAAGTGATCTACAAATTCAATGCAATCCCTATTAAAATACCATAATCATTTTTAACAGATCTAGAAAAGATAAGTCTACACTTCGTGTGGAACGAGAAAAGACCACATATATACCAAGCAATCTTAAGCAAAAAGAACAAATTGGGACACATCAATTTACTAGACTTCAAGCTATACTCATGCTGGGTAACAGACTTAAACCTAAGGTATGAAACTATTAGAATTCTAGAGGAAAACGTTGGAAATACACTCATAGACATTGGCCTAGGCAAAAAATTTATGAAGGAGACACCAAAAGTAATCACAACAGCAACAAAAATAAATAAATGGGACCTTATCAAACTAGAAAGCTTCTGCACAGCCAAAGAAACTGTCATGAGCGCAAACAGACAACCTAAAGAATGGGAGAAAATTTTCACGTGCTACACATCTGATAAGGGGCTGATAACTAGAGTCTATTTAGAACTCATGAAAATCAGCAAGAAAAAATCAAACAACCCTATCAAAACGTGGGTAAAGGACATGAAGGGAAACTTTTCAAAAGAAGACAGAAAAATGGCTAGCAAACATATGAAAAAAATGCTCACCATCTCTAATCACCAGGAAAATACAAATCAAAACTGCAATGAGATACCACTTATCCCCAGTAAGAATGGCCTTTATCAAAAAATCCCAAAACAATAAATGTTGGCATAGATGCGGAGAGATAGGAACACTCCTACACTGCTGGTGGGACTGCAAACTAGTTCAGCCTCTGTGGAAAGCAATTTGGAGATACCTTAAAGTGATATAAGTAGATCTACCATTTGATCCAGCAATGCCACTACTGGGCATCTACCCAAAAGAACAAATAACACTCTACAAAAAAGACACTTGCACTCAGATGTCTACACATCTGAGCAACACAATTCACAATTGCAAAGTTGTGGAAACAACCCAAGTGCCCATCAATACATGAGTCGATTAATAAATGTGGTATATGTATACCATGGAGTACTATTCAGCTGTAGGAAACAATGGTGATATAGCACCTCTTGTATTTTCCTGGATAGAGCTGGAACCCATTCTACTAAGTGGAGTATCCCAAGAATGGATAAACAAGCACCACATGTACTCACTAGCAAATTGATATTAACTGATCAGCACACAAGTGGACATATAGGAATAACATTTATTGGGTGTTGGACAGGTGGGAGGGGGGAAGAGGGGACGGGTATGTACATACATAATGAGTGAGATGTACACCGTCTGGGGAATGGTTACGCTAGAAGCTCTGACTCGAGGGTGGAAGGGGGGCAAGGGCATTATACATAACCTTAACATTTGTACCCCCATAATATGCTGAGATTAAAAAAAAGTTATACTGGAAGGCTATACTAACTAAAATACTATAGTACTGGCACAAGAACAGAGACATAGACCAGTGGAACAGAACGGGGAACCCCGATATAAAACCATCCTCATATAACCATGTAATCTTTGACAAAGCAGACAAAAACATACCCTGAGGAAAAGAATCCCTATTCAGTAAATGATGATAGCAACATATAGATAGCAACATATAGAAGACGGATACGGCATCTGCACCTCTCACCTCTCACAAATATCAACTCAATGGTGGATAACACATTTAAACCAAAGACATGAAAGCATAAGAATACTAAAAGAAAATGTTGGGAAAATTCTTATAGACATTGGCTTAGGCAAATAATTTATGAAGAAGACCCGAAGGGCAATCACAGCAACAGCAAAATAAATAAATTGGACCTGATCAAATTAAAAAGCTTCTGCACAGCCAACGAAACTATCATGCGAGCTAACAGACAACCTACAGAATGGGAGAAAATATTCACATGTCACACATCTGGTAAAGGACTTATAACTAGAATATATATAGAACTCAGGAAAATCAGGAAGAAAAAAATCAAACAACCCTATCAAAAAGTGACCAAAGATGTAGAGCATTTTATTATACGTTTGCTGGCCATTATTCCATCTTCTTTTGAAAAGTTTCTGTTCATTTCCATTGCCCATTTATTGATGGGGTTGTGTGATTTTTTCTTGTTGATTGTTTTAAGTTCCAGATAGATTCTTGTTATCAGACCTTTATCAGATGTGTAGAGAGCAAATATCTTCTCCCATTCTGTAGGCTGTGTATTCACTCAAATGATAGTTTCCTTGGCTGTGTAAAAGCTTTTTAATTTGATCATATCCTATTTATTTATTTTTGTTGCTGCAGTGATTGCTTTGGGGGTCTTCTTCAAAAAATCTTTGCCTAAGCCAATGTCTGAAAGGGTCTTCACAAAATCTTCCAGAACCATCTCTAATCACTAGAGAAATGCAAATCAAAACCACAATGAGATATCACCTAACCCCAGTGAGATTGGCCTTTAGCAAGAAATCCCAAAACAACAAATGCTGGTGAAGATGTGGAGAGACAGGAACATTATTACACTGCTGGTGGAACTGCGAATTAGTGAAACCTCTGTGGAAAAGAATTTGGAGATACCTCAAAGAGCTAAAAATAGAAATACCATTCGCTTCAGCAATAGAACTATTAGGCATCTACCCAAAAGAGCAAAAGACATTCTATAATAAAGACATCTGCACCCGAATGTTTATGGCAGCACAATTCATTATTACAACGATGTGGAAACAACCCAAGTGCCCATCAATTCATGAGTGGATTATTAAAATTTGGTATATGTATACAATGAAATATTACTCAATTATAATAAACGACAGTGATCTAACACTTCTTATATAATATCCTGGATTGAGTTTGAGCCCATTATCCGAAGTGAGGTGACACAAGATCAAAAGAATGGGCTCCATATGTACTCGCCATCAAATTGGTACTGACCAATTAACACTATGGTGCTCACATGGTGGTAATGTTCTCCAGGGATTAGGAGGTTGAGGGGTAGACTCACAACTGATGGGTGTGGTTAGCATTATAGAGGGGAAGTGCATGCCTCTAACCTTTGCTAGTGAGAGGCAAAGATATAAAATGAAACCAAAATGTTTGTACTCTCATAATTTCCTGAAATAAAAAAAAAGTGGCCAAAGGACATGAACAGAAACTTTTCAAAAGAAGATACACTAATGGCTAACAAACGTATGAAAAAATGCTCAACATCTGTAATCATCAGGGAAATGCAAATCAAAACCACAATGAGCATTCCTATCTCTCCACATCCTCACCAGCATTTGTTCCTTTGGGATTTTGATACAGGCCAATCTTACTGGAGTTAGGTGATATTTCATTGTGGTTTTGATTTGCATTTCCCTAATTATTATAGATGTTGAGCATTTTTAAATATGTTTGCTGGCCATTATTCTGTCTTCTTTTGAAAAGTTTCTGTTCATGTCCTTCACCCATGGTGGGACTGCAAATTAGTGCAACCTCTGTGGAAAACAATTTGGAGAAACCTCAAAGAGCTACAAGTAGAACTACCATTGGATCCAGCTATACAACTATTAGGCATCTACCCAAAGGAACAAAAGTCATTCTATAATAAAGGTATCTTCACTCAAATGTTTATGGCAGCACAATTCACTATAGCAAGGATGTGGAAACAACCCAAGTGCCCGTCAATCCATGAGTGGATTAATCAAATAAGTTATATATATACAATGGAATATTCAATTATAAGAAATGATGGCGATATAGAACCTCTTATATTTTCCTGGATAGAGCTTAAGCCTATCCTCCGAAGTGAGGTATCACAAGAATGGAAGAATAGGTACCACATGTACTCGCCATCAAACTGGCACTGACTGATCAACACTAAGGTTCTCACACAGTAGTAATATTCTTTGGGGTAGAGGGGTTGGGGATAGGTAAACTCACAACTAATGGACGTGGTGAGCATTGTATGGGGAAAAGGGGACATCTCAAATCATGGTGGGGATGTGACAAAGTCATAACATGTAACCAAAATGTTTGTAACCCCATAATTTCCTGAAATAAAAAAATTCAAAAAAACACAATGAGATATCACTTATCTCCAGTAAGAATGGCCTTCATCAAAATGTTGCAAAACAAAAAAATTTTGGCCGGATTACGGAGAGATAGGAACACTTCTACATTGCTGGTGGACTGGAAACTAGTACAAGCTGTGGAAAGCAATATGGAGATACCTCAAAGAGATACAAGTAAAACTACCATTTGATCCAGAAATCCCATTACTGGGCATCTACCAAAAAGAACAAAAGACATTCTATCCAAAAGACATCTGCACTAGAATGTTTATAGCAGCACAATTCCCAATTGCAAAGATGTGGAAACAACCCAAGTGCCCATTGATTTATGAATGAATTAATAAAATGTAGTATATGTAAACCATGGAGTTCTGCTCAGACACAAAAACAATGGTGATCTAGCACATCTTTATTATCCTGGATAGAGCTGGAGCCCATTCTACTAAGTGAAGTATACCAAGATTGGAAAAACAAGCACCACATGTACTCACCATCAAATTGGTATTAACTGATCAACACTTAAATGCACATATATTAATAACATTCATTGGGTGTTGGACAGTTGGGAGGGGGAGGAGGAGATGGGTATATACACACCTAATGGGTGTGGTCCACACTGTCTGGGTGATGGACATGCTTGAATCTCTGACTCGGGTGGGGCAAGGTCAATACATGTAACCTAAACATTTGTACCCCCATAATATGCTGAAATTTTAAAAAATTTAAAAAGAGAAATCATTATATTGAAAAGATGCATGCACTCATATGTTCATCACAACACTGTTCACAACAGTGAAAATATAGAATCAACAAATGATTGGCTAAACATACTATGGTGTATATACACAATGGAATGCTGTTTCACCATAAAAATGAAATCATGCCTTTGCAGCAACATGAAATAGAACTGGAGGCCATTATCGTAAGTCAAACCAGTCAGACACATAAAGACAAATATCACATGTTCTCACTTATAATTGAGAGCTAAATAATGTGTACATGTGGACATAGAGTGTTGATAGCCAATGGATACTTGTAAGGGAAAGGGGGTTGGAAGAGGTGAATGATGATAAATTATTTTATGGGTACAGTGTATGTTATTTGGATGATAATACCCTAAAAGCCCGGATTTTACCACTATGCAATATATGCATGTAACAAAATTATATTTGTACCCCATAAGTTTACATAAATAAAAAATAAAATTTAAATGGTATAAAAGAATATGGTTCTGCACATAAATGTACATTGTACATTTATTTCTATGATCCATTTTTAGTTAAAGGTATGAAGTGTGAGGTATATGAGAAGGCGTGAGGTTATGGGTGGGGTCCTTTTGTTTTGTTTTTTCCTGGTTGAATATGGATGTTCAGTTATTGCAATACCATTTGTTGAAAAGATGATCTTTCCTCCCTTAGATTGCTTTTGCACCTTTGCAAAAAATCAATTGGCAATACTTGTGTGGGCATATTTGTGGTTTCGCTTTGATCCATTTATCTATTTATCTATCCCATTATCTGAACCACACTGTTCTGATTACTGTAGTTTTACAGTAGTTCTTAAAATAAGGTAATATGATTGCTCCAATGTTATTAATCTTCTACAAAATTGTGTTAGCTATTCTAGTTCCTCTGTTTCCCTTATAAATTTTAGAACCAGCTTGCTTATATCTACAAAAAATCTTGCTGGAATTTTGATAAGAATTGCATTAGATCTTTAAATCAATTTGAGAAGAATTGATATCTTTTAAATTTTTTATTTACTTTATTATATTTTTTATTTCAAAGTATTATAGGGGCACAAATGTTTTTGGACACATAGATAACTTTTGTAATGCTTGAGTCAGAGTTAAAAGTGTGCTCTGTTACATAGAAAGTGTTCATTATAACCATAAAGTAGCTTTTCATCCATCCTCTCCTCCCTTTTCCCCCTGCTTGACTTCCATTGAGTTTTACTTCCCTCAAGGCACAAGTGTGTTCATCAGTTAGTTCCAATTTAATAGTGAGTACATGTGATTTTTTTTCCATTGTTTAGATACTTCACTTAGGATAATGGTCTCCAGTTCCATCCAAATTCTTGCAAAAAGCATCAAGCTATCCATCTTCATGGCTGGGTAGTAGTCCATGGCATAAATATCATGAATTGATGAGCATTTGTGTTGATTCTATGTCTTTTCAATTGTGAATTTTGCTGCAATAAACATTCAAGTGTAGGTGTCTTTTTGAAAAAAATGACTTCTTTTCCCTTGGGTAAATACCCAGTAGTGAGATTGCTGGATCATATGGTAGGTCAACTTTTAGATCTTTGAGGAATCTCCATACTGGTTTCCATAGAAACAGTACTAATTTGCAGTCTTGCCATGAGCGTTTCTTTCTCTTTGCACCCATGCCAGAATCTGTTGTTCTCGGACTTTTTAATAAAAGCCATTCTGATTGGGGAAAGTTGATATCTCATTGTGGTTTTAATTTGCATTTCCCTGATGGATTAGTGACATTTAGCATTTTTTCATATGTTTATTGGCCATTTGTCTATCTTCTTTTGAGAAGCTTCTGCTAATGTGTTTTGCCCAATTTTTAATGGGTTTTTAATGGGTTTTTTTTCTTGATAATTTGCTTGAGTTCTTTGTAGATTCTGGTTGTTAGTTCTTCATCATATGTATAGCTTGTGAATATTTTCTCCCATTCTGTAGGTTGCTATTTGCTCTGTTGATTCTTTCCTTGGTCACCTAGAAGCTTTTTAATTTAATGAACTCCCATTTATTTATTTTTATTTTTGCTGTGATTGCCATTGAGGTCTTCTTCATAAATTCTTTTTCCTAGGCCAATATCTGGAAGACTTTTTCGAACATTTTCTTCTAAAATTCTTGTGTTTTAATGCCTTACATTTAATTCCTTTATCTGTCCTTAACTAATTTTTTAAGTGTTGAGAGATAGAGGTCCTGGTTCATTCTTATGCATGTGGATATCCAATTTTCCCAGCACCATTTATTGAATAGGGATTCTTCTCCCCAGTGTATATTGTCTACTTTGTCAAAGATCAGTTGGTTGTATGTGGATGGTTTTATATTTGGGTTTTTGTTCTGTTCCATTCATCCATGTCTATATGTTTGTGCCAATACCATGCTAATCTAATCAAAATGATTAGATGACCTTGTAGTACAGTTTGAATTAAGGTAATGTGATGCCTCTCTATTTGTTCATTTTGCTTCAGATAGCTTTGGCTACTTGGGCACTTTTCAGGTTTCAAATGAAGCATAGAATTATTTGTTCTAGATCTGTGAAATATGACGTTGGCATGTTGATGGGGATTGCACTGAATTTGTAGATCACTTTGGGTAGTATGGACATTTTAACAATGTTGATTATATCAATCTACAAGCATGTTTTTCCGTTTGTTTCCATTATCTGAAATTTCTTTCCTCAGTGTATCGTAGTTTTCTTTGTAGAGATCTTTCAACTCCTTGGTTAAGCAGATTCTCAAATATTTTTCATAGCAATTGTAAATGGTTGGAGTCTTTGATTTGACTGTCAGGTCCATTGTTATTGGTGTACAAGAATGCTACTGATTTGTGTACATTGAATTTATAACCTGAGACTTTGATGAATTCTTTTTTATCAATTCAAGGAGCCTCTTGGTGGAATTGTTGGGTCTTTCTAGATATAAGATTATATCATCAACAGAAAGCAATAGTTTACCTCCTCTTTTGCAATTTGAACACTCTTAATCTTTTTCTCTTGCCTGATTGCTCTGGCTGAAATTCCACCACTATGTTGAATAGAAGTGGTGAGTCTTGGCAACCTTGTCTTGTACCAGTTTTTAGTGTGAATGTGTTCAACTATTCCACATTCAGTATGATGTTGGCTATTGGTTTTTGATATATAACTTATATAATTTTGAGATATGTTCCTTCTATGCCTGGTTCATTGAGGGTTTTTATAATTAAAAGGTGCTTAATTTTGTTGAAGAGTTTTTCTGTTATCTATTGAGATGATCATATGGTCTTTGTTTTTGCTTCTCTTTTATGTGGTGAATCAATTTATTGATTTATGTACCTTGAGCCATCCTTGCATCCCTGGGATGAAGCCCACTTGGTCATGCTGGATTATTATTTTTTATTATTATTGTTTATTTGAGCATATTATGAGGGCACAAATCTTTACGTTATGTGTGTTGCCTTTCCCTCCTTCCCGGCCAGAGTCAGAACTTCAAGGGTGTCCATCCCGAAGATGGTGCACATCACACACATTATGTATGTTTATACCTATCCTCTCCTCCCCCATTCCATCTGCCTGATGCCTGACAAATGTTATTCCTATATGTCCATTTAGGTATTGATCAGTTAATACCAATTTTCTGGTGAGTACATGTGGTACTTATTTTCCCATTCTTGGGATATTTCACTTACTAGAATGGGCTCCAGCTCTATTCAGGAAAATACAAGACGTGCTGAATCAGCATTGTTACTTTTATATATTTATTTATTTTTATTTATTTTTTCAGCATATTATGGGGTTACAAATGTTAAGGTTACATATATTGCTCTTGCTCCCTCCCCTGACTCAGAGTTTCAAGCGTGCCCATCCCTAAGTTGGTGCGCATTGCACTCCTTTATATGAATATACCCATCCCCTCCCTCCCCACCTGGAAGACACAAGATAAATGTTATTCCTATATGTCCACTTAAGTGTTAATAAGTTAATAAAAATTAGCTGGTGAGTACATGTGGTGCTTATTTTTCCATTCTTGGGATACTTCACTTAATAGAATGAGTTCCAGCTCTATCCAGAAAAATACAAGAGGTGCTATATCACCGTTGTTTCTTATACCTGAACAGTACTCCATGATATATATATACCACATTTTATTTATCCACTCATGTATTGATGGGCACTTGGGTTGTGTCCACATCTTTGCAATCGTGAATTTTGCTGCTATAAACACTCAAGTGCAGATGT
Organism: Cheirogaleus medius; assembly: GCA_008086735.1. NCBI lineage: Eukaryota > Metazoa > Chordata > Mammalia > Primates > Cheirogaleidae > Cheirogaleus > Cheirogaleus medius. The sequence goes on along the minus strand of VBSM01002350.1, from coordinate 5,053,231 downwards.
CTTTTTTATAGAGTGTCTTTTGTTCTTTTGGGTAGATGCCCAGTAGTGGGATTGCTGGATCAAATGGTAGATCTACTTATAATTCTTCAAGGTACCTCCATATTGCATTAAACAGAGGTTGAACTAGTTTGCAGTCCCACCAGCAGTGTAGGAGTGTTCTTATCTCTCCACATCCATGCCAACATTTATTGTTTTGGGATTTTTTGATAAAAGCCATTCTCACTGGAGATAAGTGATATATCATCATGGTTTTGATTTGCATTTCCGTGATGAGTAGAGATGTTGAGCATATTTTCATATGTTTGTTTCCCATTGTTATGTCCTCTTTTGAAAAGTTTCTGTTATATCCTTTGCTCGCTTTTTGATAGGGTTGTTTGATTTTTTCTTGCTGATTTTCCTGAGTTCTAAATAGATTCTAGTTATCAGACCTTTATTGGATGTGTAGCTTGTGAAAAATTTTTCCCATTCTGTAGCTTTTCTGTTTTGTCTCGTGAAAGTTTCTTTGGCTATACAGAAGCTTTTAAATTTGCTCAGGTCCCATTTATTTATTTTTGTTGTTGCTGTGATTTCCTTTGGGTCCTTCTTCATAGATTCTTTACCTAGCTCAATGTGTAGAAGAGTAATTCCAACGTTTTCGTCTAGAATACTAATAGTTTCACACCCTGGGTTAAGTCTGTTACCCAGCGTGAGTTGATTTTTGTAAGAGGTGAGAGGTGTGGATCCTCTTTCAGTCTTCTACATGTGGCTATTCAGTTTTCCCAGCACCATTTATTGAATAAGGATTCTTTCCCCAGTGTATAATTTTGTATGCTGTGTCAAAGAGTAGAAGACTATATAAGGATAGTTTTATATCTGGGTTCTCTGCTCTGTTCCACTGGTCAATGTCCCTGTTCTTGTGCCAGTCACAAGCTGTTTTAATTACTATATCCTTGTAGTATAGCTTGAAGTCTGATAAATTGCTACCTCTCATTTTGTTTTTATTGCCAGGATTGCTTTTGCTATACGGGGTCTTCTCTGGTTCAATACAAAGTGTAAAATTATTTTTTCTATATCTGTGAAAAATGATGATGGTATTTTAATAGGGATTGCATTGAATCTGTAGATCACATTGGGTAGTATTGACATTTTAACAATTTTTATTCTGCTGACCCATGAGCATGGTATGGTTTTCCACCTGTTTACGACCTCTGCTGTTTCCTTCCTCAGTGTTTCATAGTTCTCCTTGTAGAGGTCTTTTACCTCTTTGGTTAAATACATTCCTAGGTACTTTATTTTCTTTGTTGCTATTATGAAGGGAATTGAGTCTTTGATTTGGTTCTCACTTTGACTGTTGTTGGCATATATGAATGCCTCTGATTTCTATGTATTTATTTTGTATCCTGTGACTTTACTGGATTCATTTATCAATTCAAGTAGTCTCCTGGTTGAATCCTTGGGGTATTCTAGGTATAAAATCATATCACCAGGAAACAGTGAGAGTTTGGTCTCTTCTGCACCCATTTGGACACCCTTAATTCCACTCTCCTGTTTGATTGGTGTAGCAAGGACTTCTAGCACTATGTTGAATAGTGTTGAAGATAATGAGCAACCTCACGTTTTTCCAGTTCTGAGTGGGAATGCTTTCAATTTTTCCCCATTTAGTATGATGTTGACTGTGGGTTTGTCATATATAGCTTGTATCATTTTTAGGTAAGCCCCGTCTATTCCAATTTTGTTAAGCATTCTTGTCATAAAAGAGTGTTGAATTTTGTCACATTCTTTTTCTGCGTCTATTTAGAGGATCATATGGTCTTTGTTTTTTTTTTCTGTTTATGTGGTGAATTACTTTTATAGATTTGCATATGATGAATCATCCCTGCATCTCTGAGATGAAGCACACTTGGTCATGAGCGATTACTTTCTTCATAAGGACCTGGATTCGGTTAGCAAAGATTTTGTTGAGAATTGTTGCATCTGTATTCATAAGGGATAGTGGTCGGTAGTTTTCTTTATTTGTTGCATCTTTTTCTTGTTTTGCTATCAGAGTCATGTTGGCTTCATAAAATATGTTGGAGAGGATTCTATCCTTCTCGATGTTGTGGAAAAATTTCTGCAGCATAGGCACCAGTGCTTCATGGTAGGTGTGCTAAAATTTGGATGTGAAACCAATTCATCTGGGGCTTTTCTTTTTAGGAAGGTTTTTATTGCTGTTTCAATTTCAATACTTGATATTGGTCTCTTCAGGAATTCTATTTGTGCCTGGCTCAGTCTAGGGAGGCTGTTTATTTCTAAAAATTTGTTCATTTCCTCCACATTTTCCAGTTTGTATGCATAAAGGTTTTTGTAGTATTCATAAATTATATCTTGCATCTCTATAGCATCAGTTGTAATTTTTTCCTTTATTTTCCTGATTGAGCTTATTAGAGATTATTGTTTTCTGCTTTTCATTAGTCTAGCCTATGGCTTGTCAATTTTGTTCATTTTTTCAAAGAACCAACTTTTTGTTTTATTAATCTTCCATATAGTTTCCCTATTGTGAATTTCATTTACTTCTGATTTGATCTTAATGATTTCACTTCCTCTGCTGGGTTTGGGGTTGGTCTGTTCTTCTTTTTCCAGCACTTTTAGTCCATTCATTAGGTTGCCTATTTGTCATCTTTTTTAACTTTTGATTATAGGCATTTATGGAAATAAACTTTCCTCTCAGGAAAGTTTAACTACTTTAACTGTTTCCCACAGACTTTGATAACTTGTGTCTCCTTTGTCATTTAGTTCAAAGAATCTTTTGATTTCCATCTTGATTTCCTAATTTATGAAGTGAATATTCAGCAGAAGGTTGTTTAGTTTCCATGACTTCATGTAGAAATGAGACTTTCTGTTAGGGTCAATTTCTATTTTTATTCTACTGTGACCTGAAATGATACATGGTATAATTTCTATTATTTAAAATTTTTTGAGACATGCTTTGTGTCCTAAGATATGGTCAAGCTTAGAGAATGTCCCATTAGCTGATATGAAGAATGTCTATTCAGTGGTTTTGTGGTAGAATGTCCTGTAAATGTCAGTCAGGCCCATTTGTTTTAGATTTCTGTTTAAGTCCATTATTTCTTTGTTAATTTCCTGTTTAGAGGATCTGTCTTGTGCTGTCAGTTGGGTGTTAAAGTCTCTGACTATTATGGTGTTCCTGTTTATCAATTTATTTAGATCAAGTAGAGTTTGCTTTATGAATCTGGATGCATCTAATTTGATTGCATACATGTTTAGAAGTCTTATGTCTTCTTGTTGAACTATACTCTTCACCATTATATAGTGACTTTCTTTGTCTTTCATTACTTTTGTTGATTTAATAACTAAGTTATCTGAAATCAAAACCGCCACACCATCCTTCTTTTGGCTTTCGTTTGCTTGAAATATTGTTCTCCACCACTTTACCTTTAAATGCATCCTTGCAGGTTAGATGTGTTTCCTGAAGACAGCAGATACTTGGCTTGTATTTCTTTTTCCATTCAGCCAGCCTATGTCTCTAGATGGGAAGTTCAAGCCTTCACATTTTATTGAGAGAACAGATAGGTGGGGCAGATTTCTGTACATTCTGTTGGGTTAACTTTGTTGCTTTGTTTTCTCTACTGAGCCATTGTGGTATCTGGCCTATGATCTTTAGCTTTTGAGTGGTTTTACATTCAGGAGTGTATATTTTGCTGATCTGTGTGTAACACTCTTTTGAGTACATCTTCGAGGGCTGGTCTTTTTTTTGGTGAATTCCCTCCGTCATTGCTTGTCTGAGAATGTCTTTATTTCTCCTTCATATACAAACCTTAGTTTTGCAGGGTACAAGATTCTATCCCTGAGCATTACTCTGTTTCAGAAGAATGAGAATGGGGCTCCAGTTTCTCCATGCTTGTGAGTTTTCAGTAGAGAATTATGGTGTTATTCGGATAGGCTTTCCCTTGTATGTTACTTGCTTCTTTCTCCTTACAGCTCATAGAAGGGCCTCTTTAGTTGATATTTTGGTCAGTCTGATGACTGCATGTTGTGGTGTCCCCCTGTTTGCATTGAATCTCCCAGGGGTCCTTTGCACTTCTTGTACTTAGATATCTAGATTTTTAGCAAGTCCTGGGAAATTTTCCTCAATTGTATCTTCAAATAGCTTATCCAACCTTTGCATGTTTGCTTCTTCCCCTTCCAGAGTCACCATAACCCTCACGTTAGGTTTCTTCACATAATCCCACATTTCCTGTAGGCTTTGCTCTTTTCTCTGTTTTCTCTGCTCTACCTCTGTGACTGACTTATTTAATCGGAATGTGTTATCTTCAATCCCCGAGATTCTTTCTTCTGTTATATCTACCCTGTTTTGAGGCTTTCCACTTTGTTTTGTAGTTCCCTGAATAGAATAGATTTTTCATTTCCAGGAGTTGGGTTTAATTTTTCATTAATATTTCTTTTTCTCTAGTGAATTTTTCTTCCTGGTTCTGGAATTTTTTTGTGTAGTTTCTTTTTGTTGGTTATCCATTTTTTCTTGCATGTCATTGAGTTTTCTTACAATCTATTTTCAAAATTCTTCTTCTGTCATTTTAGTCTTCTGACTTAGATTAATGTCCATTTCTAGACAGCTGGTGTTCCTCTTTAGGGGTGTGCTTTCTGTGTGAATCTTCATACTTCCAGAGTTCTTTCACTGATTCCTTCCCATGTGGATCAGTTGTTCAATCTTGTCCTTAGATTTTCATTCGAATAATGGCATTCCCTGTTTAGTCTCTGAGCCAGTAGGTTGTGTTTGGGGGTGAGATTCGACCACACACTGTATGATGAGTCCGTAGATGCCGTAAAAGGGTGTGCAGAATGTCCTCCCAGTCAGTCAGTGTCGCTTGCTGGGAGGAGCATGGTACAGTACTGTTTATGGGTTCTGTAACAAGCTCTTGTTCCTCTGGAGAGGCACTCTTCTGCCTCACGTGGTGGGTGGTGCCCTGGGACTCCCAGGTGTGTCCTTGTTCTCCACCTCAGTGGAGGCAGGTCTGAGAGTGAGTCTGGGCAGAGCTGGGTTGGGTAAGCATGTCCTCAAGCACCACCAATGCTATTAGCAGGGGTCAAATGTCTGTTCTCTGTTTCTGGTCAAAGCTGTCAGGGAGGGGCTGGAATGGCCCCACTAAGTCGAAAAGTCTGCATGTGGTGGTTGGGCGCTCTGAGACCTGCAGTGTGGAGCAGGTCTTGCTCCTTTCCACCATCCCCCACTCCGTGGCTTATCCTAGGCCTCTGCCAGCAAGCATGACCTCATGCCAGCAGGTCTCCCTTGGCTGTGATGAAGGCTGGGTGGTTCCCTGTACAGGAATGCAGTCTGGGGTGGGCACATGGCCCTCCCATGGGGGGACGGTTGCCCCTCAAGCATGCTTATCTGCCCCTGAAGGCAAACACACCTTAATAGGCTCGTTCACAAATAGCCCTTCCGTGCCCTGGGGCAATGCGATGGAGACCTGGGTGTATGAGATGTGGTGTGCAGATCTGACCCCTGTGCCCCGAATTCCATCTCTGACCCTGCCAGCAAGAGGAGTCCCAGTCCTGAGTCACCCATGGGGTGTCCAAGCTGGATCAATGTCTCTCTGCCCAAGGATCTGCCCCATTCTCCTAGAATCACCAGGCCAGCAGCATCTGGGAGGACTGGTGGGCAGGGAGCTCACAGTCTGAGTACCTCTCAGTCTGCTGTAGGGCCCCAGAAGGAAAGGTCCCATTCCCTGGAGATGCCTCTGGGTGGTGGCCAAATTGTCTCTCTCAGCAGCCGTGGATAGGTAAGGGGGAGGGGAGAATGTAGCAATATGGCACCTGCTGATTGGCTCAGGTCTGTGTGCAGGGAGGTGCCCCGAGGGAGCTGGGAGCCTGGTGCCACGTCCGCAAGAGGCTCACTGCTCACTGTTGATAGCTGTCTTAGGCTGTTGTTAGTAGGTCTCTCCAACCACCAGGTAGCCCACCAGCAGTCCGAGATGCAAGGGAGGGGAAAGTTAATCTCTCCACCTACCCTTGTGGCTGGTCTCCAACCCTTTCAGGGGCCTTTATCCTTCCAGTTCTCCTCCGCAACTTCTTCCCATGGAGTCTCCTGTAGTTTCAGGTACCCTTCCTTCTGACCCTCGTCTGATGTTTGTTTGTCTGCCTGTTTATTTTTTTCACTTAATTCTAAAACATGTCTTTTTTGCATAGACACTCTGGCTGGAAGCTTTTCTCGCCCTCCATCTTCTTGATTTTTTCAATTTTTTTGATATGCTTTTGAATTTGGTTTGCTAGTATTTTATTGAGGATTTTTGCATCTATATTCAAAAGGAATATTGGTCTTATAGTTTTCTTTTATTATTGTGTTCTTTCCTAAATATGGTATCACAATTATTCTTGCTTCTTGGAATGAGTTAGGATGGATTCCCTTCGTTTTGATGTTATGGAATATTTTCTGCATAATGGGCACCAACTCTTCTTTGTAGCTCTGATAAAATTTGGCTGTGAATCCATCTGGTTGAGGACTTTATTTTTTTGCAAGATTTTTTATTGGTGCTTCAATCTCCATGCTCATTATTGGTGTGTTCAGGAGTTCTACTTCTTCCTGATCCAGTCTTGGGAAGTATGTGTTTCTAGAAATTTATCCATTTCCTCTAAGTTTTCTAGATTATGTGCATAGAGATTTTCATAGTATTCACAGAAGTTATTTTGTATTTCTGTGATATCAGTTTTAATATCTCCTCCTTAATTTCTGATTGAGCTTATTTGGGTCCTTTGTCTTCTATTCCTGGTTAATCTAGCAAGAGGTCTATCAGTATTGTTTATCTTTTCAATAATTTTTGCTTCATCAATCTTCTGTATTTTTTCTTCGTTTTGATTTCATTTGCTTCTGCTCTGACCCTAGTTATTTGTTTTCTTCTGCTGGCTTTGGGTTTGGTTTGTTCTTCCTTTTCTAGTTCCTTGAGATCTGTCATTATATTGTTAATTTGTTATCTTTCTTTGTTTTTGATGTAGGCATTTGGGGCTATAAATTTTCCCCTTAGGACTACTTTTGCTGAATCCCATAGAATTTGATAGCTTGTGTCACATTTGTCATTCAGTTCGAGGAATCTTTTAACTTCCATCTTAATTTCGTTATTGATCCGATAATCATTTGGCATCAGGTCATTTAATTTCCATGACTTTGTGTACAATTCAGTGTTTCTCTTGGAGTTGATATCTAGTTTTATTCCACTGTGGTCTTAGAAGATACATCATATGATTTCTATTTTTGTGAAATTGTTGAGCCATGATTTGTGACCTAAAATATGCTCAATCTTGGAGAATATTCCTTGTGCTGACAACAAGAATGTATATTCAGTAGTTTTGGCATAAAATGTTCTGTGAATGTCTGTTAGGCCCATTTGTTCTGGAGTCCTGATTATGTCCTTTGTTTTTTTATTTATTTTCTGCTTGGATGATCTGTTCAGATCTGTCAGTGGGGTATTGAAGTTCTCAACAATTATAATGTTGCTGTTTCTCTCTTTTCTAAGATCTAGTTGTTTTTTTTTTTTAATGAATCTTTTTGCTCCTGTGTTAGGTGCCTAAATATTTAGAATCGTTATGTCATCTTGTTGAATTGCTCCATTTATCATTATATAATGACCATCTTTCTCTCTCTTTACTATTTTTGATTTCAGGTCAATTTTATTGAATATGATAATGGCTACACTTGCTTTCTTTTGATTTCCATTTGCATGGAATGTTTTTTCTATTCCTTCACCTTGAGTCTGTGTGAGTCCTTGTGGATTAGATATGTGTCCAGGTGACACTTGGCTTGCATTTTTTTATCCATTCATTCATCCTCTGTCACTTGAGTAGGGAATTCAAACCATCCAGTTGACTGATATAATTGATATGTGGGATGCTTTTCTGTTCATCCTGTTTGGTAGTGCCTTATTGCTTTGTTTTACCTCCTGTGCTATTGTTTTATGTGAGCTCTGAGCTTTAGCTTCTGTATGATTTTACTCTATAGTGGGTGACAATTGTGCTGATCCATGTATAATGCAGTTCTGAGTATTTCCTGTAGGGCAGGTCTGGTCTTGACAAATTCTCTCAGTGTTTCTTTTCTCAAAATTTCTTTATGTCTCCTACATGCATGAAAATTAGTTTTTCAGGATACAAAATTCTAGGCTGGCAGTTGTTCTGTTTCAGAAGACTGAAGATGGGGCCTCACTCCCCTCTGGTTTATAAGGTCTAAGTTAAGAAGTCTGTAGTTAGCCTGATGGATTTTCCTTTGTCTTGATGTTTTTACTATACGTTCCTCCTTTGTGTTGACTTTGGCCAGTCTGACAACTCTGTGTCTTGGTGATTGCCTCTTTGCAATGAATCTCCCACGTGTTTCTTGAGGTTCTTGCACCTGGTTGTCTAAATCTGTAGCAAGACCAGGGAAGTTATCCTCAATTATGTCCTCAAATTTATTTTCCAGCCCTTGTGTGTTTTCTTCTTCACCCTCAGGGATTCCTTTGATTATTATTTTGACCATTTTACATAATACCATATTTCTTGTAGGCTTTGTTTATTCCTCTTAATTCTATATTCTTTATTCTTAATTGTCTTAGTCAGTGTAGAAGAGTTGTCTTCAAGCTCTGAGATTTTTTCTTCTGCCTATTCTAGTCTATTCTTAAAGCTTTCCACTCTGTTTTGTATTTCCTAACTGAAGTTTTCATTTCCAGAAGTTCTATTTGATTTTTCTTTAATATATCTACCTCTTTACTGAATTTTTTTGTTCATTTTCTGAATTGTTTTTCTGGTTTCTTTGAGTTGGTTTTCCATTTTCTCTCAGATTTTGTTGAGATTCCTTGCAATACATATTTGGAATTCTTTATCTGTCATTTCAATATTTTCATTTTGGTTGGTATCTATTGCTAGAAAGCTGGTGTTCCCTTTTGGAGGGCATCCCATCACTCTGATTTTTTACTCTTTTGAAGTATTTTTGCTGATACTTCTCATCTGGTGCAGAGTTGCTTCTTATTTTTGATTTTGTTGTTTAAATGGCACTTTCCTTCCCCTCTTCACTCAAACAGGGGTGTTTGTAGCATATGTGAGAAACTTCAGCTTTCCTTGCTAGGTTCTAGATGGATGCCTTGGTTATAGATATCCTTAGTGTTATGGGTTTTTTTTTCAGTTGCTAGTTGTTTGTAGGCTGTAGCAGTGGTGAGTTATGTTTGTGGGAACATTCTCTGTCTCTCTTTGATGAGGATGGAAGCCTTTGAAATCATTTCTCTTTCCCCAGCCCTGTGCTCTTCTTAACAGTTTGAATTGTATTGGCATGCCGAGTTTAATCTCTGAGACAATAGGTGGTGCTTGTGGGTGAGAATCAACCATATCCTGTATGATTGAGCCAGTAAATGCTGCAAAGTGCATGCAGGTTCACCTCTCTGTCAGTTGGTGCTTCTTGTCAGAAGGAACAAGCTGCAATGACATTTTGGGGACCTGTGACCAGCTCTAGTCCCTCAAGAAATACACTTGAATCCTCCAGGTGGTGGGTGGGGCCCTGGAACCTTCAGGTGAGTCCTTATTCTCTTCCACATCATTGGTGGGTGAGGGAGTGGGGCTGGGAAGGACTGTGTTGTATGAGCTTGCTTTCAGGCTTCACAAAAGTTGCCAAGGTAGCTCTTTCAACAGGGGTCAAAGGTATGCTCCCAGCTTCTGTGTATAACCACCAAGGAGTGGCTGAAGTGGCCCTACCCAACCAGAAATCTGCTTGTGGAGGCAGGGCTGTCATAAATTCTCAATCTTGCTGTCAGGATAAGATTACTCTTTTCTCTCTTTTCCTCTGCCTCTTGGTCTACCTCCATAGTCTTCCAGCATCCAGGGGCTCAAACTCACTGATGTCCCTCATGGTTGTGCTGAAGACTGGAGTCTTCCCTACCCAGGATCCTTGCCTTGGCTGGGAGAAGAGACTTCCTGTGGGGGAAGGGGTGCCATGTGACTATGCTGCAGCTGGGACCCACACTTCACTCTCCTGTCATTTCTGATCGCATGGGCTTCCTTACCTGCTGACATTAGTTCACAATTCTCCCTTCTGTTCCCCTGGGAAACATGATTAACATCTGGGTGTATGGAATCTGGCCTGCAGGCCTGTCCCTGGGTCCCCAAATATCAGTTCCTGACCATACCAGGGATATGCATGCTGGTCCTGAGTTGTATATGGGATGTTCAAGCAGGTTTGATATCCCTCTGCTTCAGGGTGTCTCCTTCTCTGATGGAGCCACTGGGAAAGCAGCACTATGGAGGGCCAGTGAGCAGGGAGCTCACAGTCTGAGCAACCCTCACTCTGCTGCAGGACCTTAAGAGGAAAGATTTGAGCCTCACTCTCTGTGGAAGCCTTGGTGTGGTGGCTCAATATTCTCTCTTGGGCTGGGTGTGGTGGCTCATGTCTATAATCCTAGCACTCTGGGAGGCTGAGGCAGGAGGATTGTTTGAGCTCAGGAGTTCGAGACCAGCCTGAGTAAGAGCAAGACCCCATCTCTACTAAAAAAAATAGAAAGAAATTAGCTGGACAACTAAAATATATGTAGAAAAAGTTAGCCAGGCATGGTGGTGCATGGCTGTAGTCCCAGCTACTCAGGAGGCTGAGGCAGAAGAATCATTTGAGCCCAGGAGTTTGAGGTTGCTGTGAGCTAGGTTGATGCCATGGCACTCTAGCCCAGGCAACAGAGTGAGACTCTGTCTCAAAAAAAATTGTCTCTCTTGGCAGCCATGGGTTGGGGGAGGGGAAGAGGAGGAAAAGAGTCTGGATGGAGGAAAGCTAGCACTCTGGTCATCTCCATCCCTCTCTCTCGAAGGCAGCCCACCTAGAATATTCAGGCTCCGGAGTCACACAGATCCCCCAGGATCTACTAGTCCCCAGTGGCTCCCACAGTCTTGGCTGGAGTTGAGAAATGTTACTGTAGTGATGGGAAGTGCCCCATGGGGGCTGGGAGCCTAGCGCTTTATCCTCAAGAAGCTCCCAGTTCACTGGCAGATGCATCTTTTGAACTTGTGGGGTAGAAAGTCTCTCTAGCAGCTTGGGAATCCCCTGACTGTCAGAGATACAAGGGGGGAGGAAGCAAACTACTCCACCTACCCTTTTCACTGGACTGTAAGCCTATCAGGAGTTGATCTCTGCCAATATTCTGCTCCTTTATGTTCTGATCCTCAACTTCTTCCCATGGGGTATCTTGTAGGTTCTGGCACCCTTCACTCAGAAGGACACCCAATTTATGTTTATTTGTCTTTTCTCTTGTATCTAAAACTTGTTTTTCTTACTGAGATGCTCTGGAAGCTGGTGTTTCTGGTTAGCCATCTTGAATCCATCTGATGTTTACTATGTTAAATCTTAAAATTCATGAACATGGTATATATCTTCATTTATTTAAGTCTTTGATTTACTTCATAAGCATTATGGCTTTCAGTATACAGATTGTATACATGTTTTGTTAGGTCAACACCTAAGTATTTTACTTTTTGGGATCATTGTAAATGATATTATTTTAAAATGTTTGATTTTCAATTTTACATAGATAGTGTATAGAAATATGGTTAACTTTATGTTGACCTTATATCCTTTCATGTTGATAAACTCACTTATTAGTTCTATATGCTTTTTGTAGAATTTTTTACATATCAGTAAACTCAATTTTCTAATATTTTATTGTTACTTTTTGCATCTATAATCACAAGGGATATTGTTTTGTTGTTATAATTTCTTATAATGTATTTCTCTGGTTTTGATACCAGAGTAACCTCATAGAGTAAGTCGGTAGGTATGCCTTCCTCTTTAGTTTTCAGGAAGAGTTTCTGTAGAAAAAAAGTTATATCTTCCTTAAATATTTGGTAGAATTCACCAGTGAAGCCATCTGATCCTGGTGTGTGTGTGTGTGTGTGTGTGTGAAGTGTTTTAACTATACATTCAATTTCTTTAATATACATAGGGCTACTGAAGAGATCTATTTCCTTGTGAGTGGGCCTTTTTGTGTTTTTTTGAGAGAGGCAATTTGTGATGGACCCTGAGCAACCCTTCAACTTCTTGCTGGGGGGAGCTCCAAGATGGCAGACCAGAGACACCACCAGACAGAGCATCTCAGTAAGAAGGAGAAGTTTTAGGTGAAAGAGAAAAAAAATCAGGCAGACAGACAAAAATAGATCAGAAAATGGTCTGAAGGAAGGGTGCCAGGACCTTCAGGAGACTCCACAGGAAGAGGTAGTGGAGAAGAACAGGATAGAGAAAGGTTTTCATGGAAATCAGGCCCCAAGAGGCTCAGAGACCAGTCAGAAAGGTAGGTGGAGCAGTTAGTTTCTACTTGCCTCACATCTTGGACAGTTGGTGAGCTCCCAAGCTGCTGGGGAGACCCCCTGCCCACAAAAGCCCAGAGACTGCTGCAGCCAGTGAGCTGGGAGCTCCTTGTGGACAGGGCACCAGGCTCCCAGCTACCCTGGGGTGCCTCCTGCCAAACAGACCCAAGTCCAGACAGCAGGTGGCATATTGTTTCTCTACCCACCATGCCCTTTGTCCTCCCCAGGGGCTTCAACTCCTCAGATTTTAACTTGCTCATCCCCACACAGACATTTCCCAGCTCCTGGACAAGACTGCAGGAGCCACAGGGGTCCAGCAGGTCCCAGGTTATCTGCATGACTCTAGAGCCTGGTCATTCTGAGTGGACTGCCTCCTAGAGGGAGGGTCAGAGATGACCAGACTGCTGACTTTCCTCCACCCAGATTCTTTCTCTCCCCTTCCCATATCCCACATGAGGCTACAGAGAGAGAGAATTGAGCCACCATATAGAAGCTTTCACAGGGCATGGGGTGCAGACCTTTCCTTTTGGGGTTCTGAAGCAGACTTAGGAGGTGCTTTGACTGTGAGATCCCTGCTCACTGGCCATCTCTGCTTCTGTGTGCCTGGTGGCCCCCCATCAGGGCATGCCCTGAAGCATAGGCACATCAAACTAGCTTGTGCACCCTGTTGGTGACTCAGGACCAGCATGCTTCTCCCTGGCATGGTAAGGGACTGATCTTTGGGACCCCAGGGAGAGGCCTACAGCTCAGATCACATGCCCCCAGGTCTTGATCATGTTGCTTGGGGACACAGAGGGTATATTTCTAAATTAGTCTCAGGAGGTGTGGATACCAGCAGGAGCAGATCAGAAGGGAGAGTGCAGTGTGGGTCCTAGCAGCAGCGTGCTCATGGGGCACCCCTCCTCCCATGGAAGGGCCATGCTCCAAGCTCTGGCAGGGATCTTGAGCAAGGGACCTCCCAGCCTGCATCACAGTTGTAGGGAGCTCGGCTGGCTTCAGGTCCTGCCTCCTGGTAGAAGCCCAGTGAAAACCATGGAATAGGGGAAGGTGTAAAAGAACAAAGCCTGCTCCAGACTGCTGGATTGTGGGTCTTAGACAGCCTCCCTCCTCAGGCAGACTTTCTGGTTGAGTGTGGCCACTTCAGCCCTTCTATGCCAGCTTCACCCAGAGGCACAGAATGGACCTTTGACACCTGTTGAAGAAGATCCCTTGCCAGCATTTGTGGAGCTTGAGGGCAAGTTCACTCAATCCAGCCCTACCCAGTCTCACAACCCCACCTGCATCTCCTGTGGTGAAGAATAAGAACTCACCTGGAAGTTCCAGGGCCCCACTCTGGGGCATTTGTGTGTTTCTCCTGAGGAACAAGATCTGGTCACAGGACCCCAAAACAACATTGCAGCTGGTTCCTTCCAGCAAATGCCGCCTACTGACAGGGAAGTCAATTTGCATGTCCTTTACAACATTAATTTACTGACTCAATTATACAAGGTGTGGTTGCTTTTCACCCACAAGCACCACCTACTGGCTCAGAGATTAAACTGGGTGTGTCATTACCTAAACAAAAGAAAATCCAAAATAAGAAACAACATCTGATCCAAATGAGAAGGAATCAGTGAAAGCACACTGGAAGTACAAAGAATCAGAGTGAAAGGATACCACCAAAAGGGAACACCAGCTCTCTAGCAATGAATATCAACAAAAATCAGAATATTGAAATATAAGATGAAGAATTTTGAACGTGGATTGTAAGAAAGTGTAATAAAATACAAGATAAAGTAGAAACCCAATACAAAGAAACCACAAAAATAATGCAAGAAATGAATGAAAAATTCAATAAAGAAATTGAATTATTAAAGAAAAGTTAAACAGAAGTGGAAATGAAAAATTCATTCAAGGAAATACAAAACACAGTGGAAGGCCTTAAGAATAGGTTAGATCAGGCCGGGTGTGGTGGCTCACGCCTGTAATCCTAGCACTATGGGAGGCCGAGGTGGGTGGATCGATAAAGGTCAGGAGTTCGAGACTAGCCTGAGCAAGAGCGAGACCCCGTCTCTACTAAAAATACAAATAAATTAATTGGCCAACTAAAAATGTAGAAAAAAAATTAACTGGGCATGGTGGCTCATGCCTGTAGTCCCGGCTACATAGGAGGCTGAGGCATAAGGATCGCTTGAGCCCAGGAGTTTGAGGTTGCTGTGTACTCTAGCCTGGGCAACAGAGTGAGAATCTGTCTCAAAAAAAAAAAGAATAGGTTAGATCAGGCAGCAGAAAGAAGCTCAGAGCTTGAAGACAACAACTTTGAATTAACACATTGACTGCCACACACACACACACACACACCAGAATCTTTTCCTTGGAGCCACAGTGTTTTTTTATGAAATTAGAATAAAAATTTTGAGTGTAATTTAAAGGTAAACAAATAGAAAAATGAAATTCATTGACTTCTATTCACTTAATCCATGTTTTTAGAATTAAATTCTCAATATTTTTTTATTTCAAGGAGGATAAAAATGGCGTAGTAAAGGTAACCCCCAGGATTCCTGCTCCCAGAGAAGGAGACATAGATCTTGGTCTCCTACACGCAAGTGGATCTCCCCGCTACAAGGACAACATCGAGAATCCGCAGAGGTTCAGCGTGGGACTCTCAAAAAAGGAAAAAACAAGGTGATTGGGAGATAAGATTGCGTTATCTGGAGATTGCAAAAACAAACAATAGGGTGCGTGGAAAGGTGCCGGCCCACCGGGCCAGTGGGTGAGGTGGGATCAGACCCACAGGAGAACTCCTTGCTTCCCCATTGACCTCCACACCCACCCAGCCAGGGTCCTGTCCGAAACGGGTGGAAAATCGCGGCAGGAAAAGAGGGTGCTGGAGAGTGCCATCATTAGTTGAGACTCCCCAGAGCTCCATGCTAGGATGGCTCCAAGATGGGAGGAAACTGAACTGAGCTGATAGGGGAGGCAGTTAGATACCTGCCTCTGGTAACGAGCGGGACCAGCCCTGCAGAGCTGTGTGCTAAGTCGGAGACTCTAAGCTGGAACTGCCTTGGGCGAATAAGACTGCACAGGGCAGGTCAGTAAGAGCGAGGGCTGTGGCTGAACTGGCGGTGGGGAAAGCGGCATAGAGGAGGCAACGGGGCATCCTGATGACCCAGACCCCCAACCTGACACCTGACACCTCCTAAACAGTCGCCCCCAGTGCTGGGGCCCTGCGAGTGGGCAAGCGGTCGCCATTGAGGGAGTCCACAGCCCAGCCGCCGTGGCGAGATATGGTGTGGCGGGCAGATCCCCTCCCTCAGCCTAGAGACTCTCCTGACAAATTCCGCCCTTACACAATCTGCGATCGGCTCGCCAGGTCTGGCTCGATCAGTGATCTACTGAGAAGACTAACGCCAAAGGAGTTACAGCCACTGTGGCACTGGGCTACAGGGCAGTCTGGGGAGTTACCTCCTCCCTCCAGCCCCCATCCCTCCTGTTGAAAGTGGCAGGCTCCACCCCTGGAGGCGGGGTGAGACAAGAAAAGCCACCCCCCCCAGATCTAGGGAGAACCCGCTCAGCCTGTGTGCAGTTTGTAAGCGGGCAGTATAAAAGACTTTGCTTCCCAGAACAGCTTAGGTCACCCAGCTGATCAAAACGCTGGGGGGGGGGGAGCTGGATCTCCTACCCCGGTCAGTGGCCAACACTCAAGGCCGTGGTCAAGGAACAAATCCCATGTTAGTGGCCACAATAGGCTCCACAAGTAACCCCTCCCATCAGGGGTACCTTCCAAGTGTGGTGGAAGAGCTCCCCCAGTGGCTGATTAAGAAACTACAGAAGAGAGAAACTGAGCACCATCAACGAATCCAGATGGGGAGAGGTCAGCGAAAGATCTCAGGAACTTCAAAATATCAAACCGAAAACACTCCCCTCAAAAGATACACCAGCTCTCAAGAAATGGAGACTGAGCAAACCCAAAACACTAAAAGGACAGAAGAAGAATT
The DNA here is from genome assembly GCA_008086735.1 of Cheirogaleus medius. NCBI lineage: Eukaryota > Metazoa > Chordata > Mammalia > Primates > Cheirogaleidae > Cheirogaleus > Cheirogaleus medius. The sequence goes on along the minus strand of VBSM01002350.1, from coordinate 5,036,984 downwards.
CCAAAATTGGAATATAAGAAAGCTCAATGATATGGAAGAAAAAATGGAAAACCAACACAAAGAAACCACGAAGAAAATTCAGGACTTGG
>VBSM01002350.1:5007118-5026112 GCA_008086735.1 Cheirogaleus medius | reverse complement strand
TAAAAAAAAAAAAGAAATCAAGCAGATGGGAGGGGTTAGGAGGGGATGAGTAAATTCACACCTAACAGGTGCAATGCACACTATCTGGGGATAAATTTGAGTCATACAGTACAAAAACAATTTATGTAACCAAAATGTTAATACCCCCATAGTATTCTTAAATCGTCATAATAAAGAAACCCAAAAACTTCTTGCTGGGCATGTGAAAAATGGGAAGCCTTGAGCACTCTTACCTGTGTGGTTTCAAATTTACAATGAAAATATATTTACATATTACTTATAAAATTATCTTTATTTCTAATCTAAAAGAGTGGGGCAATTACATGTAACTGTCTTGAATCAAGTCATGTCAAACTATGGAATGAAGTTGTTAGCAACACAAGCTCTGGAGTAGGACTTCCTGGTTTTGAATACTGGCTCTACAATTAAGTCACTGTCTGTGCTTCAGCAAGATTCAAACATTCTCTATGCTTCTATTTCTTCATTTTTAGAATGGAGATAACCATATCACTTACTTCAAATGGTTGTGATAAAACAATATATGTAAGAGGCTTAAAAGACTACCTGGTACATACTAAGTTATTAGTAAGTCTTAGCTGTCTTATTATTTTTATTATTTCCATTTCTTAATAGGCTTCTAGTTTGATATATTAAATGTTTTTGGATGCTATTCTTATGAATAAGATGATGAAATATGGGCTGAATGTTATTTTTTAGGATATTCATAGAAGATTAATTCATTAAATATTTTGTATACCTATTATGTGCAATTGTGTCCAAATTGGTTTTTTTCATAGATTATTGTCTGTCTGAAATGCCATGGTTTGGCTTTCAATGGCTTTGTTAATAACTTTAGAAGAAAGAAAGAAAAAAGAAAAATGTGGATGACATAAATCTCCAAGGGAATACAAATTCCATTGATAACATGCATGGTTGAATTCAATAAGATGAAAGCATATTTTGTATAAAGTAAAATATTCTTAAATTAGCTCTTAAAGTCTCTCTCATACAACAGCCATTCAATGCTGCAATTCCCTCACCAGTATACAAATAAGAATCATTCTATATCTTATTAAGTGTTGTTTTGAATAGAGAGCTCATTATTTAGTGAGGCAGACTGTTCAATTGATGAACAACTAGAACTGTACCATATGTTGACCTTAAATCAGCAACTTTGTGACTTCGAGAACTGGCTCCTTTTCTTACTAAAGATTAAAAAAAAAAAAAAAGATACCCAAATCAATTGTCTCTCATCTTTTACAGGACAATTTTTTGAATATTTGTGGACAGTTATCCTGCCAACCTAGAATCATTTCTTTTTCAGTCTAAAAAGTCCTGTACCTATTTGATTTCCCATCCTATCACCCTTATCTTCTGGACCAATTCCAGTTTAATGATGTCCTACTTAAAGTTTAGGGCTTAGTATCTTTGTTGCTGGGAAAATATATCTGCTATTGCAGCTCATAACTTTTGCACCTATCAAAGACATAATCTGGAGCAGTTATTCTTCTAATGACCCCACATATTTAACCCTTGTGTTGTCTAATTAAAAATAAACATATATCAGGGTCCCTATGTTTCCCTGTGGAACTGTACTAATTCATCTTTGTCCTTTGGCTACCATTTTACATAAGATATCCATAGGGCAGTTAATTTTGGAAACACATATGATAGAAAATGCAGTTCAGTTTTTTTCCCTTAATTTACTTTCAATCAGTACTTCTGGTTGTAACCAGGGATAATTTTCTTATGCCTATTTATTCTTCCATCTCTAACTCTATGTATAGGTGATGTTGAAAATTAAACCTATAAAATGGCATGACCATTTTGAAGTTAACCCAATTCTCAGACCTACCCAATTTATCCCTCTGACCCTAAGTGACATTCTCCTCAACTGGGGGAAACCTTGGCCTATTCTTGCTCAGAAATAGCATCCTACCCCGGATTAGAGAAATCCAAGGGAAGCCATACAAGCATACCTGAATGTGTATCTTTGGGTCCTTATGGCCCCTTTGATTATCAGGTTCTGACTCTGAGATAACCTGGAATTTGCTCTTTTATTAGGGTCACTGAATTCAGTTATTTTGTTCTTCTGGCCCTTTAAAGTTTCTCAGCTGATTCCCATAAGGCTCACCGAGTAACTTCCAAACATTGGGGTTCCATCTTTGGATTTCTTCTCTTCTTTATCTATACTCACCTCCCTCTCTCAACTAGTCTCATAACTCTGAATACCAGGTATTAGGTTATTAAGTATGAAATGTCTGATTTCCTTAAGTATTGACTGCTGATATCTCTGACATTTCACTTTGACACTCTTGTTTTATGTTTATTGTGAAGGTACATCCTCAGTCTTTCAAACACACATTTTGGCCTGTGATTATCTTTCAAAAAAATTTTAGAACAATTTTTGTGAAACCACAGATAAGTCAAAAATTCATTTTATTTTTGAATATGAGTTCCATCGTGGAACCAATCAATGCAGACAACTTGAAATATCAGGGAAGTGTTTGGAAAGGATGTGGCTAATGAATACAAGTTGGTGGTTTGAGAAGTTCCATTCTGGTGATTTTAATCTTGAAAATGAGCCACATGGGCGACCTGAGACCAAGGTGGATAATGATGAACTGAAAGCTGTAGTGGAAGCAAATCCATCTCAACCTACACATGAATTAGCAGCAAGGTTTGATGTTACCATTCCAACAATATTGGACCACTTGAAACAAATGGGCAAGGTAAAGAAGCTGGATAGATGGGTACTACATGAATTAAACACACATCAGAAGAGAAATTGTCTTGAAGCTTGCCTTTGTTTGCTGTCACAACATAAAGGTGAACCATTTCTACACCGTATTGTTACATGTGATGAAAAATGGATTCTTTTTTACAATCACCAGAGTTTGGTACAATGGTTGGCTAAAGATGAAGTGCTGAAACACAGTCCAAAAATTAATATTCAACCAAAAAAGCTAATGGTGTCTGTTTGGTGGTCTAGCACTGGTATTATCCAGTACAGCTTCATGAAACCTGGTCAATCTATTACAACAGATTTCTACTGCAACCAGCTGGATGAAATGATGAAGATGCTTATGATTAAGCAGCCAAGATTGGTCAATAGAGACAGGCCAATCCTCTTGCAAGACAACACTCGGCCACATATCCCACAAACGAAGTTGCTCAAACTGTAGAAGCTGGACTTGGAAGCTTTTTGTCATCCACCATATCCACCAGACCTTGCACCAACTGACTACCACTTCTTCCAGGCATTGGACCACTTCTTGCAAGGAAAAATACTCAATTCTCAACAAGCTGTGGAAAATGCCTTTCATGATTTCCTCGCCACTCGCTCTCCAGGATTCTTCACTGCTGGCATAAACAAGCTACTGTTAAGATCGCAAAACTGTGTCAATAGTTTAGGAACATACTTTGATTAATTGTACTGCTTCTTGTTTGAGATACAATAAACTTTTGATTTGAAACCAGACATTTCATATTTAATGACCTAACATATGCTGATAATACAAAATGTCTATCTCCTGTTCAAATTGCTCCCTTGAATTCTACCATCCATGAAGTCAGATTCATACTAAGGATGACTCCCTTTAAAGTTATAGGATGGCTGCTCGAACTCATCAGGACTATATTCTTTCTTGCTCCTGTCTAGTAGAAAATAGCCTGCCTTGTTTTCCACAGTAAAATTTTATCAAATACTTTTTCTATAGTAAATTTCTACTATCATATAGTTTTTTCTTTTAGTCTGTCAATTTGGTAAATTACTTTTATACACTTTCCAGTATTAAACTACCCTTGGATCCATACCATAAATCCAAGCATTGGATTCAATGGATGATATCACATGTAGGATTTATGCATTTATATTCATCAAAGAAATGGATGCGTCATTTTCCTTTCACATAATGTCTGTCTTGTTTTGATATCATGATTATGCTGCCTTCAAAGAATAAATTAGGGAATATTCCTTCTTTTCTGTTGCTAGAAGAGTTTGATTAAAATTAGGATGATCGTCCCAAGAATGGAAAAACAAGCACCACATGTACTCATCATCAAATTGGTATTAACTGATCAACATTTAAGTGCACATATAGTAGTAACATTCATCGGGTGTCGGGCAGATGGGGGGTGAGGAGGGGATGGGTATATTCACACGTAATGGGTGCAGTGTGCACTGTCTGGGTGATGGACACCCTTGAAGGGTGGGGCAAGGGCAATATACATAACCTAAACATTTATACCCCTGTAATATGCTGAAATAAAATAAAAATTAAAAAAAAAACCTCAAAAAATTAGAATGATCTTTTCCTTAAAATGTAGTTGAAATTGCCTGTAAAACCACTTGAACCAGGTGTATGTTTTGTAGGAATATTTTTAAATACTGCTTTAATTCATTTCATGGTTCAAAGACTATTCAAAATTTCTATGTTTTTGGGTGAATATTGGTAAGTTTAGGTCAAACTTCTTAGTTGTGATAAAGATATCTTCTATATTCTTCTCAAATTTTGTCTCCTTGACCTAAATGAGAGAGGTGTGTTAAAATCTCCCTCTATGTGATAGATTTGTCGATTTCTCCTTGTCAATTTTTGCTTCATATTTTTGAGGCTATTTATTAGATGTAAATATATTTAACATGTATATAACTTCACAGGGAATTGAAATTTACCAATAGATAGTGATCCTCTCTATACTTAATATTATTTGTGTAAAAGTATATTTTATCTAAAATTAATGTACATAAACCATTTCTCTTTTCTTAAGGTTTGCCTAACCTGCTTTTCCCCTGCCTTTTTATTGTTTAAAAAAATCTTTTGCTGGGCTAAGTTCTAAGCATTTAATACCTTTGACAATTACCATGTAACCTTCAAATTAGCACATTTTGATCACTTACTCTTTAGTTCTACATAGAAGTTAATTCAGAGAAATCCCAATTGTGCAGTCAGTTCATGACACATGCAGACTCAGCTACACACATTCATTTGGGGAGTTAGTTTATAGTAGTTTCTAGTCATTCAAGCTTGCCTTGGACAGTGTCACCAAACCCTCTGAAACTACATATTTCTGTATTTAAATGGGGGATTTGAAAGAATATTAGTACAGTGATGTAAAGATTAAGAAAAAAAACTTGAGTTACTTTATTTCCATCATTTTGTTTGACCACTTGGAGTTTTGGCTTTAAAATCAAGGCAGTGGAACACAGTATGAATTGCGAGATAAAATATTTTTGTTTGACAAGTGAAATTTTTAGTTCACACATAAAATATTTTACTGAGTTTGAATAATATAGTTAAGATTGAAATGTAGTCTTTTAAAATTAATTGTTACTTTAAAAGTAAAGACTAATATCATAACAATCTTTACAGATTAGGTACAGATTATCATTGTACATGATTATCATTGAAAATAATTTTGTCATATGAAGGAGGAGAGCATTAAAAATGACCTGCTCCAGGTGATAATCTGAAGAAAAACCAAAATTTTTCTCTCTATTCACATGCAGTTGTTCAACAAAACAAGAGTCTTGTGAGACTGAGCCCTTAACCTATGGGATCTCGTGCGACCTCCAGGTAGATAGCATCAGAATTCAGTTAAATTGTAGGATATCCAGTGCTGTTCACTGAAGAATTGTTTGGAGTGTGAGGAAAACCCCACATGCATCTGGTGTCAAAAATGTTATAGTATTGCAAGCCCTAAGTTATGACCTGTGCCTCTGCTGATGGGCTATAAATTGAGGGTTCCCATGACCCTCTCCTTGGGAGGCTCACAGAAATCAGCGGAACACTTACTTATATTTGCTGGTTTATTATAAAGGATATTACAAAGGATACAGATAAAGAGATATGTAGGACAAGGTATGGGAGGAGGGGCATGGAGCTTCCATGCCCTCCCTGGTGTGCCACCCTCCAGGAACCTCCACATGTTGAGCCATGTGGAAGGTCCCTGAACCCAGTCCTTTTGGGTTTTTTGGAGGCTTCATTACTAGGCAGGATTGATTATATCAATATCATTGGCCATTGGTGATCAACTTAACCTTCAGCCCCTTTCCTAGGAAGTGGGAGGTTGGAGGTTGGGAGTGGGGCTGAAAGCTCTGACTCTCTAGTTGTGCTTTGGTCTTTCTGGCAATCAGCCTCCATCCTGAAAATTATTTAATGGCCATCAGCCACCAGTCATCTCATTAACACACAAAAAGACACTCCTTTTTAGGAGCTGTGTGCCAGGAACCAGGGGCAGAGATCAAATATATATTTCTTATTATATCAAAATATCACTGATGAATACACTGGGTATGTCACTGTTAGGGAATTTGCTCTTTCTCATTATAATCTGTTACAATTTTCTCCCTAGATATTCTTAAACTTCACTATTTCTCTAGGTTTGGGATTTTCCTTATTTCTCTTTAAGAGCACTCTGTCAATAAGCTGTTTATCTTTAATTCTAGAAAATTTATCTCCATTATTTATTTAAATATTTCCTCTTTTCTTTTTATTTTTCTCCATTTCTGGGACTCCCATTATCCAAATGTTAGCACATCTATTTCTATCAAACATATTTCCAAAGTTTTCTTTTATATTTTCTTTTTTGATTACAAAATTTCTTCAATCTGTTTTTATAATTTGTTAATCTGTTCCTTAGCTATATCTATTCTTCTATTTATCTCAGATAAAGAACTCTTTTCTTTATCTATTTCAGATTTTATACTCTTTTTTATACAAAATACTTTTGTTCTCTTTTTTGTAGTTTTAAAAATCACCATTACTGATATATAATTTATGTATAATAAAATACATAATACATTTTATTATGTATAATAAAATGTACTTGTTGATGAGTTTTGACAAATGTATATAATCATGTAACTATCATCAATATCAAGATGTTTAACAGTTCTGTCACCCACAAAAGTAATCTCAAGCCCCTTTCCCAACCCTCATCCCTATCTGCTTTCTGTCACTGTAGTTTAGTTTGCATTTGAATTCCATAAGATGGAATTATACAATATATACCTTTTTATGTCTGACTTCTTTTACTTAGCAGACTGTTTTTGAGATTCAGCCATGTTTTTTCATGTATCAGAGGTTTATTCTTTTTTATTACCAGATAACATTCCATTGTATTGATATTGTTGCTGGAAACTTGGGTTGTTTACAAGTTAGAGCTAGTATGGATGCAGCTAACATATTCAAGTTCAAGTATTCTTATGGAAATATATTTGTATTTATCTGGGATAAAATCCTACAAGTGGAATCACAGGGTCATAAGGAAAGCATATGTTTAGTTTCATAAACAAACTGCTGAACTGTTTTAGAAAGTGGTATACTATTTAACATCCTCACTGATAAGATGTGAGAATTTTAGTTTCTCTACATCTTTATGAATACAAGGTATCATTACATCCTTTAATTTTGGTCATTCTAGTGTGTATGTAGTAGTATCACATTGTAATTTTATTTGTATTTCCCTGATGACTAGTTTTGTAGAAGATCTTTTCATATGTTTATTGCTCTTTTCATATGTTTATTGTGTATCTTCCTAACTGCCAAACTGCCAATAAATACAAAGAAGAAAAATATACAAATGGTCTTTATACAAAAAGCCTCTCCAAATTTTTAGTCCACTTTTTCTTCAGGCTGTTTTTATTTTATCATCATTATTATTATTGAGTTGTAAGAGTTCTTTATATACTTCAAATATAAGACTTTTGTCAGATATCTGTTTTGCAAACATTTTCTCCCTATGACTTGTCTTTTTATTTTCACGGTATGTTTTGAAGAATGAAAGTTTTAAATTTTGATGAAGTCCAGTTTATCAGTGTTTTTTCTCATGCTTTTGGTGTCCTTAGAAATATTTACTTACCCAAAGGTTTGAAAGACTTTCTCCGATTTTTTTTTCTATTGCGAATTTCAAGTTAGTTTGTGTGCGTAAAATAAGTGTCATGTTTTTCTTTTCTTTCTTTCCTTTTCTCTTTTCCTTTCTTTTCTTCTCTTCTCTTTTTCTCTTCTCTTCTCTTCTCTTCTCTTCTCTTCTCTTCTCTTCTCTTCTCTTCTCTTCTCTTCTCTTCTCTTCTCTTCTCTTCTTCTCTTCTTTTCTTTTCTGCATATAGCCATCCAGTTTTTCTGTCACCACCTGCTACAAAGATTCTCTTTTCTCCCTTTAGTTATCTTGGCACCTTTGTCAAAAATCAATTGACCATAAATGTATGGGTCTCTTTCTGGATGCCTTATTCTGTTAACCTGTATGACTATTTTTTTGCCAACACCAAACTGTCTTGATTTCTGTAGCTTTATAGTCTTAAGAATTTTTTTTGTTCAGTTATATTCTAACTTGTGATGAGCTAACAACAACATGCCTTTAAAGTCCTTCGCTTACATTCATCCATATTTCATCTCCTTAGACTAAAAAAAAAAACAACCATATATTGAGTATTAGAACTTACTGAGCATCTCTGTAAATATCAAATCAAGAAAAACAGACAAAGCTTGAGCAGACATTTTAGAAAAAACAAGTAATTTAATTTTATTTTAGTTTCCTGATTTTCATCTGCTCATTTTTTGTTTTCCCAGTCCTGGAAACATGGAGCAATGTGAGTTGACACAGTGACAATTCAGGTTTTCTTCCTTTCTACTTGATTCATTATTTCTGCTCTTGCTGCCAGAAGTTGATATTCTTTGAACCTTAGTCCAACATCTCATCTCTCTTTATACTTTCTGTTCTCACAGCATCAACAATCACCGCTACCATGTTTCCCTGAAAATAAGACCTACTCATAAAATTTTATACAAATCTTATTGTAATAGCTATGACTTCCAGCACAATGTTGAATATAAATGACAAGAGTGGACATCCTTGCCTTGTTCCCAATCTTAGGGGTAAAGTAGTAGAGCTTTTTTGTAGATGCCCTTTATCAGGTTGAAGAAATTTCCTTCAATTTCTAGTTTGCTGAGAATTTTTTTTTACTAATGCAATAGTCTTAAATTTTTTCAGATGCTTTTTCTGAATCTAGTAAGATGATCATATAGTTTTCTCCGTAATTCTGATGATATAGTAAATTATGATTTTTTTTCAAATGTTAATATAATTTTGCATTCCCAGGATAAACCCCACTTGGTCATGATGCATTATCATATATATATATATATATATATATATTACATATTCCTGGATCCAATTTGCTAATATTTTATTAAATAAATTTTGTGTTTTTGTCCATAAGGGATGTTACTGTAGCTTTCTTTTCTTGTAATATCTTAGTCTGGTTTTAAAATCAGAGTAAAGCTGGCCTAAAACTTACTTGAGAAGTATCCCCTCCTTTTCCAATTTCTGAAAGAATTTGTGTAAGGTTGATATTATTTTTCCTTAAATGCTTTATGGAATTAACCAGTGAAAACCATCTGGTCCAGTAGTATTCTTAATCATGAATCCAATGTCTTTATAAAACATAAAATTGTTTACATTTCCTAATATTTTTCCTTTGGAAATTTGGTCCTTAAAGGAAATTGTCAATTTCATCTAAGTTGTGAAATCTCTTGCCATAATGTTTTTCATAGTATTTTCTTATTATCCTTTTAATATATTTAAGATCTGTAGTGTTGTTCCTTCTTTCATTCCTGATATTCATAATTTGTGTCTTCTCCCTTTTTTTCTTGATCAGTTAAGGCTTATGCATCTTTCCAAATAGCTCTTGGTTTTACTGATTTTCTCTATTGTTTTTTCTGTTTTCAATTTTATTGATTCTCTTTGTTATTTCCTTCTTTCTACACTTTGGGTTTATTTTGCTATTCTATTTCTAATTATTAAAGTAGAAACTATTTGCTATTCTATTTCTAATTATTAAAGTAGAAACTGAGATTGTGGATATGAATCCTTCCTTCTTTTCTAATATATTCACTTGATATTACAAATTTCCCTCTAAGCACTGCTTTAGCTATATCCCACAGGTTTTGATATGCTATGTTTTCATTTTCATTCAGTTACAAATATTTTTGGATTTAACTTGTGATTTCTTCCTTGACCCATATGTCATGTATAAATGTGGTGTTAATTTCTAAATATTTAGGGATTTCAGATATCTTATAGATTCCTAATTTAATTCCACTGTGGTCAGAGAATATATGTTGTATGACTTTTCTCTTTTAAGTTTGTGGAGACTTATTTTATGATCCAGAATATGGTCTGTTTTGGTGACTGTTCCATGTACACTTGAAAGGAATGTATATGTTGCTGTTGTTGGGTGGAGTTTTCCATAAAGATCAATTAAAGTACTCTGACTGATTAAGTTATTAAAGTCTTTTATATCCTTACTGATATGCCTGCTTGTTACTATCGATTACTGAGAAAGATGTGTTGAAATTTCCAATTATAATCACATTTGGTCTATTTCTCCTTTCATTTCTTTCAATTTTTGCTTCATGTATATTCAAGTCCTGTTGTTAGATATATATACATTTAGATTTCTATGTCTTCTTGGAGAATTGAACTGTTTATCATTATGAAATGTCCCTCTTTATTCCTGATAATATTTTTTACTCAGAAGTCTGCTCTATGTGATATTAATGTAGCCACTTTGGCTTCCTTTGGATGTTTTAAAATTGTATATTACTTTCCACATATTTCTTTTTAACCTATCTGTGTCTTTTTTTTATTTCAGGAAATTATGGGGGTATAAACATTTTGGTTACATGTTATGACTATCTGTGTCTTTTTTTTTTCTGTGTCTTTATAATAAAGTGAGTCTCTTGTTGACAGTATATAGTTATTGGGTCTTGCTTTTGTAAATAGAGAAGAAGAAAAAATGATTTTTCTTTCTTTTTCATAATATAATTAACTTTCATTTGAAAGTGAAAGTAAGTGAAGTCAAATGAGTATATATTCATTTTTTGAGACAGAGTTGCGCTCTGTTGCCCAGGCTGGAGTGCAGTGGCATCATCATAGCTCACTGCAACCTCAAACTCCTGAGCTCAAGCGATCTTCCCACTTTGGCCTCCTGGAGTGTTGGGATTACAGGTGTGAGCTACCATGTCTGGTCAAATGAATATATTTTCTAAAATGAGTCAACTCTGCTTGACCCAGCATGATTTGAAAAATTACATTAGGAATTAAGGAAGAACTAAAAGTACTTTGGAGCATTTTGGCATTCACTGAATAATGAATGACTTTCAAGTGGTATGTAACACAAATTTAAAAGTTTATAGTAAACAGCTCAGGCACATTTTATAATAAGAGTACAATAGAAAGTGAGGTATAGGTCTAAGTCATAGACATGATTGAAATACATATATCTCTCAATTTTACAACTTAGTATAAGGGAGAAATGACATTAATGATCCATAATGAGAGATAATCTGAAATTTATTTTTATTTCTCAGTGGAATACACTGTGTATATTGATATGTGCTTTTTCTCCCCAATAGTTTTATACAATATGACAGGTAGTGAGGATACAGCAATTAATAACACAATCACTATTCCTGCCCTCATGAAGTTTGTATTTTAGCAGTAGAAGACAGAAATAAACATGTAATAATTAAATAATTACTAATGTGGACAGAGATAGTACCCAAGTGTTATAAAAGCATATAATGAAGGACATAATCCAGTCTTCAAGGGACCAAAACAAAAGGTTTTCCTGAGTAAGTGATGGTTAAGAGAGCTAAAGAATGAGGAGAAGTAAGCTATGTGAATTGGTTTGCTCTGATAGACCAATATGGGCAAATGATCTGAGGCAGGACTAAATTCGATATGTTTAAGAAAATGAGAGAAAGCCAGTATACCTGGAATAAAGTGAGAGGAAAAAGGTAGAATAGGAGAGAAGTAGGCAGGTACCTGGCAATGCTAAGAAGTTTGGTTGAATGATTAGGGAGATACGAAGAGCAATGGAGAGCAAGACAATGACATAATCAAATTGCATTTTAAAAATATTACTCTTTACTATGTGAAGTGGGGACAAAGGTTTTCTGAGGAAGCTAGTTGAGAAGCTGTTGGAGCAGTACAACAAGGCATTGTTAATAGTTTTTTGGTTAGTAAATCAAGATTGATTGTGGAGATGTAGAAAGTAGTAAATTGGAAAGATTTTTTTAAGGAAGGTAGAATTGACAGGACTTTTTGATTCATTGTATATAGGAGGTGAAGGAGAATGAAAAGATAGGAAAGATTCATAAGCTTATGGCTTGAGCAGTTGAGTGGATAGTACTACCATTTATTGTGTTTGAGAATCCCAGAAGATAAGAAGGTTTGAGGAACAAAGTTAATTATTTACATTTTGAAAATGTTGAGCTTGAAGTATCTATAATACATTCAGATATAGAGTATATAGTTGGATATAGTATTGAGCTTAGAAAAGTGTCGTGTGCTGGAGATACAAATATGGGAGTCATCAGTATAGTTGAAGTCATTAGAGTATAATCTCAGGGTTTTAGTTAATTCCAGAAGTGGAGAAATGAAAGAAAGATAGGTTCCCAGGGGCAAGGGAAGAGTTTTGGGAGGGAACAGAGTGAAGCAGTACATAGAGCAATGTCTGGCACAGAAGAGATTCAATCAGTATTTGCTGATCTCAAGAGATTGCTCCAATTTAAATTCCCATGATATTCATATATTTATTCAATAGTAATATATAACATAATCAAGTAGTAAGAAGTCCTATGGGGGTAAAATGAAGCAAAACAAGAGGATAAAATGGTGAGCAATGCTGATTTAGGGTGGTCAGGGAAGGCCTCCTTGAGGAAGTGACATTTGAGTGGGCTCCTGAATTAAGTGAGAAAGCTGGCCACATAAATTCAGGGGAAGAGTATGTAAGGCCTTATAGCTATAATGAGATGAATCTAGTTCTAAGTTAGTTGGGAGATTATTAGAGGGTTTTATGCAGAAGAATGACAAGATATTGCATTCATTTTTAGAACAATCACTCTGGTTTCTATGTTGGGATTAGTCTTTGGAGCTGGGGTCAACAGTCGAATTAGAGAGCTGCTGAAATTATCCAGGGAGGAAATAATGGTGGATTAGACCAGGTAGTAGCAGTAATGATAGTAAGAAGTGGTCAAATTCTGGATATATTTTGAGGGTAGAGCTAACAGGATTTGTTGATCAATTGATATGAAAAAGATATAGGAGTCAAGGATAGCTCCAAATGGCTTGAGTCACTGGAAGAATGGTATCATCACTTATCGAGGTGGGGGACAAATGAACCATATAGAAATTAAGATTTCTCTTTGGGATATATTACATTTTATATTATTATTAACCTTGTAAGTGGATATTTTAAGTAAGCAGTCTGGGATTCAGGAGAGAGATTGGGGCTAGAGGTATAAATTATGGAGCTGTGAGTATGTAAATGCTGTTAAAATTCAGGAGACTAGATGAGATCACCAAGAGAGTGAGTGTAGATAGAGAAGTGAAACCTTAGGCACGCTAAGATTTATAGTTCAGGAAAATGAGGAATAACTATTAAAGGGCTTGAAAAAGGAGCAACCAATGAGGTGAGAGGAGAACCAGGAGAGTATGGTTTGCTGGAAGCCAAGTAAAGAATGTGTTTCAATAAGGAGGATGTGTTGAACATCTTTTAAGCCCCATTTCATATGCTCTTGGACCATCCTTTGTTCAGGCCATTCCTGCAGCAACTGTATGCTGGTGTAGCTTAATGCTACTTCATTCAGCTGCACTTCATACTATTGCTTCCTGCCATGGGGTTTCTCTACTACCACCATGTGGGACACCTGCAGGGACCTGCTCAGTGATTCTAGATCATGTATCAACTTGTAAGTGCCAGTGAGTTAACACCCTCTAGGATTACACTTGATCAATGGGAGATGAGATCTGATAGATAAACATTCCCCTCTTGTATTTCTGGTAGAAAATATAGGGGTACATTTTACATGGCTCCTTAGAGAGTCTATGAGAATAATCCACAGTTGCCTATAGTAGTAAACAGATCATTAACATATCCTTGGATTGATATTCCCTCCTTTTCTGGCTCACTTTTCTCAGTCGCCTTCTCCTAGTCTCTGAATCACTTCTACTAAATTAATTGCATGTAGGTCCTATCTCATGCTATGCTAAGCTTTAGTGAAGGAAGCTACATTAAGATAGAGGGCATAATCAATTGGGACAAATGTTGCTGATAAGTTCAGTAAGATGACTGAGAATTGACCATTGGATTTAGCAAGGTAGAATCATTGGTGACATTGACAAAAACTATTTTAGTGGAGGGTTGCTTCAACAGCCTGGCTGGAGTGGGTTAAAGATAAAATGCTTCTATTTTCCTAGTGATGTGTGGCAAGGTCATAGACTGGGAGTAGAGGCATGGAGGAAGTGGGGTATTAAAGGTGTGATGAGAGAGAAGTGTGAAAGAGTCCTTTAGGAGAGTTTTTAAAAAATAAACTGAAGAGAGAAATAAAGTAGGAATGTCTGGTCGAACTGAGGGAACACTTGAATTTATGCTTTTGTGTTTTTCTCCAACCATATTCACCTGCTTAGATGAAAATGTGAAACAAGTGGTTATATTTAACTAAGGTTTGGATTTTGTTAGGCAAGTGTGATAGAGGGAGAAAGAGAATGTAAGTTGGGTAAGAAGGGAAGTCAGGGCTTGAGGGGAATGATGGATAATAAAAAATTGGGGATTGGACTCGCTTGAAGCTCTGGCATGTGGGGGGGAGGTGAGTAGGGGCAATGTATGTAACCCTAACAATATTTGTACCCCCATTATATGATGAAATAAAAGGGAAAAAAATTGGGGATTAAACATGATATTATATATTACATATAAGTCATGTCAAGATAAATTCTCAGAGTGTAACAGGGTACTATTAATAAATAGTCTCAGAAACAGGTATGAACCGAGACAGTCCTGGGCAAATTTGCACATATTATGACCTGATTCATACACCCATTTTTATCCTAAAAAGGAGATTGTAGTATAAAGCACAAAATCTTTAGAGTCATGATTCCTAGGTTCAAAATCAGGTATAGAAAGGCTAAGTAACTTGCCAAAGATGGTCTAGCACATGGTGGAGCTAGCTATAATCCTTTGGTTGAAACTCATCAAAGCTGGATTCTCCCATTGCACACTGTCTTGTGGGTTATCTTTACCTTCTGATTCTAAATTCAGTATTGCTTCTGGATTTCAGGTATGCTCTAGTCTCCTATGCAGTTATTACCTTTTATTCTCCTCAGCTCTGATCTTCACCCTGTTTATCTGAAGTATTCTTGAAATAGATTTCATTTTCTCCTACTATTAATGCCTATGGCTGGTACTGCAAACAAATTTGACCCTTCCTTCAGAACTACAGACTAAGTCTGATTTCTCATTTTGTCAACCTGCTACTTTATGTAGCTCATCTCTAAGCTCTTGTGTTAATTGTTGTCAGGCAAAGTACAAGAACATCTTCGGCAGTATAATTACTAGGAGGGAGCTCATTGGGGTATATTTTCTAGGAAATCATAGATCCCTGAAACATGGCCTTTAAACAACCTCATTTTTCCTGAGCATATGTTATCACCTCTTAATTATCTGGAAGGAAACCCCTGCCTGAGATGGGTCTGAATTATAAGTGTTCATCACTATACTTTTAGGCCTCTTGATTTCTACTAATTCCTTGTCTCTTTACTGCCCCCTTAAAAAGGAGGTATTTCAAGCCGAAATGAGGATATATTTACTAAATGGATTTTAAAACTCACTTGTTATGTGACATATAGAATTACCCAGTTTAATCATGACTTGTTTTTAATTTATTAGCAGGCTCAAATAAGAGGAAAAGGAGTACTGTGTTAAATAAATATATTTTTGTATTTTAAAACAAATACTTAAAATTATCAGCAAAAAATGAATGATGAATTAGGAAAGTATATTATACTTTCAAAATAAGGAAGACACAAAAGGGCCACTTTATAAATGGTACAGAATTTCATTTTTACCAAATGAACAAGTAGCCAGATGTATGACTCTTAGGGAAATAGAAGTGGCCCCCTCTGGAAATCCCTAATATCTCGGATGGATAGGCCTGGAATCGGTACAGATATCCTGTTCTGGAGCCCTGGAGTTTAGGAAATGTGTTCCTTGTGGTTACAGATTATTTTGGGAATACTAGATCCCCAAATAATCTACTTCCTCAGATAAGCCAAGAGAAGCCTCTTCTCTTCTTTCTGGCTTCTAAAGCAGAAACTCCTCGTGGGCAATCCTCCCCTTTGGCTTTCCATTGGTACTGCCTTTCAGAAGAGATATCTTTCTTTGGCCTTCTCCCCCAAAACAGGACCAGCCTTGGGAATGGGATCCACAAGTCCTGTAGAAACCTTGGACTAGTTCACTCCTAAGGCCATGTTGTGGTTGACTGAGTACCCTTCTTTTATATTTCTCTTCATCCCTATTCCAGCAAGTGGAAGAGAAAGAAAAGTATAACCTCTGTCCTGAACTTCTAATTTTGACTGTCACTGAGGCCAAGTTCAATGTAAAGGCACATATAATCTACACAAATGTTCAATCTTGATGCATATTATAAGGTAAACACATCACCCAAATGAATGAATGATTAAAATAAAAAACAACTTCCATTATGTTGTTTTAGAGTCTCAGTCTCACATATATATTATGCATTAATTCTTCCACATTTGTGTGGAACTTTGTACATTAAAAAATGCTTCTGCTTTAATGATTCTCATGAAATCTCTAGGGTTTATTACCTTCACTTTACAGATGAGGAAAGCAAAGTTTCAGAGAGAGCATGTGGTAGAGAGAGAAGTAGTATAGTATAATCTATACTCCGGCCAGGAATCTGCAGATATGGATTCTTATACTCCTAATTTTGTCATTAACTCACTGTGTGGTTTTGAGTAAATCACTTTCCCTCTTTTGGCCCCACTATCTATCTGTATTTATAGAATGAGGTGATTGGGCTTTCTCAAACCTGTATGCATATTATAATCACATGAGAGCTTTAAAAAATCCATCCCTCAGCCCTACCTCCAAAGATTCTGATTTAATTGGTCTCAGAGCACTGTGATTTCCACAACACCACCTCTAATCAGAAGAAACCAATCCAGGGAAAGCCACAAATACAGTCTGGCATTTCTCTCTGAAGGAGAAAAACCTTGTCATTTAATATAAGGTCCAAGTGCTATGGAGCATGTCCTAGAAGGGAGTTTGAAAGGCAGATAATGTTAGTGGCATAGTCTAACATTGAACCTCTAGGACAGAGGTCAAGACTCCATCTCTCTCTCTCTCTCTCTCTCTCTCTCTCTCTCTCACACACACACACACACAAATTGCAACTGAAGAGCAGTAGGAGTTCAAAAAAGTAGGAGTTTGAATATCAACACTTTTTTTAAGCTTTGTTTTTCTTTCTGGATCCACATTTAATATTTCTTCCCACTACATTTTTCTCTCTTTCTTTCAATATGGTTTATGTATTAAGATGGGCCTGGGGCTTTCTCTTCCTTAGAAGGCTTTCACTCTCATTGGAAAGACAATATTTAGAAAAAAAATCACAGGGTAAGATTGTTTAGGCCAGCTAATCTCTGGTATTATAAAAATCAATGTCCCTTTCCTTGAATTTTCTTTTTAGTGTTTCTTTTTGTCATCAGGTAAGAGTTTGAGGGTGGGAATTAAAGTGTAGGCCTAGGAGAAAAGGGCCAAGGGAGTCATTTGATCTCTTTTAGTTTAGGCCTGAGGACATAGATTCAAAATGACTCTTCAGAATTCATGTATGGCTCACCTCATCTTATTACAGTGCGATAACATGCAGATGGCTTGATGTTAAAGCCTTATATTAATAAAGATAGGATATTTCCCTGCATGACTACCTCTGTTTTCAGCAGGGCTAGTCATATCTTCAATTACTTGGAGGCTTCCAGATCCTGTCATCTGTGTCTTTTACCATCAGAGACATGACCATTATCTGGTATAATGAAAAGGATTACCTGGTTAATTGAGGAATGACAATTTGTGGGTTAGAGTTACCCCCTTCTTTTCTAGGAGAATGGCCAACAAATGCATCTGGGAGCAAACATATATAATTTGTAATGACACCAAGATTCCTAGCAATAATCAGTGTCATACCAAAGATGCCTTCCCTCATGGGTTGGCAGAATCAACATTGTTAAAATGTCATTATCACTACCCAAAGTGATCTACAGATTCAATGCAATCCCTATTAAAATACCAACATCATTTTTTCACAGATCTAGAAAAAATAATTCTACACTTCATATGAAACCAGAGAAGACCCCATATAGAAAAAGCAATCTTAAGTCGAAAGAACAAATCAGCAGGCATAAATTTACGAGACTTCAAGCTATACTACAAGGCTGTAGTAACTAAAAAAGCATGGTACTAGCACAAGAACAGAGGCATAGACCAATGGAACAGAACTAAGAACCCAGATATAAAGCCATCCTCATATAGCCATCTGATCTTTGACAAACCAGACAAAAACATACACTGAGGAAAAGAATCCTTACTCAATAAATGGTGCTGGAAAAGTTGGATAGTCACATGTAGAAGACTGAAACAGGATCCATACCTCTCACCTCTGACAAAAATCAACTCACGCTGGGTAACAGACTTAAACCTAAGGTGTGAAACCATAAGAATTCTAGAAGAAAATGTTGAGAAACTCTTATAGACATTGGCCTAGGCAAAGAACTTATGAATAAGACACCAAAGGCAATCACAGCAACAACAAAAATAAATAAATGGGACCTGATCAAATTAAAAAGCTTCTGTACAACCAAGGAAACTATCACGAGAGTAAACAGACAACCTACAGAATGGGAGAAAACATTCTCTTGTTACACATCTGATAAAGGACTGATAACTAGAATCTATATAGAACTCAGAAAAATCAGCAAGAAAAAAATCAAATAACCCTATCAAAAAGTGGGCAAAGGGCATGAACAGAAACTTTTCAAAAGAAGATAGACTAATGGACAGCAAACATAAAAAAAATGCTCTCAACATCTCTAATCATCAGGGAAATGCAAATCAAAACCATAATGAGATATC
>VBSM01002350.1:4981136-5007018 GCA_008086735.1 Cheirogaleus medius | reverse complement strand
TGGGTATATACAAACATAATGAGTGAGATGTGCAACATTTGAGGGATGGTCACGTTTGAAGCTCTGCCTCGAGGGGAGAGGTGGGGCATGGGCAATATACGTAACTGTAATATTTGTACCCCCATAATATGCTGAAATAAAAAAAATACAGAAAAAAAAGAAATAATCAGGTGCTTAGTTTGAACATGTTATGTTTGAAATATCTGCTAGATATTGGAGTAGACATGTGAAATAGGCAGTTGGGAATATAAGTGGGGCATTCAAGGGAGTAGTCCATGCTGGGTATATAATTTTGAAAGTTACATAAATTTTATATAAAATATAAATAAATAATATATATAATTATATATATAAATAATTATATATGAATATTATATGTATAATATTATACAAAGAGCAGATGTCCATGGACCAAGCCTTGGGATACTTGAATATGAAGAGGTGAGGAAGATGGGGGGTCCCTGCAAAGGAAACATAGAAGGCATGGTCAGTTAAGTAAGGAGCAAAACCAGTAGAACACGGTGCTCTAGAAGTCAAAGTAGTGAAAGTGTTTTTAGGAGGACAGAGTGAACAACTGTGTCAAATGCTCCTGATGGATCAGATATAATGAGGACTGAGAAGTAACCACTGGACTTACTAAAGTGGAGGTCATTTGAAAAGAGTTTTGCTAGATTGGGGTAATAGCCTGATTTCATTATTCATCTAGAAAAATTACAGAACTCCCTTACACTCATCTTTTCTTATATGAAAAAGCAAGAATTAAATCAGTGAAATGCATTCAATGCTTTTATGATCCTATCTGTAAATATGAAAGCAAAAAATGAATGTTTTTATCAACTAAATGCTTTGACTTCAAGTAAGAATGGTCTGTAGGACAGAGGAAACTACTGTGTATGAAAATAAAAGATAGTATAACAGTTAGAATGTGTCTATATGGTGTCATAATTAGTAGCTAAAATATTTTAAAAAGCTGGTTAACTAACAGATTGCTTTGTTTTCATGTTGCAAAATACCTTGTTTAGCCAATTTTCCCTAATTTATTAACTTGACCAATTTTCCTACTATTATGATGATGTGCATTCATACATACATTGACTTATATACACTTTTTAAAGAGTTCAATAGGATAGAATTCCTTTTTATACAAAGAAGGATATTTTGAAACTTTGTTACTCTGCTAATTGAATAACAGACTTCATTTCCATGTAAAAAGAAGCCTTTCAAAACAAGTTAGAGAATACATAGTTCCAAGAAGGCAAATTTTGTACATTTGAGGGCCACAATAAAGCCTTATGTACTTTAAAGATAGTAGGTTATCTCTAACTCACTTTGAATGAATGTGATTAAAGATGTATGGGAAAGGCACCAGCATGGTGTAGCACTTTAACTTTACCCTATATCCATCCATACATTTGCCTTGCTGTCTATAGTGGAGCCAAAATGCTTGCCATTGCTGCTGAGATATGAGACGCCAAGGTACATGCTTAAGTGCCCATATGCGTACTACCCAAAAGTGCAGAGGAGTTAACACATGGGGAAGGATTTGACTAATGAGATGGGAGCTAGCAGATGAATTTCCTCCCTTCCATCCCCCAGATGGGCTGTATAGAGATGTAGTAGTTTAATATGACCTGCGTCATAAGAGATTGATAAATTAGCTTGCCATGAAACAGACTGTGCCCAAGTTGGTGATATACTCCTTTATGTTTTCTCTTTTTCCTTCCTTACCTCATTACCCTTTTCCTTACTCCTACTTCCCTGGATTGCATAGAAGTTTTATTTTATTTTATTTTTTTTTTAGAGACGGGGTCTCGCTCTTGGTCAGGCTGGTTTTGAACTCCTGACCTTGAGCTATCCACCCGCCTCGGCCTCCCAGAGTGCTAGGATTACAGGCGTGAGCCACCGCGCCCGGCCCAGCATAGAAGTTTTTGATTCAAGCTCTATTTTCTAAGAAACATAGGCTAAGACACGTGGAAATTAAGAACTCTGGAATAAAGTCATAAATCCACTCAAATTCAGAACTGTGTGACTTTGGACAGGTTATTTCCCCTCTCTGTGCATCTTTTTGTCAACTATAAAATGTTGACATTGGACTATATGTTCTCTAAAGTTCCTTTTGGGTCTGAAATAATGTCAAGGTAAAGGATTGTCCGTGTGAAAGAGCTGATGGTAAAAGGCAAGGTGTTATACTGACCAGTGGTCATCAGTGGATTGCTTACATTTAAATTAGAAGACTGCACTTCCTATAATCAATGAGTTTGCATGTTAACAGCTCAAACAAATTTCAAGTTCCAAAAATAGTTTCAGTTCTACTTTGTGCAGAAAAAAATTGAATTAGTTTTCCTTGTCCAATAAAAGGCCAGATAAACTCTTACCCTCTCTGGCACAAGTGAAAATACTCCTCTACTAGCTCAATGTCATAAGCTCTCTGAGAAATGGTAATTGGCAGCAAGCATGTTTTCAAAGGAAATAATAGAGGTTTGTCATGCTACCATACTGAGAAACAAGATAGCTAATACATGACATCTGTAATTATTGCTTTAATCCTAAAATAGGAGCACATTTATTTCAACTTCTAGGCTGCAGATGGACTGGAGTTAGGGAGAGGACTATTCACCATTTGAGGCTTGTTACTTCAGATGTTTACATTGTACTCCAGACCTGACTTTGAGCATGAACTTGGGAGTCAGACAGCTTAGGTTCAAATCTTAGCTATACCATTTACAACTGTTACTTTTGGCAAGTCACTTAACCTCTCTGTGCTTCAATTTTCTCTTTTGTAAAATAGAGATTAGAATGGTACCTACATCACTTAGTTACTGTGAGTATTGAATGAGCTAATATAGGTAACAGGCTAAAAATAGTGCTTATCATATAGTAAGCATTATGTAAGTGTTCACTATATTTATTTATCATAGCCATTGTGATGAGGGAAGATGGGCTAGAACCAAAGTTTCCTTGGCTAATGCCATATGAAATTATCAAGGGACCAGTATGTGAAAAGCTGTAGAGTTAAGGGGTAATAGATGACTTAACTGCAAAAAAAAAATTGCTAATCAGGAAACAACCTCTAAATATTCCTGTTTATACAGTACATGACACAAAGTAGAAAAATAATGAAAGTGAAAACAGAGCCTCTCTACACAATTTAGAATTCTTTCATATATATTTTAAATATACATGTGCAATACATTAAAATATATAGAGATGTGTGAATATATATTTACACACACACACACACACACATATATATATATAATATATATAAAATCACAGAAGGGATACATATGCACATTCATTCACACGTCCATGCGCATACCCCAACAGGACCCATCTATACTTAAACCAGATGCAGTCCATATCAGGCCAACTTGGACACAAGTGAAAGCCCTGACTCAGCAGCAGATTGCAACTGCATTTGAGTAACCCTTCAGTTTCTTCTACCAAGTGTAAGGCCATTTAGAAATACACTGAGAAGAGCTCCTCTGGGTGTATGGAAGAGCCCAGGGCCCCTCTGGCAGTGCACAGTTTGCCTAAGTAAGGACTGCAAGATTGGGATATCAAGGAGCTATCAAGGAAGAGGGACTTGTGTTATTTCAGGGCCTGAAACTAATAAGCAAACATCCATAGAATAACTTTAGCTCCAGGAACAATGCACTAGTGCCAGAGAATCCTTAGATACCTGAGCTCTAAGCAAATTTCAGGCAGAAGCAGAGAGAGGTGTGTGTTGCTACTCATTACCATCCAGCTTGACCCAGAGAACTGAGCACAGCTTTTAGGGGTAGATAAGTTTAAAGTACAATCAGGCAGACTTGTAAGATAAAAAATTACTTAAAATTGAAGGATCTGAAAGCAACATAAGAGGTTACAGGTATTGGTTTGGGTTTATAGGTGTTCCGAGAAGCCTAACCTTACATATGGCACCATTTGCAGCAATATCATTAACATTATCAATAATCATCATAACATATTTATATATACAAAAATATAGCAAAGCAATTCTAGAACAGGAGGTGTAAGTGAAGGTGTGGGGCTGTGTGCAGTCCAGATGTCAGTACACATCAGGAAGATTCAGAACCAACAAAGACTGTGTGGCACATATATCTGTAATATGTATCCAACAAAGGAACATGGAAGTCCCCTTCATCTCCCTGTGTATGACTATATACTTTCCCCCACCTCTCCACCCTGCAACATACATCCATGCACACTTTAAAAGAGAAGAGATATAAAGTTAGAAGTCTGGAAGTCTTAAACTAAGTTTGAGCACCTTGATTTCAAGGAAGTGCCCTCAATCTTTGAATTCCTTAGTGAATTTCAGATTCACGTACAGAAGGAAATTATATAATTCTTGTGTCTTTTAGCAGCAGTCTTTAGGAGCCTGCCATCACCACTGCAATCTTTTCCCATGGAACAGGGTTCACAGCATAGGCTCTCTGTATTTTTTTAAGAGATAAATCAGTTCTCTGCATTATACATTTTTCATTTCAGTTTTTCACTGTTGCTGAAATTTAGGTTCTCAGGCAGCTGCCATTATAGACAAAGCCAGAAGCAAGCACAGTGTGTACAGCAAAGAGTAGATGCAATGGCGAAGATACAGCTTGGTTAGGGCTTCTTTAAGCTTTTCTTTTCCACACTTGAGCTTCTACAAGGTGACAAAGCCAAAGGTGATGTCCACTGGAGGCAGCCTCAACACCTGATAGTTAATTAGCTACCCACCATGCATTGCAGAAAGACTGCCACACTATCTTGGCATGGTTCCTGAAAAGTATTAATAATTGGATGGGAATGGCTTTCTGTAACTGTTAATAGAGTCATAGGAAAAAGTCCCATGACTCACTGTGGTACAGGGGAAAGAATACTGAACTAGGAGTCAGAAGACCTGTATTCCAGTTCCAATTCTGCTATTAACTCAGTGTGTGGCTTTGGGCAAGTGCCTTCCTATCTCCAGGCCTTGGTTTTCCCATCTGTAAAATAAGGGCATTGAACTAGATTAACAGTTAAGATTCCTCTCAGCTCTAAAGTTTTATGATTTTTTTAAGTCCATTATTAAGGCCTGAGCCATGCAGTCTCAGGGAAGTTAGCTTCTAAGAGAGAACATACTTCTGTAATATCCTTTGCTTTGTTCATTTAGCTATAAAGCACGTCTGCCTTTGGCACTTGGGTCAGACATACAAAGTTATGAGCATCCTGATTTACTATCCTACTCAGCATGCTAGTGGAATCTGTCAGTACTATAAGTTGATTATTGGGAAAGGGAGAAAAACTTCAACTAAATAAACCTGGAAATGTATGATAACTTTGTCGCATATTGTTCACAAACAGGTGAGAGTGGTTGTGAGTGCACACACACATCAGGATACAGACTATTGCTAGTGATCAGTTCATTACAGTAATCCATTTCCCTTAATAAAAAATAGTAAATAGTATACCATAGCAAAGTTTGGTGTTTAAGGAAACACCTATGGAAAAACAGCACTTTTGGATGTGTTAGAGAAAGAGGGATACACAGAGAGAGATAAATATTGATCAAACAAGATAGAAATATAGGCAGAGAAAGGATTAGTCTGAAAGAGGGAGGGAAGGAGTAGAAAGGAAGAGAGAAAAAGAGAAGAAAAGTAAAAGTAGAGAGGGTGAGAATGAAGGAGGAAGGAATACAGGATAGTGAAAGAAAAGGAGAGGAGGAGAAAGAGAGACAGAGGAGTAAAGAAGAGAAGGGCAGTAAACAGAGAGAAGGGGTCATATTCCCTGGAAGGTTGAATTCTGTTCCACATGTACCTGTTAAAACCATCTTAGAAGAAAGCTTCCAAAGGCACTGTGGAAAGCAGAGCGACAACCAGAGCCTGCATCGAGAGGCATTACATTGGGGAGCCCCTAAACCTCCACGTTGCTGGCTCTGTCAGTCCTCAGTGTCCAAACCTCATGCCCACATATCACCTGAATTTGCCACGGCAGCCATAAGAGCTGAGCTGGCCGGGTGTAAAACAATTGAAGAGTGAGATAGATACTATGAGAAAGAACAAGGCATCCTGCATCAGGATGTACTTGGTCATTCCCCTGACATTGCAGGAACAAAACGGGTGAGGTCCTAACTTTGGCTAGTTTATTACTCCTCTGGCTCCATCCAAGAATGAGGCCTATGCTTTACTGATGGGGTCTAAGGAGAAAGCTCTGGATCCATCTTGTGGGAGGGTCATACAGATTTTTCCTCGGCCTTGGGTAAGGGTGCATTGCTAGAAGAGATTTTTCTGTACACAGTGTTGGTGTGCCTCTTACAGCGGCAGCCTGGTCGCTGGAGGCTATCATAGCCCTGCTGGCACAGATGGAGGCATCCACGGGTAGGCAGGTAGCAGCACAGGCAGGGTAAGAAGAGGGAGATGAGGCTCATGGCTGCCCAGCGGATGAAGCAAGAACTAGGCCCACATGAGCAGGGCTCATCAGCGCAGTTGTCTTCATCATCAGTGGAGCAGTGGTAGAAAAGGCCCTTGACAAAGCAGAGACAAGTGCCATAATCGAGGAGGCTCTCCGCAGAGCAAAGGCAACGCTTGTTGCACAGCCAACAGGAGGGGAGAGGGCGAGCTGCTGTGCAGGGGACACACTTGCAACGCCCACACTCCTCGCAGATGAAGAGGTGCTCACTGGGGTGCCCAGCAGACTGCTCAGCTTCTCCCTTCAGAGCACCATCAGCCTTTGGGTGGGCTCCTGCTCCAGGCTGGGTTTGGATGATGGACTGGCCTGAAGGTGAGGGTGTAATGCTGGCCAAGAGCCTTTGATCAGAGGCAGTGGTGCTATGGGACATTGAGCTGGCAATGCTAGATTGGCTCAGATGCTGAGGCAAGGGCTGCAATTGATGGCAGTGGCTGAGACTGCGGGGGAGAGCAGTAGGCATGGTAGACAGAGACCAATCAGATTTGTGGGTTTGCATGATAAGGGAAGGGTTGGAGAGGGCCTGTTTACAGGGGGCTGGAGGCCGTTCCACGTAATCATTGCTAGCATGAGTAGAGTGTAGCTGTTCAATCGGCAGAATTTGTTGAAAATCATCTGTCACTGCGGCATCCATTTTGCCTTGATTTTTGAGCTCTGAGTGGTTTTGGGTTAGGGTGGCACTTATGGTGATAAAGAAGAGCCCTTGTAGTTACATGGACCTCAGGACACATCAGAAAATCCTAGGAGAGAAGGAATAGAAACAATAAATTAGAACACACAGGCATAAGTACTTTGCAGGGAATCAACAAAGCTCAGGTCCTATTATCACCACTATCTTCAGTCACTTTACAGTAATCTTCATACTACACTTTCATTTTTTAATTGACCTCACCTACTTCTTTAGGCAAGTCTGGTCATCTCATTCAGATTATAAAGCAGTTTGTGAACAAACATCAGATCATTGATATTTTTGTATTCTGTCATATGACTAGATTAACAGGAGCAGCTAGTTCATTCAGGTGTTTGCTAGCAGAGAAATGTAAGCCTTGAGCATCAGCATTCTAATAAAAATGGAACCTAATGTTAAATGCAAGGTCCGCTTTCTGAAGCAATGCAGAAGCAACAAACGAGAAAGCCTCAAAAGTCGTGCACAAGAAGTTTCTCATATATATGAGTGATATACATATATATTTATATATCACCAATCAAAATTCTCCTTTCAGTGTAATTTATGATAAGCAAAAATAAACAGATGGGAGGCTGGGCACGGTGGCTCACACATGTGATCTTAGCACTGTGGGAGGTTGGAGGATCGCTTGAGCTCAGGAGTTTGAGACCAACCTGAGCAAGAGCGAGACCCGTCTCTACTAAAAACAGAAAAAATTAGCCGGGCATGGTGGCCCATGCCTGTAGTCCCAGCTACTCAGGAGGCTGAGGCAGGAGGATTGCTTGAACCCAGGAGTTTGAGGTTGCTGTGAGCTAAGCTGACGCCAAGGCACTCTAGTCAGGGCAAAAGAGTGAGACTCTCTCAAAAACAAACAAACAAACAAAAAACAGATGGGAAAGGACATTGTTTGATTCAATAAATATAGGCAAGCAAGCAGAATGTAATAATGGCAGAGCTATGGCAGAGACACAGAGGGCAGGAATTAAACTGTCTGTAGAGTAATAGGAAAAAAGTCTTCTCAAGACTATAAGGAAGCCAAGACTAATCATCTTATGGTTTTCCTCACCTTACTGGCTGCTTTAACTTATTGAGGAGGTGATTCTTTTTAAATGGCATGGTGGTTCCAGAATCAAACTTGTGTATACATGGGAGTGGCACTGAGGATAAGGGAACTGTAGAAGGCAAACCCGGAATTATTTCAAATATCACCTATAATTGTACCCATTACCACCCTGAGTCAACTCCATATTGATAAGATTTACCAAACAGAATCTACTTGGACTTCTTTTATCTATCTTTACACAATAAACTAGTTTTTTAAAAGAAAGCATTTTTGTACCATATTTAATTAAGCAAAGTTGAACATCTAGAAAGCCCATGCTTGCATGGAGATTGTACCACAATCAGGAAGAATTGTGTAGTCATTCCCAGAAGGCTCTGATCAAGCCTAGAACTAATAATGATGACTATAAGGAAAACACTGTACAAACAGTACACTGCTGTATCACACCACCTGGAAGACTGAAGAACCAAAAAAGTGTACACAAGGAAGCCTAAACACAAATACAAGAGATACACTGCAGGCATTAGGACCAAGGGAACACTAGCATGAATAAAGTATATATTTGAAATCCATCAGATTCCAGGCCTCCTCAAAATAGAACAATTAATCATACTACTGCATGGGATGGATAGCTTTAACAAGTAATAGAAATAAACAAGTGGGAGAGGATAGTGCTTGATTAGGTTTCCATAAGCAAGCAAACATGTCACTGAAATGGGCCCAAAGTTCAATAACAGTATAAATAAGGATGCAGTTCATAAAGGACTCAGTGGCTAATAACATGACCAGACTCAGTTGATTTTTGAGGCTATATCCCCATGTAAACTTGATTAGCTGAATTCACTTCTATTCATTTTTTGAAAAGAAGATTTAATTTGGTTAAAAATAACTTCTTTGCCACATCACATGAAAGAACGAGGCTGACAAAAAATTCACTTCTTAGCCAGTTGTTTTGGTGTTAAACGCAGCACAAGTGAATGCAAATAAACACTATGGAGACTCTCTAAGACTCAAATATCCATGTTACTTTTGTCAAATCATTTGTTTTCTTTGGGCTTCAGTTTCACTATCTAAATATTTATAGGGGTAGACTAGGTGATTTTGAAGGACCGTTGCCTTATTATGATCTATATTTCGTTTTTTTTATTTATTTATTTTTTATTTCAGCATATTATGGGGGTACAAATATTACGGTTATGTATATTCCCCATGCCCCCCTCCCCCCTCGAGGCAGAGCCTCAAGCATAACCACACCCCATACATTGCACATCTTACTCATTATGTTTGTATATACCCATCCCCTCCTCCCCCCTCCCACCCGCCCAACACCCAACAAATGTTATTCCTACATGTCCTCTTAGGTGTTGTATGATCTATATTTCTATAACTAAGCAATTTGATAAAATAATTATTTTTATCCGTAGCTTCTACATCTTCCAGTCCTTTAGTGTAAGTTGGGTAATGTGTCCTTGTTTATTTGGGCATTCAAAAGAAAAATGTATTTCTCCTTCATTTCCTTGTACTCAAAGCCCCCTGCAACCTCCCACCTCTATCTTTGCTGTATTTTTATAGATTTATAGTCTCAGCATTGGAAAGGACCAGGCAGTTTTCATTTGGACACGCAAATAAAAAAGTACACTTTGTGCATTTGGCTTGGAGGGTTTGTGGATGTAAGAGCTTTGGACTGGAAAGAGTCTTTTGACAAATTTGTAAGAAATGGATTTATGTCTCATTGATCAGCTAAAGGATATGTGGCACCCTTCAAGTCCTTTACACTGTAAGAACAATAATATACATGCTGGATGCAGTTTAGACTCATTGATTTCTCAGAGGAAACTAGATTCAAAACATATTAAAAATTCCAAGAAGCAATGATTCAAAGGAAGATATATAAGGTCTCAAAATTACAGGAGATAATCATGTGAGATTCCAAAAACAGGATTCCAGGGATGTCTCTAGGTACCTCAGGGACATGCCCAGAAGGTTGAAAGGAAGGAATCTAGGTCATAATATAAATGATTCAGAACCAATAATGATAACCATGTTCAAAGGGGATCTTGTCTGGGGAGAAGAAGGGTACATGGTATTTAGGTTGAGAAGGTGTATTTGAATATTGATTAGATTTCTGCAGGACTGAGGAGTTGAGATGCTTTGTTGGATGACTAAAGGAAGCTGTGGGTATCAGTCTGGAATTATGAGGTACTGTCTTGCTTATAGGTAAGGGGACTGACAGGATGAACTCAAAAGGTTTCTTCCTGCTCTGTAAAATCTTTTATTCAAATGAACTCTGGAATCTAGTGTGAAAGATCTGTAATATGGTGGGCAGTAGGACCTGGGTAAAATCAGGGTGTTAAGTAGGAATTAAAAAAGGATTGAGTGACAATAAATTGTTTGCCATTCTGGATGTGCTGAATCCTATCTGGCTAACAGGATGAAATGAAATAGATACTGTAGAGGAAGGTAAGAGGGAAAAAAATTATTGAGAAAGGAATAGGCATGAGACTGCTGCAGCACATAGACTAGATGAAAAACTACCACTACATGCATGTTTGTGATTCATAAATACACCCATTAAAGAGCTATTCATTGTGAACAACAGTTAAGAAACCAACTGTGCTGTTGGTCAATTCCATATTCTGTTAAATGGGAGAGAGAACGTACATATCATATATTAATAGGAGCCAAGGTGATTATGAGTCTTGATTGCACATTGATGGAATCTAGTGATTTCTGTCACGTAGTACCTCTGCAGTAATGAATGATGCATTGTAAACCCACTCCCATCTCGGTCTCTCTGGCCAGGTGCTCACAAGTTTTTCCAACAGTTTTTCTGTAGTCCTGAAATTTGCTATGTTCAACCTAAATAAAAATGTCTGTCTTTTCTTATGCCAATTTAGGGACTAGAAAGCTAAATCCATTCAAGAAATGATAATGTTTGTTAATGAAAGAAAATGTATTTTCTCTCTGGAACCTAAAATCTGCCATATTGGGCCTAAAGCTGAAAACATTCCCATATAAAGCCCTTTTATGCTAACTCCTTAAGATAAGTCTTATTTCTATACAAATCCTTTCTGATACAATATGACTCAATATTGATTTCAAACAAGAGGGGGGAAGAGAAGAAGGAGAGCCTGGCTCCTGTTTTCTCCCACTCCCATAGGTTTAATGCTGTTTTTTATGTTACTGTGTAACAGCCCTGAGGTGTATTGCTTTTTTTCTCTGCTATGCTGTTATATACACCCGATCTCAGAATAACTGAAAGCAAACATAGAGGGGGAATTTCTGCTATGGATTTATATGTTTTCTTAGTTCTACTATTCCAAAGTCTGCTCTCTAAAAATCCCTCTCTGTGCAAAAGCTTTTGCATCTCTATCAAAGCACTCCCCCCTTACAAATACCAAGTTGTATATAGTTTACATTACTAACCTCTCTGCCACTGACTGGGCCTCCTTCCTACCGCATACATCTTGCTGGAGCTGCCAGGTTCTCACCACATTTAACTCTTAACTTGTCACTTTGCTACCCTAGTCCTATTCATTACTTTAATAGTTTCATTAGACTCATAGCAGTTTATTTCAAACCAAGGAGTCATATGGTTTTAAGACCTTGCATTATTGAAGATATAGGTGTTTTACTGAGGAAGCGATACAGGGAACATTTTTAATACCAAACAAATTCACATACTTCTAATGCTGAGGAAAACTCTAAGAAGCTATTTTTTCATTTAAGGAGTAGGAATCTTTCTTTAAACCCCCAATCCTTTTATAAGACATAAAAAACTTAAATTGTAGTCCTATTGTTTGTTCTACTTTGCTGTGTGACTGTGGGCCAGTGACCTCTGTTCCGGACTTCAGATTCTTCATCCACAAAATGAGAGGGTATGCAACGAGGGTTTTAAAAGCCCTTTCTTGTCCAGATGCTCTCAATTTTATGCGAGGTTTGTTGGTTGCATTTCTCTGTCTCAAAAATCTTTCCTTTAGGTTCTTTACTTCCTTGCTACTCAACTCCTTAACTTGGAATAAATACCTTCAAATCCAAGTCACTCAGATCACTATCTAAGATAGATTGTTTCACAGCTAGAGACCTAAAGACAGAACACAAAGAAACAAAATTATAGAATGTTATAATAAAGTCTTAGTATATGTTTGTTTAGAGGCAAAGAGAACAAGACTAATACTTCACTGTGGATAAACTGCTAGCCTGTGCCTTATTTGTATTTATATATGCAGCTGACTTGTTGGGAACATGATTTAAACACCTGGTATAGTCGAATTCCTGTGATAGCACATCATATTACAGTGAAGGTTTAATATGCCCAGAAAAGCAACAATAGTTTGCATTTCAAAACAGATTTTTGTTTAAGAGTTCAAGATCTGTTTTCTGTTCATCCAGCTTGGTTTGCAGTATGCAGAAGTGAAAGATGATTAAAATTAGTTAGACGTGCGGAAGGGAGCGTGCAGTAAACCACTGCCCTAGGTCCTATCAAATGCCTATTGGCTAGCTAGACATGCTCACAGGTTCTCATTTTTGACAAAATTTCCACATGCCACACAGAGACATGTGTACACATACACAGGCATGGATCCAGAGATTTCTAAATCATTGCTCTGAGTCAACATAAGCTGGGTGTTATGCCATGTCAGCTTGCGCCATTTCTACCCAGGGCAAGGTGATGTGATGAAATCTGAACGATGCACAGCCCGGACTTGTGAACCAATAGCAGACCAGCCTCACACTGACAGGATGCCCACTGGGCAGCCAGACTAGCCTCAGCAGGGGCTTTCCCTACGTCCTCAGCTTGGGTGATTAGCCTGTGCTATGAGAGGCTTAAACAAGCACCAGAAAGCATTTAAAGGTCAACGGGCTAGAAATTAAATTGACATTTGGGTACAAAAGGATTATTTTGAAATCCTATTTTGATTCAGAAATTTCTAATACGTTTAGTTTTCTACAAGAGCTGATTCATTTAAATCTCATTTAAGGGTTTTCGTTTTTATTTTACCCACGCGCTTGCGCGCGCGCGCGCGCGCACACACGCAAAACGCAGCACAGGATGGCTGGAATGAATGACAATTTGTGCACTGCATAGAAAGAATTCTGGGGTCTTTAAGAGCTAATCTCTATGGCTTACCTTGAGGAAGGGGTTTATCCATGCTGAGAAAAGCAGAATTGATGCTCCATCTGGCTCAACAGACCTATTCTCCTGAGTCTTTAGGTTTCGACACCTTTCTTCAGAAAGTCTGAATGAAAACTCCTTCGCTGACAGTGGAGCCAGAAACAGAGATAGTTCTGTCTTGGTCTTTGACACAGCAGAGAAAACAGAAAGAAAAACAACAACAAAACCAAAACAAACAAACAAACAAACAAAAACAACGGAGGACGAGGAGAGTCAGACCTGTAGTGGCAGATACTTTGTGTAGATTTTACATGCAGATCTAAATCTTGATGCATGTATTCCTCAAAGAGAGCTCAGCAGGGTAAGTTGTTCACCTCCTCCTCCTATTTCTCCTCCTCCTCGTTCTCCTCCTCCTTCTCCTCTTTCTCCTCCCCCTCCTCCTCCGCCTCTTTCTCCTCCCCCTTCTCCTCCTCCTCCTGTTTTCCACCCCCCTCCTCCAGTATTTTCCTTTCCCTCTTCTTCCCCTCCCCCTTCCCTCCTTCCCTTCCACCTTCTTTACCTCCTCCTCTCCTTCTCTTTTGCCTCCGCCTCCGTCTCCTCCAATCTGACAGAGCAGCAGAAATAGCAGTTGTAGACACAGGGTATCTCGACGGAGCACTAGATACCGCTAGTGTGTGATTACTTATATAGCTCAGGGTGTGTTGGTATATAATCTGCGTGGGGGAGGGGGATGAGGTTGCAGTGTGCTCAGCTCAGCTAGCTGGCTGTTTTGTGAATGTAGATGATTTCTGGAGGTCTTGTGAATGGGTTATAGAGGAGGATGGGAAGGAAGGGATTTATTGCTCCTTGTTATCATTTCTTTCTCTTTCCCTCTCTTTGTCGTTTGCTTTCCCAGAGCTGTAGCTCTTAATGCTTGGCTAAGTGGCGTCATCCAGATGAAATTGAATCGACCCATTAGAACTCCCCATAGGAATCTCTTTATCCGGTCCCTGGGTATTGACTGAAACAAAATTTAAAGGAGAATGGCGGTGTGGTGGAGAGTAACAATTTTAAAGAGGCCTCATTTAAATATCTCTGCCAATCACACTCCTAGCAAGCCACTCAGCGCAGCTTCAATCAGATAAAGAGACAGAGCTTCTCCTTTATTTTTAAGGGCTTCTCCTACCTCTTTTCCTTATTCGTTCCCACTTTATCAGCACTAATGACTGTCCATCCATTGCCAGTGGCAAACCATTACCCAACCTAATTTCTCTTTCTGCCTTTAGTGTGTCATACTTTCAACAACAAATATTTATTAAGTGCTAAGTGTTGTGGATTCAATAAGGAAGGATTAGATGGAGGATTCCTGCCTTCATGGAATCTTCTTGGAACTGCCAGGCTTCTGAAAATAAAGCATCTTGGACATTTTCTCTTAAAGCGAAATGAAAGACAAGTCTTTCTGTAAATTATCTTCAGTCCACTATTCAATTCAATAGCAACTGTTCTTCCTTCTGGGCATCTAGACAGAAGCACTTGGATGACAGTAAACCTCATATTTATTAATAAAATAAAGGAGATCTGCTCTGATTTCAAGCTCTGTTTCAATGGACAAATGGCAGGAGCTTGGCCATCAACATTCTTGGGATGCT
Organism: Cheirogaleus medius; assembly: GCA_008086735.1. NCBI lineage: Eukaryota > Metazoa > Chordata > Mammalia > Primates > Cheirogaleidae > Cheirogaleus > Cheirogaleus medius. The sequence goes on along the minus strand of VBSM01002350.1, from coordinate 4,992,118 downwards.
TTGGTTACCTCATCTATAAAATTAAGATGGTAAATGGTGACAGTTCAGAGTGAAACAAACTTGAGTCAGGAAACTGAGATTCTTAGTCTTACTCTAACTCTTTATGTGAACTTTGCAATTTACTTCCCCTCTAGAGCCTCAATTTTTACACTAACATGAAAGGATCTGATTAGATAATTTCTAAGGTACCTTCTAGCTCTGACATTCTATTATTCACACCCTTTCAGAGGTGTTAAGAAGACAAAAGAAAGCATGAGGTTAAAAAAATGTATGCTTTTGTGGGTCTGCATGCACCTGTGTGTGTGTGAGTGTGTGTTTGTGTGTTGAAGGTGCTCCAGAATGTTCTGTGTGTGTGTGTGTAATTTTTAAGCAAATCCAGATCTCTTTTCCAAATTGGAATTTCCAGTCAAGAGGTTTTCCTATGTAAATTCTTCTCTTTTGCGGTTCACACCTCTTCCTTACTCTTAACATTGACTTGAGCTTATCAAGATCAGGAAAAGCATTAAAGCTAACCTATAGGTTCAGCTGCAGAAGAGAATGGATTTACTGATGTGTTCATTCACTCATTTATTCAACAAATATCTATTGCACATTAACTATATGCCAAACACTATACTAACAGATTCAGGTCACACAGATCAGGGTTCAAATTTCTGCTCCTCAACTTATGAGCTATCTATCTTTGGGCAACTCAATTCACCTATCTGAACCTGTTTCTTCATCTTTAAAATGGAAGTAACAACAGTACCTACATCAAAGGATTGTGCTATTGTCCTGTAGATTGAATAAGGTCTTGCATTTAAAAGGTTTATCATGTTCCTGGCATATAGCAAGCACTCAGTGAATAGTAGCTATGAATGTTAAGAAATTGTTTTTGCCCTAATGTCCCATAGGAGAGGCAAGAGATGGTTTCAAGTTGAAGTCCTTTTATTTTTTTAAAGTGCAGCTTTAAGTTTGAACAGCTGGGTTGCCTAGTTCCTTTCCCTCCTTTACTGTGTGGGCCTATATTAGGCAATGATGAAAACAACTGACATTATTCAAACTTCTCACCTCTTAAGATGATACTCATGACAAAAATAATTATGTTGATGATCATTCATGCATTCAATAATGCCTACTATGGGCCACTCACTATCCAAGTGCTGGTAATTCAATAGTTAAATTTCCTGCCCTCATAGCGTTAATATTCATGTGGGTAGGGAAAGATGTTTACTTTGTATCAGATAGTGTTCTAAGTATTTTACTTGTTTTTATTTATTTCAGCATATTATGGGGGTACAAATGTTAAGGTTACCTGTATTGCCCTTGCCCCTTCTCCCCTCTCCAGTTAGAGTTTTAAGCATTACCATCCCCCAGATAGTGCCCCTCCCACTCATTATGTATGTATATACCCATTCCCTTCTCCCCTCTCCCATCTGTCCGACACCCAATAAATGTTATTCCTATATGATCACTTAGGTGTTGATCAGTGAAACTAATCTGCTGGTGAGTACATGTGGTGCTTGTTTTTCCATTCTTGGGATACTTCACTTAGTAGAACGGGTTCCAGCTCTATCCAGGAAAATACAAGAGGTGCTATATCACCATTGTTTCATACAGCTGAATAGTACTCCATGGTATACATATACCACATTTTATTAATCCACTCATGTATTGATGGGCACTTGGGTTGTTTCCACAACTTTGCAATTGTGAATTGTGCTGCTATAAACATTCGAGTACAGGTGTCTTTTTTATAGTGTCTTTTGTTGTTTTGGGTAGATGCCCAGTAGTGGGATTGCTGGATCAAATGGTAGATCTATTTGTATGGCTTTAAAGTATCTCCAAATTGCTTTCCACAGAGGTTGAACTAGTTTGCAGTCCCACCGGCAGTGTAAGAGTGTTCCTATCTCTCCACATCCATGCCAACATTTATTGTTTTGGGACTTTTTGATAAAGACCATTCTGACTGGAGTTAAGTGACATCTCATTGCAGTTTTGATTTGCATTTTCCTGATGATTAGAGATGTTGAGCATTTTTTCATATGTTTGTTGGCCATTATTCTGTCTTCTTTTGAAAAGTTTCTGTTCATGTCCTTTGCCCACTTTTTGACAGGGTTGTATGACTTTTTCTTGCTGATTTACCTGAGTTCTAAATAGATTCTAGTTATCAGCCCCTTATCTGATGTGTAGCATGTGAAAATTTTCTCCCATTCTGTAGGTTGTCTGTTTGCTCTCGTGACTGTTTCTTTGGGTGTGCAGAAGCTTTTTAGTTTGATCAGGTCCCATTTATTTATTTTTGTTGTTGCTGTGATTGCCTTTGGGGTCTTCTTCATAAATTCTTTGCCTAGGCAATGTCTAGAAGAGTATTTCCAATGTTTCACTCTAGAATTCTAATAGTTTCATACCTTAGGTTTAAGTCTGTTAGTTGATTTTTGTGAGAGGTGAAAGGTGTGGATCCTGCTTCACTCTTCTACATGTGGCTATCCAGTTTTCCCCAGCACCATTTATTGAATAAGAATTTTTTTTCCCAGTGTATGTTTTTGTCTGCTTTGTCAAATATTAGACGGCTATTTGAGGATGGTTTTATATTTTATATTATATTTTTGTGCCAATACCAAGTTGATTTAATTACTACAGCTTTGTAGTATAGTTTGAAATCTGGCAAATGATACCTCCCATTTTGTTTTTGTTGCCTAGAATTGCTTTTGATATACAGGGTCTTCTCTGGTTCCATACTAAGTGTAAAATTATTTTTTCTATATCTGTGAAAAATGATGTTGGTATTTTAGTAGGGACTGCATTGAATCTGTAGGTCACTTTGGGTAGTATAGACATTTTAACAATGTTGAGTCTGCCTACCCAGGAGGATGGTAAGGATTTCCATTTGTTTACCTTCTCTGCTATTTCCTTTCTTAGTGTTTCATAGTTCTCCCTGTAGAGGTCTTTTACGTCCTTAGTTAAGTATATTCCTAGGTATTTTCTTTTTTGCTATTGTGAAGGGAATTGAGTCTTTGATTTGGTTCTCAATTTGACTGTTATTGGCATATAGGGATGGCTCTGATTTGTGTGTATTGATTGTGTATCCTGAGACTTTACTAAATTCATTTATCAATTCAAGGAGTCTCTTGGTTGAATCCTTGGGTTTTTTTGGATATATCATATCATCATCAAAGAGTGAGAATTTGATCTCTTCTGCCCCCATTTGGATGCCTTTAATTCCACTCTCATGTCTGATTGCGAGAGCCAGGACTTCCAGCACTATGTTGAATAGAAGTGGAGATAGTGGGCAACCTTCTCTGGTTCCAGTTCTAAATGGGAATGCTTTCAATTTTTCCCCATTCAGTATGATGTTGGCTGTGGGTTTGTCATATCTGGCTTGTATCATTTTTAGGTAAGTCCCTTCTATGCCTATTTTGTTAAGTGTTCTTTTCATAAAAGGGTGTTGAATTTTGCCAAATGCTTTTTCTGCATCTATTGAAAGGATCAATATTTTACCTGTTTTAACCTATTTATTTCTCACAATAAACCTATGAGGTATATTTATAAATTGTACTGATTTTACAAATGAGAAACCAAGGTCCAAAGAGATTAAGTTATTTGTCCAAGGTTACACTGCTGGTGAATTACAGATCTGGGATTTAACAGGCCAACTCACTCCAGAGTTGGCACTCTTAAACCACTACAGCACAGTATCCAACCATCTGAAAATCCCTTCAGGGATTTTTCTTCTAACTCTTCCAAACTATTTAGCATCTGTTATGTCCTGAATATTTGTGTTTCCCAAAATTCATATGTTGAAACTTATTCACCAATGTGATAATATTAGGAGATAGGCACTTTTGGAGGTGATTAAATCATGTAGGTAGAGTACTCATGAATGGGATTAGTGTCCTTATAAAAAAGGCCCCAGAGAGCTGCCTTGCCCCTTCCACCATGTAAGAACTCAGCAAGAAGTTGCTATTTATGAGGAAGTAGGACCTCACCAGATACTGCCAGCACTTTGACCCTGGACTTCCCAGCCTTCAGAACTGTGAGAAATTAATCTCTATTGTTTATAAGTTACTCAGTTGAAGGCGTTTTGTTATAGTAGCCCAAACAAAGATAGTATGCCTGAATTTTCCATATTATTATATACCTTTGCCTTTGAATATCATTCTCACTCTTCCTGAAATGCTTCCCTAAGCCATATCCTTTAGACCTAAGCCTAGAAGTCACTCGCTGAGGAAAAACCTTGCCTAATCACTTCTGTCTCCAAAAGACCAGTTTAGGTATTTGTTGTCTTCTTTGTGCTCCAGTGGCTCCCTTGCACATACCACTATCACAGAACTTATCCTTTATTATAATTGTCTATCTCCCATTCTAGACAATGATCTCTTGGAGAGCAGATAAAACATTTATCATATTTGTTTTCACTGCTATATCCTCAGGGCCTGGCACACTGGTCACTCAATGTTATTGAATGAATAGATAACTGACTCTTTGAAATCTATATGAATATCTTTATTTGTGTTATACTTTAAGCTGTTGTGTTTCCAAAAGACTATTTCTAGTTTCATTATTTTTGATAGCTATCAGGATAGTACAATTATATCCAGAAATTTGATGTTGAGACATTACAAAATTCACTTGTTATTACCTGACAACTTGTTTTACAAGCTCATTAGATTGCTGTAGCATTGCATTTCAGGAAATTTGTTTCTTAGCTCTTTAGTTAATGGTGTGCCTTTCAGAAAACACATTATGATAGATTCATTGAGTTGTCCAAGATCATACAGCTAGTTAGTGACAACATTAGGACTAGAAGTAAACACAGTCTGCTGTCTTAATGCCTTCCTTTTTTTTATGAGACACTTTGCTGACATTAATTCACTTACAATTGAAATTAGAGATACTGTCTCAGCAGAGATCAACCCATCTATTTCTGAAAGTCATTGATTTCCAAAAATAAATAAGTAACCTTGAAGAATACCAGAAAAATCACCCTGCTCTCCAAATATCTTTCTTACTACTCAGTTTTAGAAATCTCTGAGTTATGGTTTTATAATGCATTAAACACATCTTTTCACACTTTATAGCAACTGGTTGTTCAGATTGTTTCTGCCATGACAGCTAACTCAGAAAACTTTTTAAAGAAGGGAAAATATATCTAACAGAGTATACTGAATAAAGAGGCTAGGACATAGGCGAAAGTTTTGTAGGAATTACAAATGTAGAAATAAATTAAGTAGTCAGGGAAAGATTCACAGAGGAATTAGGACTTGAGCAGAAAATGAATAGGTATATATAATACATATGTGGAAAGCTGGAATGGCAGCAATCTGCATGGAGTCTAAGAGCAGTGAAACATGCAAACTGTCTTATGTAAGAGGTATATTGAATAGAGAAGTGGAATATACAGTGTTGCAGAATAACTTAATGACAGCCAGAATGATTTAGACTTAATGCTCTAGGAATTAGAAATAAATTTTAGAACAAAGAAATATAGTGTGAAAATAAGCCACATTTAAGGAAGATACATTGAGCATGATATATTGGAGGGGGGAGATACTGGAGTCAGGTTAGCCAATTTAGGGTATATTGGAGTAGTTTAAACAGGAAATTACAAGGTCCTGGTTAGGAAATTGACAGTGAGAATGGGAAGTAAAGATGAGATTTTTTGGTTGACTATGGTAATGGCAATGATGTCATTACCATACAGAGAAATTGGAAGGGGGAAGTCAGTTTAAAGGAATAAATATACATATCTGGGTTGTAAAGAACTTTGGAGATTGTATTATCCAACTCCCATTATAAAATTCTATTCAAAACCCCAAGTTAACTGCTTATCCTGATTTCTCTTTTACTTGGGATGGCATCACAAATGCTTCAGGTATAAAGTCTTGAAACTTTAGCATCTATTTGACCTTTCTCTCTCTCCTTTAGCCTCTACTCCTTAAATGAATCAATTATTATTGTTTCTGCCCTAAGATATCACCTTGTATCTGTCTACTTCTTACTTCTTCCAGTGCTGTCACCCTAGCACAAATCACAGAACCTCTTACATGGACTACTACACAGTGTTCTAATTGGGCTCCTTTACTCTGCTCCTGATCATTGCCCTACTCTCTACCATAAATTCTCCACAGAGGGACCAGAATGAATTTTCTATCCATCAAGTCTGATCATGTCACTTTCTTGCTTAAAATTCTTCAGTTGCTTCCCAATGTACTAGACTATAGTCCAAACTCTTTACTCTGGCCTATGAGGCCTCATCCAGTGTAGTCACATACTACTATTCTAAATTTATTCCCCACTCCCATCTTTAAGCATATAGCACTCCAGTTAAACAAGATTATTCTGCATTCTCCAAGATTACCCTTTACTTTTCCACTATCATGTTTTTGTTTATACAATTATCCTCACCTGAAATGGACACTCTAAGCAATAGAATCTTATTCAACCTTCAAATACTACATCAAATATGATTTTCTCTATCATATTTTTCATTGTTTCATCATCTAGAAATACCTCTGAACTCTCATAATAATGTTATACTTCTTTTATGGTATTTATCACTTTCTAACTTACACTAAATTATGTGTATATTTTATCTTTCTAACTAGAATTAGCTCCTTGAAAATTCATGTATGTGCCTTCTAAGGTATTTTTACTGTTATTATCATATAATAAACTCTTGTTGAAATAACTCAGGAAATATCAAGTTAGTGGTAGAGCCAGGAGTAGAACCCAGGTCTCCTGACAATTGGTCCAATGTTCTTTTCACTATGCAATAAACAGGGAAGATGATGAGATCTTTGGAAGTGTTGAATTTTAGTTGATGATGGAACATTTTCAAGTAGGAATATTTGGTACAAAGTTAGAGATATAGGACTAGAATTTGAATATTAGGACAGGAGAGGGACTTTAGGGCTTGTTAACATTGAATAGATTATTGGAGTTTTTAAAATGGATGAAACTTCTGAGGTAGAGGAAAGAGGGAGAGAAAAGGACTATGGTACTGACTATGTGGAACAGTTAGAGGACAAAACGATAAAGAAGAATCAGTGAAGAAACCAGAGAAGGAATAGCAGATGTTAGAAGGGGATCAGGATAGCACATTGCCACAGAAAAGCAGAGAGAGTTTGAATAAAGATTGGATAGTCAAATGGCCTAATACTGAAGGAAAATTATGATAAGGGGTTTAAAGTATCCAATGAATTCAGCCACATGGTGACTTATTGAAAACAGTTTTGGTGGTGGGGTAGAAAGTCAAATCTCAATATGTTGAGATGAAACTACAGAGCATGGCATTATTATAAGATTTCATCAACACAGGAGAGCTCAGTGATTTTTTCAATGAGAAGAAGAGTCAGTGGGAAAGAAGATAAAGGAGGAAATTTGAAGGCACTCAATGTTAGAGCCAAATTCCAGGAATATCTATCAGGACTGGCACTTTGGACCAAATCATAGCATGTACTTTAAAGTGAAGGAAAGACACAGGCTCTGCCTCTGTTACAATTTTACCTGTAACTATCTGTGCCAAAAAAAAAGGTTCTAAGCACCTGATCTCAGATTAGAATCTGCCAACTAAGGAGTCCCCCTAAGTTTGACCCTAGTGAACTCTAAGGATCAAAGAAATGATAACTATAGGAAACACTTCCAAAACTAAGCCAATCCTAGAGAAGGCCTTAGGAGTCAGACCTGGGCTTACAACCAGTTCTGTTAATTAGTAGTTGTGTGATGCTTGGTTAAGTTACTTAAGCCTTCTAAGCCTCAGTTTCTTCATTTGTAAAATGGGGACAAGAAACTATTTGTTGTAAAGAGGACAACTTGAAATAGTGTAAGTAATAAGTTACATAAGCACTTAATAAATGGCAGCCATTACTATTATTGTTATTGTCTGAGAGATTACTCCAAACACTGTACAGAGACAAATCAAATAGCTCTGCCCTCAAGGAGCACATAGGCCTGTGGAAAAGACAAACACATTAAGCCAGTGATTACAATATATGCAAAACATAATACTCACTATATTTGAAGAAAGCACAGAAAGTTTAGGGATATAGTTGAGAGATAAAATATGAGAGAAATCAAACTCTATCTGAAGAAATCAGGGAAGACTTCCTGGAGGAAGTATTTTCTCAGTTGAGTCATAGACAGACGATGTACTTACTGTTGTCAGAGCACTTAATGCACTATATTTAAATGGTCTATTTACCTATCTATGTTTCCCAATAGATTGAGAACTTCTTGAAAGAAGAGTACACCTGGAACAGAAGTCCTCTGTAAATGTTCAATGTAGGAATAAAAGAATAAATAAATAAATCCAGCTGGTGAACATACTTCTGTTTTGCCCTCATCATACTGTAACATAATTTATGTGATTCCATATCTGTTTCCTTTACTAAATTATGAGCTCCTTGATTCATTCAACAATCAGCAAACATATATTGAGGGCCTACTTTGTATCAGGCTCTGGGGATAAAGCAATAAATTAAGATGTAATAATAAATGAAGTAATTATATATTAATATAGATATTATATTATTATAAATAATAATTATTATACTATTAATATATAATTAATAAATGAATCCCTGCTTTGAAACAGTTCATAATTTAGTAGGAAAGATAGCTAATAGATAAATGTAATAATGGATGATAAATGTTTTGGAAGGGAACAGAGAGAAAATACACCTAATCCAGTATTGAGGGGGTTATGGAATGCTTACTAAGAAAGGTGATACTTAAATATAAATTTGAAGAATGAGAAAGATGTTATAGCAAGAGATAATAGCATTGCAAAGGCCATGAGACAGCATGACCGCATGAACTGCAAGAACCACCATCATGGAATCTCTAAACCATGGCATAATGCCTGGCACAGAATAGATGCTCAGAACATATTTGATAAATAAAAGAATGCATAAAGATCTTTGCAAGCAAAGATAACAGTATGAACAAAGATACAAAGATGTGAAAATAGCCTGTTTATAAACCATTCTAAGAGAGTCTCCTATATTCATCACCTGAACAAGTTGGAAGTAGAAATTTTCTCTAGAAGGCACCACATTGTGTGATTTATTCATATTCCTAGAATGTATTGAACTTATTTAGGTTTTACTAAATTGTAGCAAGTGGAAATAGATTAGACATAAAGAGCCAATTTTATGTGATAGTCGAATACAGTGTCTAAAATAATCATTATCAGGAACCTCGTCCATCAACCCAATCAAATTCTCTCTTATAACTCATTTGCTCTTGTTTTTTTCCTACACAAAACACATACTTCCATACAAATTCTGAAAGTCTTTCCTCATTCTCTTTCTTGCAGGACACAGCCCAAATCTGTTTGAGAGCATGAAAGTTCCTACATGAGGCCCCCTCTATTCATACTCTACTAAAAGCAAGAGGAGCTCTTTAGAAGTGCCAGATAAAAAGCTTACCTGTGGTTATCCTGATTCAGCAGTGATGATGCAGAAGAAGTAAGCAATGATAAGGAAGCACAGATTCTTAACTGGAAAGCCCATAGAGATGGCGATAATTATTTATTGCCATATAATTATTTATCACCATATTGCCACAGAAGGTGACAAACAATATAGAAGGAATATTGCCAATAATGGAGTGGTGGGAGAGAGGGACAATATGTTCTTGTGGAAATAAATCTGGTCTAAGAGTAAGGACATGTAAATTCCAGTATCCTAACCTGCTGTGTGGCTTTGGAAGATCATTCTTTATCTCTAGGTTTTATTTTCTGTGACATAGTAATTTTCAATATAATTCAATAAAACAAACATATACTGAGTACATGCTTAATGTCAGGCTTGATATGAGAGATACAGAAATTAATGTGACACAGTATGCCATGTAGTAGGCCATCAATACATGCTAGTTGAATGAATAAATGAATGGTCTTATCCTCTCATTACTCACAGTCTAGTAGACTAAATGGACATGTAAACACATAAATTGCAATACAATTTGTCAATAAATCAGGTGAGAGATGACTGTGGCCTAAATCATGGCAGGGACTGTGCGGATGAAGAAAAGTGGATGATCAGTACAAGGTAGAATAAACAAGACTTAGTGACTTATGTGGGGTGTTAGTTGTGCCATTTACTGAGATACGGAGGAAATATAAAAAAATTGGCTTTGGGTACATTGGGTTTGAAGTTCCTGTGTAATATATAGATGGTAATATAGGCAATATTATACATGGATTCCGAGCTTACAAGAGGATCTAGATCAGGAATAGAAATGTGGACATATGTTGTGTACAGATTTAAGCTGTGTGAATGGACGAGCCTAGCCAGAGAGAGTGGGTAGAATGTTAGAGTGATAGAAAGATAGAGGGCAAAACCTTGGAAAGCACCTCTATTTCAAGGGCTGGCAGGAAGGAAGTCTATAAAATAGACTAAGAAGGAAAGCCAGAAAGCTGACAGGAGAATTGTGAGAGTGTGGTACCTGGAAGCCAAGGAAGTAGAATATTTGAAGTTAAGAATGATCAACTATCAATTCCAACACAGTGGTCACATGAGATATATAAAGTATCCACTGAATTTGGCAATTTGGAGATTACTAGTAAATTTGGTGGAGATGTGTGTATCTTTTCAGAGTGGTTCTCAGCCAAGACTGCACATCAGAATCATATGTGGAACTTTATGAAGCTACATACTCCTAAGCCTCACCTCCAGAGATTCTTATTCAGAGATCTTGAGTGAGACCCAGAGAATTTGCATATTCAAAAAGTATCACATGATCTTTGAACATACCATGCTTTCTCTCACCCCAAGACCATTACAAGGAAAACACTGTTTTCCTTGCCTGGTGTAATGGAAACTCCCAAACGTAAATCTCTGTCTCAGACCTTCTAGCTGAACTTTAGACTCACATATACAGCTGCCCATCAGACATCTCCACTCATTATCTTCCTTTCTCCATCAAACATGATAGAGGGTTAGGAGGATTGCCATTTTATATATGGTGGTTATGGAAAGTCTCTCTTATTTTTTTTTTTT
>VBSM01002350.1:4949085-4969697 GCA_008086735.1 Cheirogaleus medius | reverse complement strand
CATCTCTAATCATCAGGGAAATGCAAATCAAAACTACAATGAGATATCACTAATGTCCAGTAAGAATGGCCTTCATCAAAAAGTCCTCAGACAATAAATGTTGGCATGGATGTGGGGAGATAGGAACACTCCTACACTGCTGGTGGGACTGCAAACTAGTTAAGCCTCTGTGGAAAGCAATATGGAGATACCTTAAAGCGATACAGGTGGATCTACCATTTGATCCAGCAATCCCATTACTGGGCATCTACCCAAAAGATTCAATGACACTCTACAAAAAAAACACCTGCACTCAAATGTTTATAGCAGCACAATTCATTATTGCAAAGCGGTGGAAACAACCTAAGTTCCCATCAATTTATGAGTGGATTAATAAAATGTGGTATATGTATACCATGGAGTACTATTCAGCTGTATGAAACAATGGTGATATAGCACCTCTTGTATTTTCCTGGATAGAGCTGGAACCCATACTACTAAGTGAAGTATCTCAAGAATGGAAAAACAAGCTCCACATATACTCACCAGCAAACTGGTATTAACGGAGCAGCACCTAAGTGGACACATAGGAACTACATTTATGGGGTATTGGGCGGGTGGGAGGGGGGAGGGGGGAAGGTATATACATACATAATGAGTGAGACGTGCATGGTCTGAGGGATGGTCACGCTTGAAGCTCAGAATTGTGGGGGGAGGGGGGTAAGGGCATTATTTGAAACCCAAAATTTGTACCCTCATAATTTGCTGAAATAAAAAACAAACAAACAAAAAGTACATTTAATTTTTTAAATTTATAATACTTCATGCTTTGCAAATGTTTTAAATTTTATATAGTCAAACTCATCAATGTTTTCCATTATAGGATCATGGCATCTAGTCTTTGGGTCCTATATCCCTAAGTTTTCTTCTAGTACTTCTTGTATTTTGATGATTTCATTTTTTCATAGCTCTCTGATCATTTGAATTTATTTTGGTCAAGTGGCAATTTAGTGATCCAGCAGAGCTACTCCATAGGGATGCGTAGACTATCTGGTGCACCAAGGTGCCAGAAGAAGATATTCTCTGACTTTAGAGTTTAAAATTTTTATCAGAATCTATCTAGGCATGCGACACTATTCCCATTCTTCTTTCTTGAGACTGGTTCTTTCAATCTGAAGATTTAAGTCCTTCTTCAATTTAAGGAAATTTTAGTCCTTCATTTCTTTGATTACCTCTCTTCATCCTTTTCTTCTCCTTTCCTTTCTTTTTCTTTCCTCCTTTCCCTTCCTTTTCTTTCCCTTCCTTTCATTTTCTTTCCCACACTCATTAAGTAGATATTGGGATTCTCATAAAGATCTATATGTCTCTTCATTTTCATACCTTTCCTTTGGCTTTTGTGTTGCATCCTGAGAGAATCTCTCTGTGTTCAATCTTCAACTAAGTAATTCTGGTTTTAGTTGTATGCATACCACTAGTCACTCCTTTAGTAAGGGTAAATTTTTTGGCAATTATGTTTTTAAGTTTTAAAATCTCTATGGTGGACATTTGTCATATTTGTGTCTCACCAACATATCATAAATAGCCTTTCTATATTTGGGAAATTCTTACATTATAATTTTTACCTCCCTAATGTAAAAGTCAAAACTCAAACTTCTAGTCTGTATTGAAACTACAATGTAGGGATATGAAGTAGGCCTTACCAATCAGATGCCCTGACATGAGGCTTTGATTCAGAACTGAAGACATGCATAAAGCAGTAGTGTGTAGTTTCCATTTTGTTTGAATAGGTAGTAGCAAGGGAACTTGGCTTGGGGGGATGGCAGATATTACAAGGTCAAGTTCTTGCTAAAGTAGTGGCATCAGTCCTGGCAGCAGTAGCTGTTGCAGTAAAGTTAATTTCTTGGCATCTAATGCAGGAGCAACAATTTTTCCTTATCAGGGCAGTTATGTGGCAATAGTCCTGGGTATTATTTCTGGAAGCTGAACCTCAAGCTTGGTTTTCCAGCCTTCCTTTAATAAATAACTGTACTACATATGTAAGATCAATTTTAGCTTCCTCTTTTCAAACCAGTTCCTATCTTTCCTGCTCACTCCTTCTAATGCCCCAATTCCAATATTTTCTTGACCCTATCGGGACCTCAGACCCATTGACCCCTGCTACTTTTTACTTCCATTCACTCTTCTCATGTTGTCACTTCCCTCCTTACCTAACTTTAGACTTCATGGTCCATCATTACAATCACTCCCAGGCATATACCATTAACTCTGTTGCCCCTCCTTCAATTCATCATACTCACCTGTAAAAAAAAAACCAAAGCTGTCTAAATCTAACTCTCCAATTCTGTTTCAATGTTAACTGGTTTGGTATCCATTTAATTTTTGTCCCTTCAAATTAATGACCATTAACCTCAAGTAGGCTTTTAGTGCTGCTTGACAATGTTATGACATTTTCATAACCCACTCTCTCGCTGTCTGTTTTATACCATCTGCTCTCTCTTTAAAACTCCAATATCTAGTACTGGATCCTCATTCTTGACTGATGACCTTGTTTTACAAGCCACCCTTGTTAACATTACCAATGACTTCCATATTGCTAAATTCAAAGATTAATTATCAGTCCTTATCTTAATTTACATAGTTTAATTTATACAGTATCATTTACATAGTTGATTATTCTCTCCTTTTTGAAACGGTTTACTCATCTTTCAGGCTGCCTATTTATAAATACTTCTCTTCCTATCTCACTATTTATTTCTTCTCAGTATCTTCTACTGATATTTTAGTTCTCAACTGAAAAATACTGAAACTACATAAGACTCAATCCTTGTTTTTTTTTTCTCTATCTACACTCATTCCTACCTGATTGCATCCAGTCTCATGACTTTAAATGCCTTATATAGAGAGAGGACTCTCAAATTAATATCTACAGACTAGATCTCGCCCATGCACTCCAAAATAATATATCCCACTGCCTACTTAACATCTCTGCTTAGATGTTTAATAGACATCTCCTAGTTAACATGTCCAAAACTTCATCTTTTTATTCTCCAACAAAAATGAACTGATTTTCTTACAATTTTTTCTATTATAATAAACAGTACCTTAGTTATTCTAGTTCCTCAGGCAACAATCCTGGAGTCATTCTTGTCCTCTCTCTCGTGCTCCAAATTGAATCCATCAGAAAATCTTGTCCACATTTCCTCTTAAATATATCCAGAGTTTGACCATATATTCCTATCTTCACTGCTAACACCCTGATCCAAGCCACAATCATCTCATCCTGGTATCATTGTAATAGCCTGCTAACTGATCTCCCTGCTTTTACCCTCACACCCTCTAGCCTATTGTCTTTACAGTCACCAGAGTGATAATGTTAAAATGTAAGTAAGTAAAACAGCAACTCAAAGTAACAAAAAGCAAACAAATAAATAAAAAAATCTAGTCAGATTATTGCAGTCTTCTGCTCGTAACCCTACCAATGGCTTTCCAGATCTCTCATGTGAAAGCCAAAATACAATGGTCTACAACTTCCTATATAATTTGGCCTGTCCACTCATTCTCACTCCAGTGAAGGAAGGCACACTGCTTTCCTTGCTATTAATCAAAAAACCCTCAGATAATTCCACTTCAGGGATTTTTAATTTTGTTTTCCTTTTGCTTAGAACATTTTTTCTCTATCCTCTTGATTTACCCCATCACTTCCTTTAATTTCTAGCTCAAATATTACCTTATCAGAGAGGCTTTCTCTGACTACTCTATCTACAATAGCACACACATGCACATACATACACATAGACACACTTACACACATTCCTGTTATTTGCTGTTTCCCTTACTCTGCTTGACATCACTACCTGAATCATATTTATCTCCTTATTGTCTCTAACCTCCCACTGGAATATAAGCTCTTTGATGACAGGGAATGTCTCTGTTTTACTCATTGCTGTAACCCCAATGTCTAAAAGAATAGCTGACACATAGTTGCCACTCAATGGATAATTTGCTTATTTTTAAATTAGCCTGAGTGGATCATGTTTTTCATAGCTAAGAACTCTGATTATTTCCTTTTTTATAGAAGCTTGCTTTTATTTTATGCATGCAAGGTATTTAATGATGTATTGGGCAATGTGTGGTTGACTGTGAAGAATCTTTCTCTAAATACTATTTATCCATATTAATAGTTCTCTTCGGTTTTCTCTATTTACTATTTCCTTGAACACTAGTTATTGTGTTGGTTGAGGCTGGATTTTGGTTTTAATGTTTTTGGTTTTCACTACTTATTTGGTGATTCTTGGTTGCCTGTTTATATTTACACATGAAGACCTAGATTTGATACAACCTACCTCTAGAAAAATATATTTTCCCCCATATTCATATGATTAGCCAAGATTTCATCATTAAATTACTTTAAACATGATTTATAAATGGCAATTGGTTTTCATTGATACTATCTTCATAGCCAGGTGTTCACTACCTTGTTAAGAATGGCCACCAATTTATATTTAACATACACACACATCTGGTGCTTACTAGAGATAGGAATAGTTCCCTTCTAGTATGTCACTTGAACCATACTCAGAGGATTGGGATGCCAAATGTAATTCTCATCCTTTCTCCCACTCTGGAGCAGTGCTACTCAGTATATGTTCCACAGATGAGCCCCAAAACTGATTGTTACTATTCCATTGTAAGTATGACAAGTGTACAATTCATAAAAATATTATAAGTATATTGATAAAGTATAAAAATGGTTAAGTATTTAGAAATTTTTAGAGCATTTGAGATTGCTGCTACATCCAAGTGCATCATTTCCTATTTTCCAAAGATCCATGGCAGATTGGAAATTTAAAAAAAAAGGTCCTTCACCACAGAGAGTTAAGAAGCACTGCTCTAGAGTGTCTCAATAATGATTTTGGTTAGGTGGCATAGTTTCCCTTCTTATATGTATTACATTTGTCTTCCTCACGGCTGGCCTTTAAGCCAAGAGACCTGGCTGCCTTCCAGGCAGTCATTTCCTCATAGTTTAATAGCTATAGCCAGTGAAGTGAAAGTGCATTTTCTGCCACCATACTGTAAAATTATTATTAATATAATAGGAGAATGCACTTCTGGTTTTGGCACTGATGTTTGGGATACTGCATCAGACCTAGTAGCTTAAAAGAATGGGCAATATTTTGGAGCCTGGATTAATGGAGATAGAATCACTAGGAATATTTCCTGTTAAAATATTCTATATTTGATTCATATAGAGATAATTTGATAGGACATTTTAAATGAAAATAGAGAAATCTCTTCTTATGTGGGACCACAAACCTTTGCTCAAAGAAAGTTTTAAGGAGGTGAGTCTTAGCTCATTTTAAGAATACTTTTCTGATGGGAGTGAGGAGGAGGGGATGGGCAAATTCAAACCTAATGGGGTTTGTGCATGCTGTCTGGGGGATGGGCACACTTGTAGCTTTGACGGGCAGTGCAAAGGCAATTTATGTGACCAAAGTGTTTGTATCCCTATAATATTCTGAAATTAAAAAAAGAAAGAATTCCAGAGCACATGGATCACAGGATAGTAAATAGTTAAGGGCAAACCCCAGATCTGTCACTTGGTAGTAGTCTCTGACTCTGGGTCACGTATCTGCCTCTCTACAACGAATTTCCCTCTGTTGAAAATGAAAATGATTATAGCCACCTCCCGGGATTTTTGTGAAATAAAATGAGAAAATATCTTTAAATTATCTGACACAGGGCCTAGGACAAGTTAATAAATGTTAAATGATACATGTTTAAAAAGAAAAATACTTTTCTAACTACTAATGCAATAAATAATCTTCTTTATTTGGTAAGTGCTCAATCAGAGACTGATTTACAAACTATCATTGATTCTTTAATAGTGAATACTGCAATAAGTTGAAAATTAGATTAAGCTCTAAGGACCCCTCCAAAGCACAATTCTGTAATTATGTGCTGTGGTAGATTTAGGCATCTAAGGAAGGAAAATTAATTTTGAGTCAGAAGTCATTAAGTGTGAGGCCCTGTGATTCTCCTTTAATTTTAAAAATTGTGTTATGCTTCAGAAAAGATGTAATTCTGAGGTCATTTGAGGGCTGAAAGTTTGCTTGGAGATGTATATGGTCCCAGATCCACAGTTTAGATCCAAGAGGAGAGACAATGAAGGATTCAAAGAAGGAGTAAATGGAAATACACACAGAAATACAGTACCTGGAAACCTTGTATGTAGAGTGAACACTTCCAGTAGCCTTCTTACATAGAACAGTCTTAACTATTCAATCGTTCATCCTTCAGTAACTATTCCCATGATTCTAGTCTAGACTAGATTATGCAGGAGTTCATTTATTGAGGTCATGTACACGTTCATTATATATCAGCCAGGTTAGTCCTTCTGGAGTTTAAGGATACCCTAATGAAGAAAGATTAATGCACATATGAAGTTACTAACGTTAGAGAATGTAAGACTCCAAACACAACAAAGGTAAAGCAAAGAGTAAAAAGGAACTGGTTACTATTATAACAATCTTAAGACTTGACATATGCATAAACAAAAGTGTTTTTCTCCCCTTTATACTCATAAATTGAGGATGAACAGCTTATCTAGGTTACAGTTAGGGATATGGTATCTTGGAGAATAGAAAAGTTAATTGAGAGCAAGATGATTTTCTAATTGTTTATAAGGTCTTTGTATTGTCTTTTTTCATTAAAATGCAAAAATTGTATTAATATTAGAAAATTAATACATGCTAATAAGGTTTCCCTATACTAAAATAATTCCTTAAAATCAAATCATAGGAAGAATTTAATGTCAAATTACCTACAGTGTCTGAATCAGATGGTTTATTTCTGTAAATTATTTCTAACCAAATGTCCGAGAAACAAATCAATGTAAAAGATTATTAATATGCATTTGCTTACAGGTATAAAAGAAAGTAACATGATTTTTTTTCAAGAAAAGAGAAGAATTTTGTTATGGGCCAATTCATACTGCTGCAAATATTTTGGATCCAAGACCAAGAGGTAGAAATGTAAATAATGATAGCACTGCTGCTCCTGCCCTAGATTGAATTACAAAACAAGCAGCACATTTAGAAATTTATGCTGGAAAAATCCTTTCAAATGTGTCTGAATACAGAACAGTTACAGTGTTTGTGCAATCATGCAATTTGGACTTGTGCCAAGTATAAGCTCTTATTCTTGGTCCCACCCTTCTGATGAGGGGGCCAGGTTACAATTCAATGTTTCTATGACTGGCTCAAGTCCCTGTCCAAGGTTTTTGAGCTTTTATCCTACTAAGTTTGCCAGTGAAAATAATGATATTAATAAGTAATGTATATTTGGTGCTTACTATGCAAAGCTTACATCATGCAAAGTAAATTACATATTTTATCTTAATTAAGTTTCACAATAAACCTATGAGGTAAATATCCGTATGTCCACATGGGAAATTTGGTGCTCAATGAGGTTAAAGAAATTGCGCAAGGTCAGATTGTTTTATCTGCTCAACTATGAAATCAGTAGCCTTTCTTGATGTCAAGGATGATTTTTGTTTGGAAGACAAGGCAAAGTATCTTGGAACAATAGGTCTTCCAAGCCTGAACATCTAGCTGCTGCCCTCACAGGTGACTCCCTTAAACAGATGTTTTTGTCTGTTATTCATGCTGGTTGCTTTCAGCCACATCTTTAAACAGTTGTCATTAACTTGCAGTAGCTGCTCTTCATGATGGTACTTGTACCAGCCCCATCTTTATGAGCTCCTCGGGTAGTAATGTAACTCAATATCACAACAGGGTCTTTGATGCACCCTTAAATGACAGAAACAGTTAAGAAATAAGTAAAAGACCTCTACCACTGCTTCAAGGAAACCACTCTATGGAACATCAAATTGCCCACCCACTCTAGTTGCCTATATTTGATTTAATCAAAATTTAGGGAATGAAAGTTGGTTTGGGATGAGATGAGTTCCTTAAGCTTGGAGAAATATAGTTTTTTCTAGAGCAATTCCTGAGACTGCAGTTGTATAGGATCTCTATTCTCCCTAAGGAATGTTTGAGTGGTGGGAAAATGAGACTAAGAGTTGAAAGATGCTTCTATGTTCCTTAGATGAGAGTTCAGACATTATTGAAAGTTAGTAAAGGAGCTTTTCACTCAGAACTTTAACATCCTATTCTTTCTCAATTCTGTGTCTTCCTAAAATACAATTTGCATCAGATATATATAAGAAAGAGCCTCTGAGGCCCAATCCAGTGAATTGGGGGAGCATGGAAATCTAAGCATTAACTGGAAGGGCTGTTACAAAACAATCCACAGGTAAAATGGCCTCAGACCAAGCAAAAGGAGTCCATTGCTAAGACTGGTACAGCAGGTTTCTGTGGAAGACTTTGTTTTCCCCCAGTAATGCTCTGCAAAATGTGAGCAATGGCTGTGTGGGACTATGGCTCTATCTCTCTGACTTTAGTGTCCTGGGTCTGTGCTCATGTCATACATTTTTCTTTTGTTTCTTGTGAATAATTTTCTCTATGGAATTAGTGTTTTTCTGTACCCCACGACACTGAGAGAAATATTTTAATCTGCATCTGCCAGGAAAAGTCTCTTCTCACTTGGAATCTGAAGTGAAACCAACACCACATTTTGCAGAGATATAGATGCCGGGATTATTGCATGGAAATGTCACCCAATAGCTCCAGGAAGCAGGAGCCCTTTTTTGCCGTTTAACCACTTTTTTCCC
This sequence comes from Cheirogaleus medius, assembly GCA_008086735.1. NCBI lineage: Eukaryota > Metazoa > Chordata > Mammalia > Primates > Cheirogaleidae > Cheirogaleus > Cheirogaleus medius. The sequence continues at coordinate 4,960,987 of VBSM01002350.1, read as the reverse complement.
ATTACAGTGGCAAGTTGCCTCTTTTCACACAAAGTTTCTCAGGAGATCTTCACGATATCATCATGTCTGTCTGTCCTTGTAGGAGCACACATTATGATAGGACCTCGCCTGTTCCTGCTATTCTTATTTCTCTAAGACTCTTGATTATTCTCTGCATATTCACAGCAATTGACTGGGATTTCTACTGTAGGATTACCAGGGAATCCACAAAAAAACCACAAGGTTTCAGAGTTGCCTTGAATTACATTTTTTGAATATTCAGATTTTCATTTTTTCCAGACATCCACTTAGTTCATAGGTGGGCTTGCCTCCAAAGTCCCAGAGTAGCAAGTGCCTTGAGTCTTAGACTCTCTTCTCTCTTCCTTCTCCCCTCTTCACCGTCTCTTGCCAAAGTTGCCCAGCTACATTAAACTGCAAGTCTTGCTGTGTTGGATGCTTTCTTTGGTAAGCCTGTCTCCCGAGAATAGAAGAGGAGAAAATTGGGTTATGCAAACCCACTCCTTTCTTAATAAATATGTAAAATATATAATATAAATGGAATCATACACTATTTATACTTTTTTGGTCCAGCTTATTATGCTGAGCATAATGTTTTCAAGGTTCACCTATGTCGGTGTATCACAATTTAATTCTTTTTTATAGCTAAATAATATTCCATTGTATAGATAGACTACATTTTATTTATATATTTGTCTACTGATGTACATTTGGGTTGTTTCCCTCTTGGCAAATAGGGAACCTATGAACATTCGTGTACAAGTTTTTGTTTGAAAACCTGTTTTTACTTCTTTTGCATCAATATTTAGGAGTGTAATTGCTGGGTCATATGGTAATTCCATGTTTAACATTTTGAGGAATTGTCAAGCTGTTTTCCACAGCAGCTGAACCATTCACATTCCCACCAGCAATGTATGAGGGTTCCAATTTCTCTACAACCTCATTAATACTTGTTATTTGATATTGAAAAATTATTATGGCCATGATAGTGGGTGTGAGTTGGTATCTAAGAGTAGCTTTGATTTGCATTTCCCTAATGGAGGAGTGAGTGAGGATCAAAGATCCTTCAGGAAATAAGATCTATCAGGAATATATTATTACTTTCACAAATGAGTAAAGAGAGATTCAGCTAAAATCACCTACCCAAGGTCATACAAATAGGTAGTAAAGTCATGTCACCCATGTGGTTTGACCTCAGAGTCTGTACTCTTAACCACAATGCCATAGTGACACTCTGAAACTAAACTAAAAGGTCTCTAAGTGCATGCACTGTATTTCCTGTTCCTTCTATACGTGCTCCACTTTTCTCACAAACTAGGTAATATTGGACTTTGCACACAGGAGGAACTCTAGAAATATCTGTTAACCAATCATGGGAATATCTAAAGCCCTGCTAAAGGACTCAGAATGATTGAAACAAACTGTAAAAGTAGAGTAATCATCACTAGAAAGGATTTTATTAATACTTCTTGCTGCAGCTGTTATAATTTGAGCACTTATCTGTTTTCTCCCTGGAAGCTGTGGATTTTTGTTGTTTTGTTTCTCCTTCAGGACCTACATTTTTCTGTGTACTGTGCACATGGGAGAGGAATTTTAAAGCTCCTCTTGTGAGAATACATTCTTCCTGCTTAAAGTTCAAACTTAAAACCAATATTCCATTTTACACAAGCATGTATGATAGGAAAAAGAATTAAAAGTATTCTCAACCTCTACCCTTCACATATTCACTAAAGGGAATTCTGTGCCTGCACACTCTGTTCCTGGACTTTGTTCCAAAGATCAGGACAATGGTTAAAAGAGAAAAATGAAACAAGCCAGTATCTGTTTGATTGATTTACACTGGAAAGGGTAGAGAATTACAAAAAGAAGGAAAAATTAACTTAGGCTAAATATGAGCATTTTAGGTAATTTTGAGAGAGACAGAAAGATATTTGAGTATCTAATATGCCATAAAGATTGGGAATTTAGAGAAGTAAATGGGTGAAAACTGTTTTTTGACAGATAATTTTCTATGTGTTATGAATGGTGTGTTAAGAGGCAAAAATAAAATGTAAATTTATTTTACATTTATTTTTGGATTTTAGACAAATGTTTATTTGGAGATGACACCATTCTGAGACTACCATGAGGTGAATTGACTTTATATAGGTTATATTTGGAGAATAAGATCTAATTTTAACAAAGGTGTAGGAAAATGGTGGGAGTATAAATTGGTACAGCCACTTTGGGATATAATCTGCCAGTTGTAGTAAAATTGAAAATGTTAATAACCTATGACACACAAATTCCATTTCTTCCCTAGAGAAAAACACACATCTATTAGGAGACATGTACAACAATGTTTTCTACACACTGCAAAAATTTGAAAACCACCTGATTGTCCATAATAGAGAAAAGGTTAAATAAAAACTGTATATCCAATGAAATGCCATAGAACAGTCACAATAAATTAATTAGAGCTATATGTGTCAATATGAATATATCTTAAAAATATAACATTTAGTGAAAATTTTTCCATTAAGCAAGTTACTGAATGACACACAGCAAATAACATTTATGTAGAAATAAACACATAAAAATAATATGTTTACATATATTTATGGGTACATATATGGTAACATAAAACATAAAAGAATTATGGAAGGATATAACTTCTATGCTGTAGGTGGTGGGGGCAGGTGAAGTGGTGGATGATGTGAATAAAATCAGAGATGGTGACCAACACGGATTTTAGATCTACCTGTAATAATGTCTTAATTCTATTTTTAAAACTTCTTTTTTGAAATAGGAAGTTGCAGAAAGTAGTCCATAAAATCCTGTGAACCCTTCACCCAGCTTCCTCCAATGGTGACATCTTATATACCTATAATACAACATTGAAACCAGGAAGTAGACATTGGCATATTATTGTTTTTACTGTTAATTAGACCAAAGATCTTATTCAGTTTTCACCATTTTAAATATTCATTCATGTGTGTGTATGTGTGTGTGTGTGTGTGTGTGTCATGATGTTAGTTTATCCCATGTATGGTTTCACTACCATAATCAAAATACAGAGTTGTTCCATAACCATACAAGAACTCCCTCGTGCTACCTCTTTGTAGTCTAATTCACTCCCTATCACATACCACCCCTATCCTTGTTCTCTAACAACCACTAATCTGTTCTCTATCTCTATAGTTGTATCATTTTGAGAATGTTGTATAAATGGAACCATACAGTATGTAACTTTTCAGGATTGGCTTCTTTCATTAAGCATAATACCCTTGAATTCCATCCAGGTTGTTTCACGTATCAATAGTACATTCCTAAGAAATCATTATATCAAAAAGATACCTGCACTCATATGTTTATTGCAGCACTATTAACAATAGTAAAGATATGTGAACCAACCTAAGTATCCACCAATTGATGACTGGATAAAGAAAAGGTGGTACACACACACACACACACACACACACACATAATGGAATACTACTCAGCCATAAAAATGAATTAAATAATATCATTTGAAGCAACAAGGATGGGACTGGAGGCCATTGTCTCAAGTGAAATAAGTCAGAAACAGAAAGTCAAACACTGCATGTTCTCACTTATAAGTGAGAACTAATTAATAGGCATGCATAGATACAGAAAGTGGAATAATATATATTGGAGATTCAGATTCAGAAGGGTGGGAGGGTAGGAGGGACATGAGATGAGAAATTACCTAATGGGTACTATGTACACTAATCGGGTGAGGGTTACACAAAAAAGCCTAGACTTCACCACTACACAATATATCCATGTAACAAATCTGTACATGTACCCCACAAACCAATAGATAAAATAAAATAAATAGTCCATTCCTTTTCATTTCTGAGTAGTATTCCATGGTACGGATGTAACAGTTTATTCAACCATTTACCTATTGAATTATATCTGAGTTGTTTCCAGTATTTTGCTAATCTAATTAGTTAACCTGACATTGACATTCATGTTTTTTCATGAACATGAGTGTTCATCTCTTTGAGATAAATATCCAGGAGTATAAAAGCTTGGTTTTATGGTAATTGCATGTTCAGTTTTATACTAAAGTGTAACACTGTTTTTGAGAGTGGCTTTACCATTTGACATTCCTGCCAGCAATGTATGGAACATCCAGGTTCTCTGTATCCTCATCACAATTTTGTATTATTACTATTTTTATGTTAGCTATTCTAATAGGCCTGTAGTGATATCATTGTGCTTTTAATTTGCATTGCCATAATAGCTAATGATGTTGACCATTTTTCATATACTTATTTGCCACCCATAAATTATTCACTTTCTTTAGTGAAATGTCTGTTCTTGTCTTTTGACTATTCTCTAATTTTATGTTTTTATATATTCCAAAATCCAAAACACTTTTGGTCCCAAGCACTTCAGATATTGGATACATAACCTCTATATGGTAGGTTGGGTTTCTGGTTCGTTTTTTATTTCAGAAAATGACGGGTACAAACGTTTTGATTACATAAATTGCTTTTGTACCATTTGAGTCAAAGTTATAAGTGTGCCCAGCACCCAGACCATATGCATTTTACCCAGTACCCATTCCCACCTCCTCCCTCACCTAGTTGATTTCTAATGAATGTTACTTCTATATGTGCACATAAGTGTTGATTGATTAGTTCCAATTTAATGGAGAGTACATGTGGTATTTGTTTTTCCAAGCTTGTGATACTTCACTTTGAAGAATGGGCTCCAGCTCAATCCAGGATAATACAAGAGGTATTAGTTCACAATTTTTTTTATGACTGACTAGTACTGCATGGTACTAGTACACCACATTTTATTAATCAACACATGTATTGATGGGCACTTGGGTTGTTTCCACATCTTTGCAATTGTGAATTGTGTTGCTATAAACATTTGAATGAAGATAGATATCTTTATTATAGAATGAGATATTTTCATTTGGATAGATGTTCAATAATGGGATTCCTGGATCAAATGGTAGTTCACATTTAATTCTCTGAGATATCTCCATGTTACCTTCCATAGAGGTTGTACTAATTTGAAGTTCCACCAGCAGTGTATGAGTGTTCTTATCTCTCCGCATCTATACCAGTATTTGTTGTTTTGGGACTATTTGATAAAAGACATTCTCACTGGAGTTAAGTGATATCTCATTGTGGTTTTGATTTGCATTTCCCTGATGACTAGTGATGTTGAGCATTTTTAAAATTTCAACATATTATGGGGGTACAAATGTTTAGGTTACGTGTGTTGCCTTCCCCTCACTTCCCCTCCGGAGTCAGAGCTTCAAGCGTGTCCATTCCCCAGATGGTGTGCATCGCACTCATTATGTACGTATATACCCATCCCCTCCTCCTCCTCCCATCTGCCCGACACCCGATAAATGTTATTCCTTTATGTCCACTTAGGTGTTGATCAGTGAAACCAATTTGCTGGTGAGTACATGTGGTGCTTATTTTTCCATTCTTGGGATACTTCCCTTAGTAGAATGGGTTACAGCTCTATCTAGGAAAATACAAGAGATGCTGTATCACCATTGTTTCTAATAGCTGAATAGTACTCTATAGTATACATATACCATATTTTATTAATCCACTCGTGTGTTATGGGCACTTGGGTTGTTTCCACATCTTTGCAATTGTGAATTGTGCTACTATAAACATTTGAGTGCAGATGTCTTTTCTATAGAGTGTCTTTTGTTCTTTTGGGTAGATGCCCAGTAATGGGATTGCCGGATCAAATGGTAGATCTACTTGTTTCTCTTTAAGGTATCTCCGTATTGCTTTCCACAGAGGTTTCACTAGTTTGCAGTCCCACCAGCAATGTAGGAGTGTTCCTATCTCTCCACATCCACTCCAGATGTTGAGCATTTTTTCATAGGTTTGTTAGCTATTAGTCTACCTTCTTTTGAAAAGTTTCTGTTCATGTCCTTTGCCCACATTTTAAAGAGGTCGTTTGATTTATTCTTACTAATTTTCTAGAGTTCTCTCCAGCTTATTCTTATGGTTTCCTGTCTTAGATTTAAGTCTCTTATCCATTGTGAGTTGATTTTTGTGAATGGTGAGAGGTACAGATCCTGTTTCAGTCTTCTACATGTGTCATGAACCCATAAGAATTCTAGAAGAAAATGTTGGAAAAACTTTATAGACATTAGCCTACGCAAAGAATTTATGAAGAAGACCCCAAAGGCAATCACAGCAACAACAAAAATAAATAAATGAGACCTGATCAAATTAAAAAGCACAGCCAAGAAAACTATCACAATAGCAAACAGACAACCTACAGAATGGGAGAAAATATTCACATTCTACACATCTGATAAAGGGCTAATAACTAGAATCTATATAGAATTCAGGAAAATCAGCAAGAAAAAATCAATCAACCCATTAAAAATTGGACAAATGACATGAACAGAATCTTTTCAAAAGAATACAGAGTAGTGGCCAATGAAGATATGAAAAAATGCTCAACATATGTAATTGTCAGGGAAATGCAAATCAAAACCACAATGAGATATCACCTAACTCCAGCGAGAACAGCTTTTATCAAAAAGTCCCAAAAGAACAAATGTTGGCGTGGATGCAGAGAGACAGGAACACTCATACACTGCTAGTGAGACTGCAAACTATTACAGCCTCTATGGAAAGTAGTATGGAGATACCACAAAGAACTTAAGGTAGAACTACCATTTGATATAGCAATTCCACTGCTGGGTATTTACCCAATGGAACAAAAGACATTGTATAAAAAAGACATCTGCATTTGAATGTTTATAGAAGCATAATTCACAGTTGTAAATATGTGGCAATAACCCAAGTTCCCATCAATATATGAATGGATTAATAAAATGTGGTATATATGTGCCAGGGAGTACTACCCATCTGTAAAAAAGAATGGTGAACTAAAACCTCTTGTATTATCCTGGATGGAGCTGGATCCCATTATTCTAAGTGAGGTATTACAAGAATGGGAAAACAAACATCACATATATTCACCATTAAATTAGTGCTCATTTATCAACACTTATGTGCCCATATGGAAGTAACATTCATCCGGTTTTGGGTGGGTGAGAGTGGGGAGGAGGGTATGGGTAAATTCACACCGAAGGGGTGCAGTGTGCGTTGTCTGGGGGAGGGGCATACTTGTATCTCTGAATCGGGTGATACATAGGCAATTTATGTAACCAAAGCATTTGTACTCCCATAATATCCTGAAATTTAAAAATATTGAAATCTATTTGCACATAGCTAGTCTAAAGAAGTAAAATTGAATTTTTATTCTTACTTTGTACCCTATAACCTTAATAAACACATATATTGGTTGTAGGATCTTTTTATTGGAATCTTTAGTGTTTTTCTCATAAACAATTATATCATCTGTAAGCATATGTAATTTTATTTCTTCTCTTTCAATCTCTATACTTTTTTTCCCTTTATTGTATTGATTAGAACTTCCAGTACTTCACTGAAGCGGTGTAATGAAGTTATGAGAAGGGATTTCCTTGATTTGTTTTTTATCTATCAGGAAAAGCATTCAGTGTCTTACCATTATGCATGATAGCTGTCAGTTTGGGGGGGATACCTTTTATGTTAAGGGAATTTCCTTCTATTCTTAGTTTCTGGGACTTTTTTGGTCATGAATGTGTGCTTTTGCCAAATGCTTTCTCTGTGTCCATTGAAATGATCATATAATTTTTAGAATTTAGCTTTTTAATATGGTGAATTACATTGATTTTCAAATGCTGAACCAGGCTTTCATTACTAGAATAAACCACTCCCACCTTGGACCTGATGTATTATTCAATTTATATATTGCTAGATTTGATTTGCTAATATTTTACAGAGTAGTTTTACAACTATGTTCATGAGAAATATTTGTTTTTAGTTTCTCTGCTTGAAATATCTTTGATTTGACATTAGAACAATTCTTGCCTCATAAAAAGAGTTGGAAAGTGTACTCTCTTCTATCCTCCATAAAGGATTGTGTAACATTGGTCTTATTTCTTCCTTAAGTGTTTGTGAGAATGCACCAATGAAATCATATGGACCTTAAGGGTAATTTTAAAATAGATGTTGGATTGGTATGGTTATCTTTATCTGTTTTTTCTTGGGTGAGTTTTTGCAGTTTTTGTCTTTCAAGAAATTAGTCCATTTCATTTATATTGTTTCATTTCTGAGCATAAAGTTGTTTATATAATAGTATTCCTTTATCCTCTTAATATCTGTGTAACATTTAGTGACATTCCCATTTTTCATTCCTGATATTGGTAATTGTTTTCTCATTTTTTTTCTTGGTCATTCTGGCTAGAGGTCTATCAATTTTATTGATCTTTTTAGAAAGCTATCTTTTGTTCCATTGATATTATCTATTCATTTTCTTTTAAATTTTATTGATTTTTGCTCTCACCTTTATGATTTTCTTCCTTCTGCTTGCTCTGGGTTTATTTTGCACCAATTAGGTGAAAGCTTAGATTATTTATATAAGACTTTTCTTCTTTTCTAACATAAGAATTTAACAATATAAATTTACCTCTAAGCATTAATGTGGCTACATCCCACAAATTTTGATTTGTGGTATTTTCATCTTCATTCAGTTCAAAATATTTTAAAATTTCTTTTCAGATTTCTTCTCTGATCTGGTTCCTTTGACCTTCAATATAAATTTTAGAATAATTTCATCAACATCTACCAACAAAGAAGACTTCTGGGATTTTTATTTGGATTGCATGTAACAACATACAAAAATGTATGTATGTTGCTCAATTTCAAAGTTTGGGAAATTTTTCATACATCTTCTTGTTATTGATTTCCAGTTTAAATCCATTGTAATTTAAGAACATAATTTTTTTATTTATTCAGGATATTATGGGGGTACAAACATTTTGGTTGCATGTAATGTGTTTGCACCACCCGAGCCAGGGCTACAAGCCTGTCCCTCCCCCATACAGTGCATTCCACTTACATTAGTTGTGGGTTTACCCCTTACCCCCAACTGGCACCCAATGAGTATTACTACCATGTGAAAACCTTAGTGTTGGTCAGTTAGTACCAGTTTGATGGCGAGTACATATGGTGCATGTTTTTCCATCCTTGTGATACCTCACTTTGAAGAATGGGCTCAATCTCTATCCAGGATAATATAAGAGATGCTAGATCACCATTGCTTTTTGTAGTTGAGTATTCCATGGTATACATATACCACATTTTATTAATCCACTCATGTATTGATGGGCACTTGGGTTGCCTCCACATCCTTGCAAATGTTAATTGTGCTGTCATAAACATTCTAGTTCAGATATCTTTATTGTAGAATGTCTTTTTTTCCTTTGGATAGATACCTAGTAGTGGGATTGCTGGATAAAATGGTATTTCTATTTTTAGCTCTTTGAGGTATCTCCAAATTACTTTCCACAGGGGTTGTACTAATTTGCAGTTCCACCAGCAGTGTAAGAGTGTTCCAATCTCTCCACATCCGTGCCAGCATTTGTTGTTTTGGGACTTTTTTGTAAGAGCCATTCTCACTGAAGTTAGGTAATATCTCATTGTGGTTTTGATTTGCATTTCCTTAATGATTAGAGATGTTGAGCACTTTTTTTATATGTTTGCTGGCCATTAGGCTGTCTCCTTTTGAAAAGTTTCCATTCATATCTTTTGCCCATGTATTGATGTGGTTGTTTGATTTTTTCTTGTTGATTTTCTTTAGTTCTGTATAGATTCTTGCTATCAGCCCTTTATCAGATGTGTAGAAAGCAAATTTTTTCTCCCATTCCATAGGTTGTCTATTCACTCTAATGATAGTTTCCTTGGCTGTGCAGAAGCTATTTAGGTCCCATTTATTTATTTTTGTTGCTGCAGTGATTGATTTGGGGATCCTCTTCATAAATTCTTGGCATAATTAATGTGACTGATACTTTTTTAAATTTGTTGAGGTTTGCCTTATGACCTAAAGTATGGTATGTATTGATCAATATTCCGTACATACTTGAAAATAAATTAATTGTATTCTGGTTTTGGGGGGATGGAGTGTTTTATAAATTTCAATTAGGTCTTGTTTGATACTGTTGTTCAATTCTCTGTATCCTCACTGATTTTCTGTTTACTTGTTTTACCAGTTATTCAGAAAAGTATTAAAATCTCTAACTATAATTGTAGATTTATGTATTCTTTTCAATTATAGTAATTTAAAATGTTTTATGTATTATGAAGCTCTGTTGTAGAGCATAAACCTTTAGGATTATGTCTTTAGAAGAGCTGATCCCTTCGTCATTATGTAAGTCTCTCTATATTCCTGTTAATATTCGCTTTCAAGTCTTTTTTGTCTGATATTTGCATAGCCATTCTAGTTTTGACTACTGTTTGTTTGCATTATATATGTTTCTCTATCATTTTACTTTGAACCTATCTGTGTCTTTAAAATTAAAGTGAATTTCCTGTACACAACATATAGTTAGGTCTTGATTTTATTTTATCCAGTATGACACTGCCTTTAAACTGGTGTGTTCAGTCTATTTACATGTGATGTGATTATTGATATCATTAGATTGAAATCTAACATCTTTGAAGCTGTTTTCTATTTGTTCTATTTCACCTTTGTTTCTTTATTTTTCCTTTTATGCCTTCTCTTGTGTTAGTTGAGCATTTAAAATTCTATTTTATCTTTTCTTGATTATTTATACCCATTTTAAATAAAAATTTAATGCCTTCCCAGACTTTAAGATACACATTTTAAAATCAGAGACTACCAGGAAATACCATTTTCCTAATTTACATGAAGTATAAGGCTTTTCAACTGTATATTCCCAATTGCTCCCTCCCATCCATTGTGCTTTTATTGGCATAACTTCTAGTTTTACATATGGTATGAATACACAATAAATTGTTTCTAATTTTTGGACAGTGAATTATCATTTAGGCCAATAAAAATAATAAAATAAAATAAAAATAATTTTACCTTCATTTGTTCCATTTCCAGCACTCTCTTTCCTTGTGTAATCCCAAGTTTTAGTCCAATATGATATTCTTTCTGCCTGAAAAACTTTCTTTTATCTTATAGAGTGGGTCTTCTGACAATGAATTCTCTCAGTTTTTGCTTATTTGATACAGTTTTTATTTAACCTTCATTTTTTTTTTTTGAGACAGAGTCTTGCTCTGTCACCCAGGCCAGAGTACAGTAATGTCATCACAGCTCACTGCAACCTCAAGCCACTAGGCTCAAGTGATTCTCCTGCCTCAGTCTTCTGATTATCTGGGTTTACAGGCATGCACCACTATACCCAGCTAACTTTTCTATTTTTTGTAGAGACGGGGTCTTGTTCTTACTCAGGATGGTCTCAAACTCCTGGCCTCCAGCAATCCTCCCCCCTCGGACTCCCAGAGTGTTAGGATTACAGGTATGAGCCACCACACCTAGCCTTCACCTTCATTTTTAAAAGATTTTTTCTGGGAATACAATTCTGGATTAACAGTTTCTTCTTTCTGTATGTTAAAATAATCACTCCATTGTCTCACGACTTGCATGGTTTATGACAAGCACTTGGCTGTTACTGTCATCTGTTTTCTTTGTATTTGAGATTTATTTTTTCTCTGCATTAAAGATTTTTCTCTTTCTCTTTTGTTTCCAGCAGTTTGAATATGATATGCCTAGTTTGTTGGGGTTTGGTGTTTTGTTTTATTTTTGGACTGATTGGAGTACTCTGAGCTTATTGTGTATTTGGTATGGAGTCTGTCATTAATTTTCAAAAATTCTTAGTCATTTTCTTTATTTCATCATATAATGGGGGTACAAATATTGTTAGGGTTACATACATTGCCCCTACCACTCCTCCCACGCATTACGTGCCAGAGCTCCAAGCGAGTCCAATCACCAGGTGGCGCGCACGGCACACATTATGTAACTCTACACTTCC
>VBSM01002350.1:4934211-4945063 GCA_008086735.1 Cheirogaleus medius | reverse complement strand
GTCTGAAAGAAGCTTTCTCCAGAAGTCCAAGTAGAACAACCAGTTTAGGTCAGACCGGGTGCCTGCAAACAGCTTCCCCATGGCGCCTTACAGCCTTTCCAAGCTACAGTGCCTTACAGACTTTCCCAGCTACGGGGCGGCAGCAGTGGTGTTGAAAGGCGGTTGCAGGTCTCAGGCTCTCCCCCACCCGTGCCCACTGCAGCGGACACTGGGAGGTCAAAAAGTTTCTTTTTCCTGAAGTCCGAAAGGCCAAGGCCATCTAGGGTAGAAGGGGAGTCTGAGAGACGCTTCCTGCATGGCCCTCCCTGCTGAGTTCAGGACCTCCCCCACTCGCCACTGCTTTGTCGGGGCACTGGGAGGTCTGAAAGACGCTTCCTGCATGGCCCTCCGCCAACTATGGAGTGGCCAGTGGCGCTGGGGAAGTCACTGCTGAGATCAGGACCCTCCCCCTCTCGCCACTGCTTTGGCGGAGCACTGCGGAGAATTCAAAATGCTTCCAGCTCCAGACTCTGTTCTACTCCGTTTGTCTGTCCTCGCTACCACCTCTCACCAACTTCGGGCAATTTCCCGCCTCTGTGGGTGTGGGACTAGATGAGGGAGGGATCTTATCCCTGAGCATGGCAGGAGCAATGCCTCCTGAGGCCAGCCCATGGGGCGGTAGCCGCGCGGACGCGCTCTCTCTGTATTGTATATTCCCGAGTCCCTGAATTTTGTGGAAGAATTTTCAGTTCACCTTTGCTTATTGTCTATGTTGTCTGTATCCCGGTGTCTCTCTGCAGTCTTGCGAAGCCGATCCAGTGTAAATGTAGATCTCTTGCGTGTGGTTTTCTGCCCTTTTCATTTCTCACCCCGAGAGCCGAGAGCCAAGAGGTCAGCCCGACTCCGCTGTTTTTCTATCCCCCTAGACAATTAATTCTTAATGCAATTTTGTATGATTGGATTTAGCTCTACCATTTTATTGTTTTACCTTTATTCCCTCCATTTTATTGTCTATTTCCCATTTCCTGTCTTCTTTCAGATTACCATAATATTTTTACTATTCAGTTTTATCTATGGGATATTTAGATAATTATTGTGTGTTCATGTTTTTTCTTTTTAGTGGCTTCTCCAGGCTAATAGAGTATGGTAGTCAAAACTTGGAAAAGCAACTGACAAGAGGGTAATTTTCCTGTTTAATCATCTTTCACAGTCTATTTATAATTAATATTGTACTACTTCTTAGAAAATTTAGGCACATAGAAAACATATAGATATCTGTACACCACCTAGTTGTTCTTTATATTATAGTTCTCATATATATTAAGACTACATACATTAAAAATCCTACAAGATAATGTTATAATTATTGCTGTAAAAGTGCATATGCATTATAAATGATGAGATAAAAATCATCTTTTATATTTACCATCTCTGATGCTTTTTCTTTTGTTCTTGAAGATAACATGTTTCCCTCTGGTATCATTCTTCTTCAGCCCTAAGAAATTATTTTAACTTTTCTTGTAATGCAGGTTTGCTGTACATGAAATCTCTTAGTTTATCTAAAAATTTCATTACTTCACCTCCATACTTGAAGAATATTTTCACTGGTTATAAAATTATAGATTGATAATTATTTCTTTTCCCACATTAAAGATATTATTCCATTGTCTTCTAGTCTCTCTCTATAGCTTATGATGATAAATCTACATTCAAATTATTGTTTCTATGTAATGAGTCATTTTTCTCTAGATGCTTTTAAGATTATCTTTTTCTTGGGTTTTCAATAGTTTGGTCATAATGTGCCTATGAATGATTTTCTTTTAATGCATTCTTTCTGGAATTCTCTGAATATGTAAATTTATGAGTTTCACCAAATTTGGGAAACTTTCAGCCATAATTTCCTCATATACTGTTTTATCACACATTTTATCCCTTCCTTTCTTCTTGGATTCCAATTATACACATGCTAAACATTTTGATATTGACCTACTAATATTTGAAGATCTGTTCATTTTTTTCCATCTTTTCTCTTTTTCAGGTTGTATCTATGGATACATATTTAAGTTCACTTTCTCTATCCTCTGTCACCTCCATTCTTCTCTTAATCCTATCTAATGAACTTTTATTTTATTTAATTTTTCCCTTTATTTCATAATATAATGGGGGTACAAATATTGTTAGGGTTACATACATTGCCGCTACCACCCCTCCCCCGCCACATGCCAGAGCTTCAAGCATGTCCAATCCCCAGGTGGCACGCACGACACACATTATGTAACTCTACACTTCTTGTTCCCTCCCGCCTGCCCTCCATCTGACAAAAGATTTTTTTTTTACATTTTGGATACATTGTATAACTTTGCCTGTCCAAAAGAAGGGTTAGAGGTATGCCCTTGCCCCCAACAATGCTTGCCACATCCCTATGATGTGGGTCTTCCCACCCCCAAAACCCTGGTGAACACTACCACCATTTCAGCACCATAGTTTTAATCAGTCAGTACCAATTTGATGGTGAGTAGATGTGGAGCCCATTTTCCATATCTTGTGTCACTTCACTTTGGATAACGGGATTAAGCTTAATCCAGGATAGCAAAAACGGTATTAGCTCACTGTCATATTTTAGAATTGAATAATATTCCATTGTGAGCATATACCACATTTTAATTATTCACTCATGAATTGACAGGCACTTGGGTTGTTTCCATGACCATGCAATAGTGAATTGTGCTGCCATAAACATTCAGATGCAGATGTCTTGAGATACCAGAGATGAAACCACCAGTCTACGGTAACCTAATCTTTGATAAACCAGACAAAAATATACAATGGGGAAAAGAATCTCTCTTCAATAAATGGTGCTGGGAAAATTGGCTAGCTACATGCAGAAGAATGAAGCAGGATCCCTACCTCTCACCTCTCACGAATTCACTCAAGATGGATGACAGATTTAAACCTATGGCATGATACCTTAAGGATCCTAGAAGAAGATGTTGGGAAAATCCTATCAGACATTGGTCTAGGCAAAGAATTTTTGAGGAATACCCCCAAGGCAATCACTGCTGCATCTAAAATAAACAAATGGGATCTAATCAAATTAAAAAGTTTCTGCACAGCCAAGGAAACTATCAGTAGAGCAAATAGACAACCCATAGAGTGGGAGAAAATACTTGCTCTCTTCACCACTGATAAAGGCCTAATAACAAGAATCTATCTAGAACTTAAAATAATTAACAAGAAAAAATCAAACAATCCCATCAAGAAATGAGCAATGGAAATGAATAGAAACTTCTCCAAAGAAGACAGAATCACAGCAAGCAAACATATCAAAAAATGCTGAACATCTCTAATCATCAGAGAAATGCAAATCAAAACCACAATGAGATATCACCTAACCCCAGTGAGAATGGCCTATATCAAGAAATGCCAAAACAACAAAGTCTGGCAAGGATGTGGAGAGACAGGGCCACTCTTACACTGATGGTTGGACTTCAAATTAGTGCAACCTTTGTGGAAAAGAATTTGGAGATACCTCAAGCAGCTAGGAATAGAAATATCATTCGACCCAGCAATAGTATTGTTGGGCATCTACCCAAAAGAGCATAAGTCATTCTATTATAAAGCCATCTAATGAACTTTTAATTTCAACTGTTGTGTTTTTCATCTCCAAAATTTCCTTTTGGTTTCTTTTTATGTTTTCTATTTCTCTGCTGAGATATCCTATATTTTCCATTCATTTGTAGTGTAATTTATTTATCTCATTTAATATAGTTATAATAGCTGCCTAAAGTCCTTGTACGGTAATTTTAACATCTGGGTCATCTCAGGGTAGGCCTATGTTGACTGTATTTTCTTTTGAAAATTGTTCACATTTTCTTGATTCTTTGTATGTCCAGTAATTTTGGATTGTATCTTGAATATTGTGGAGATTATGTTGTGGAGGCTCTGGGTTCTGTTATGTTTGTCTGAAGAATGCTGATGTTTTTGCTGTTTCAGATAATTAAAAAGGAAAATCACCCTCTTGCCAGTTGCTTTTCCAAGTATTTTTTTTATTAATGTCAATTTTCTTTTATTTCAGCATAATATCATGGTACAAATGTTAAGGTTAGATACATTCTGTTGCCTTCCCCCCCATCGAGTCACAGCTTCAAGCATGTCCATCCCTCTGACAATGCACATTGCACTTCTAATGTATATATATACTCATCCCCTCCTCCCCTCTCCCACCTGCCCGACACCCAAAAAATATTTTGTTTTTCTTAACATTTTGGTTAGATTTTATAACTTAGTCTTTACCTAGCAAGGGCTAGAGGTATGCTCTTCCCCTCCACACTGTTCGCCACATCCCTCAAATGTGGATCTACACCCCACCCCCCAAATCTCTGATGAACACCACCACCCTTTGAGCACCATATTGATAATCGGTCAGTACCAATTTGATGGCAAGTACATGTGGAGCCCATTTTTCTGATCTTGTGTCACCTTACTTTGGATAATGGGCTTAAGCTCAATCCAGGATAATATAAGCAGTGTGAGCGCACTGTTGTTTCTTAGAATTGAGTAATATTCCATTGTAAACATATACCAAATTTTAATAATCCAGTCATGAATTGATGGGCACTTGGGTTGTTTCCACGTCCTTGAAATAGTGAATTGTGCTGTCATAAACATTCAGGTACAGATGTCTTTATAATAGAATGTCTTATGCTCTTTTGGGTAGAAGCCTAATAATGCTATTGCTTGGTCAAATGGTATTTCTATTTGTAGCTGTTTGAGGTATCTCCAAATTCTTTCCCACAAAGGTTGCACTAATTTGCAGTCCCACCAGCAGTGTAAGAGTGTTCCTTTCTCTCCACATCCTTGCCAGACTTTGTTGTTTTGGGATTTCTTGATACCAGCCAATCTCACTGGGGTTAGGTGATATCTCATTGTGGTTTTTATTTGCATTTCCCTAATGACCAGAGATGTTGAGCACTTTTTTATATGTTTGCTGGCCATTATTCTGTCTTCTTTGGAAAAGTTTCTGTTCATTTCCATTGCACATTTCTTGATGTGGTTGTTTGATTTTTTCTTGTTAATTCTTTTGAGTTCTAGATAGATTCTTGTTATTAGGCCTTTATCAGAAGTGTAGAAAGCAAATATTTTCTTCCTTTCTGTAGGTTGTCTATTTACTCTAATTATATTTTCTTTGGCTTAGCAGAAGCTTTTTAATTTGATCGGGCTTCTGGAGTAGGCAACATTTTGAACTCTCCTTATTGCTCTGCTTTTCCAAGTTTTGACTGCCATACTCTATCTGCCTTCTTTTGTTTATAGTCCAGAATTTTTAAGGGGTTAATTTTTGTATTTTGTCTGTAGTTAATAGTTATTGTTTGTGGGAGAATTGGTCTGTAGGGTACTTATGCTACCATGTCTGAGGCATGACGTCCTTCTTGATTATTTAAAGGTAAATTTGATACTTTGATACTTCCTTTCATACCATACCCCCAAGAAATTGATAACTGAGTCTTATCGTTAACTAGTTTATTCATCTGGGTCTAAGATTATCAAAATAAATATATTTACACTGACTGCAAGAATATAGAGCACAACTTGCTATATTTGAACAATTATTTTACCAAAAGTCATGCCTTAAAATCAGTCTTTTCATTCTGTTCTCATAGCCATTTCTGTTCTTACAATTAATAGTACAGATTCAAATCAAAACCTAATGTAGTTTGCCAGAGAATAGTCTCAAGATCCTTGTGTCTAGACCCCGTTTTATTGACATTGAGAGTAACTTGGCCATGAAATAATGTTTAAAATGCTGAATAAACACAGTCACCACTAACAAAACCAGAACGTTTATTCCAGGTTTTTACCCCATGATGTCCAAATGCAGTATGGACCATCCAACTGAGCTTCTGGTTTAGGTAAGCGCAATATCACTCTCCTCAAAAACATGAGTATTGGAAACTTCTGGGTTGTTGATTTTGACCCTCATCCTTAAGAGACTGGAATTTCTGTAGTTATGCCTTCTAAAATGTCAGGATTACATCTGTCATCATGAGCGTTTTGAGTAGCTATTAAGAATCAGGATACTACAATCTGATATTTAATGGGTACTTGCAATATACCACCAGACACTATTCTAAATGCCTTATATGTATTATCTCATTTAGCCCTCACAATAACCCTGTGAGAAGGCACTATTATTATAAGCCTGTGATGGTTAATTTTATGTTTCAACTTGACTGGGGCATGGGTGCTCAGATATCTGGCCAAACATTATTTTGGATGTGTCTGCGAGGGTGTTTACACATGAGATCAGCATTATAATTGGCATACTGAGTAAAAGTGATTGACCTCCCCAGTGTTGATAGGTATCACCAAATCTGTTCAGGGCCTGAATAGAACAATATGTAGAGGAAGAGTGGTTTCTCTCTCTGCCTGACATCATAATCTGGGACATTGGTCTTCTTCTGCCTTTGAACTTGGACTGCAACTTACAGCCTTCATTCTTCCAATTCTCAGTTGTTTGGACTCGGACTGCAACTTACAGCCTTCATTCTTCCAATTCTCAGTTGTTTGGACTCAGACTGCAACTACACCATCAACTAACTTTCCTGGGTATTCAGCATTCAAATGGCAGATTGTGGGACTTCTCAGCCTCTGTAAACACATGAGCCAATTCTTTTATATATATATATTATATTGGTTCTGTTTCTCTGGAGACCTTGACTAGTACAATCACTTTTGCATATAAGGAAACTTAAGCATAGATTTGAGTTTGAGTCCTAGTTTCTCCATGGGTAGGAATAGATGAGGTAAAGATTAATCCCTAGAATTTATAGGGTTACCCCTGTGGCAAGCTCCCATAGTGTTCCAAGATGCACATTGATGGCATCCCTACGTTCTTCTTCACTTGAATTTTGTAAAACTTTGTATGATCCTGTAAGCAATTTTTGATATTTCTTAATAAAGGCATTGAAAAAAAAAGTAGTGCTTAAGTCACTGGGGAAATTCCATTATAACACTATCTGCATTGGTTACAATTTTTTTTATTATTTCAGCATATTATGGGGGTATAAATATTTAGGTTACGTCTGTTGCCTTACCCCCTGCCCCAGAGTCAGAGCTTCAAGCGTGTCCATCCCCCAGATGGTGCCCATCACACTGATTATGTATGTATATACCCATTCCCTCCTCCCCCATCCTCATCTGCCCCACACCCAATAAATGTTATTCCTATATGTCCACTTAGGGGTTCATCAGTGAAACCAATTTGCTGGTGAATACATGTGGTGCTTGTTTTCCCATTCTTGGGATACTTCACTTAGTAAAATGGGTTCCAGATTTATCCAGGAAAATATAAGATGTGCTATATCACCATTGTTTCTTATAGGTGAATAGTACTTCATCATATACATATACCACATTTTATTAATCCACTCATGTATTGATGGGCACTTGGTTGTTTCCACATCTTTGCAATTGTGAATTGTGCTGCTATAAACATTCGAGTGCAGATGTCTTTTTTATAGAATGTCTTTTGTTCTTTTGGGTAGATGCCCAGTAATGGGATTGCCAGATCAAATGGTAGATCTACTTGTATCTCTGTAAGGTATCTCCGTATTGCTTTCCACAGAGGTTACACTAGTTTGAAGCCCCACTGGCAGTGTAGGAGCATTCCAATCTCTCTGCATCCATACCAACATTTATTGTTTTGGGACTTTTTGATAAAGGACATTCTTACTGGAGATAAGATCTATAGCACTGTGGTTTTGATATGCTTTCCCTGATGATTAGAAATATTGAGCATTTTTTCATATGGTTGTTGGCGATTATTCTGTTTTCTTTTGAAAAGTTTCTGTTCATGTGCCTTGCCCACTTTTTGATCAGGTTGTTTGACTTTTTCTTGCTGAGTTTCCTGACTTCTAAATAGATTCCATTTATCAGCGCTTTATCAGATATGTAGCTTGAGAACATTTTCTTCCATTCTGTAGGTTGTCTGTTTGCTCTCATAACAGTTTCTTTGGCTGTGCAGAAGCTTTTTAATTTGATCAGGTCCCATTTATTTATTTTTATTGTTGCTGTGATTTACTTTGCGGTCTTCTTCATGAATTCTTTGCCTTAGCCAGTGTCTAGAAGAGTATTTCCAATGTTTTCCTGTAGAATTCTAATAGTTTCACACCTTAGATTAAAGACTCTTACCCAGCGTGAGTTGATTTTTGGGAGAGGTGAAAGGTGTAGATCAAGTTTCAGTCTTCTACATTTGGCTATCCAGTTGTCCAAGCACCATTTATTGAATAAAGTTTCTGTTCCCCAGTGTATGTCTTTGTGTGCTTTGTCAAAGATTAGATGGCAATATGAGGATGGTTTTATATCTGGTTTCTCTCTTCTGTTCCACTGGTCAATGTCCCTATTCTTGTGCCAGTTATAAGCTGTTTTAATTACTATAGCCTTGTAGTATAGTTTGAATTCTGGTAAATTGAAACCTCCCATTTTGTTTTTATTGCCTAGGATAACTTTTGCTATACAGCGTCTTCTCTGGTTCCATATGAAACGTAAAATTATTTTGTCTATGTCAGTGAAAAATGATTATGGTATTTAAATAGGGATTGCATTGAATCTGTAGATCACTTTGGGTAGTATAGACGTTTTAATAATGTTGATCCTACTAACCCACAAGCATGGTATGGTTTTCCACCTGTTTATGACCTCTGCTAATTCCTTCCTCAGTGTTTCAAAGTTCTCCCTGTAGAGATCTTTTACCTCCTTAGTTAAACATATTCCTAGGTATTTTATTTTCTTTCTTGCTATTTTGAAGGGAATTGATTCTTTGATTTGGTTCTCAGTTTGATTGTTATTGGCATATATGAATGCCTCTGATTTGTGTGTATTGATTTTGTATCTTGAGACTTTACTGAATTCATTTATCAATAAAAGGAGTCTCTTGGTTTAATCCTTTGGGTTTTCTAGATATGTCATATCATCAGCAAAGAGTGACAGTTTGATCTCTTCAGCCCCCATTTGGACGCCCTTAATTCTGCTCTTTTCTCTGATTGCTACAGCAAGGACTTCCAGCACTATGTTGAATAGAAGTGGAGATAGTGGGCAACCTTGCCTTGTACCAGTTCTAAGTGGGAATGCTTTTAATTTTTCCCCATTCAGTATGATATTGGCTGTGGCTTGGTCATACATGGCTTGTGTCATTTTTATGTAAGCCCATTCTATGCCTATTTTGTTAAGTGGTCTTATCATAAAAGGGTATTGAATTTTGTCAAATGCCTTTTCTGGACTGTTGAGAGGATCATATGGTCTTTGCTTTTCCTGTTTATGTGGTAAATTACATTTATAGATATGCATATCTTGAACCATCCCTGCATCTCTGGGATAAAGCCCACTTGGTCCTGATGGATTACTTTATTCATATGCACCTGGATTCGGTTTGCTAGGATTTTTTTGAGAATTTTTGCATCTATTTTCTTAAGGGATATTGGTCCCTAGTTTTCTTTTTTTCTTGCATCCATTCCTGGTTTTGGTATCAGGGTCATGTTCGCTTCATAAAATGCATTGGGGAGGATTCCATCCTTCTCAATATTGTGGAATAATGTCTGCAGGATTGGCACCAGTTCTTCTTCTTACATGTGGTAAAATTCGGGTGTGAAACCATCAGCTCCAGGACTTTTCTTTTTAGGAAGGTTTTCTATTGCTGTTTCAATTTCAGTACATGATATTGGTCTTTCAGGAATTCTATTTCTTTCGGGTTGGGCCTAGGGAGGTTGTGTGTTTCTAGGAATTTGTCCATTTCCTTCACATTGTCCAGTTTGTGTGCATAAAGGTTTTTGAAGTATTCATAAATTATATTTCATATCCCCATGGCATCAGTTGTAATTTCTCCTTTATTTCTCTTGATGGAGTTTATTAGAGATTTTTCTTTTTGGCTTTTCATTAGTTTAGCAAAAGGCATGTTAATTTTGTTAATTGTTTCAAAGAACCACCTTTTTGTTTTATTAATCATCTGGATAGTTTCCCTGTTGTCAATTTCATTTAGTTCTGGTTGGATCTTATTGATTTCACTTCTTCAGCTGTGTTTGGGGTTGGTCTGTTCTTCTTTTTCCAGCTCTTTTACTTGATTCATTAGGTTGTATATTTGTGATCTTTCTGACTTTTAGATATAGGCATTTATGGAAATAAACTTTCCTCTCAGGACTGCTTTAGCTGTGTCCCACAGATTTTGAGAACTTGTGTCTACTTTGTCATTTAGTTCAAAGAATCTTTTTATTTCCATCTAGATTTCCTCATTTATGAAGTGATCATTCAGCAGAAGGTTGTTTAGTTTCCACGACTTTGTGTAGAACTGAGAGTTCCTGTTAGGGTTGATTTCTACTTTTATTCCACTGTGATTGAAAAGATACATAGTATAATTTCTATTTTTTAAAATGTTTTGGGACATGCTTTTTGTCCTAGATATGGTCAATCTTAGAGAATGTCCCATGACCTGATGAGAAGAACATCTATTCAGTGTTTCCTGCATAGAATGTCCTGTAAATGTCAATTAGCGTCGTTTGTTCTAGAATTCTGTTTAAGTCCATTATTTCTTTGTTAATTTTATATTTGGAGGATCTGTCCTGTGCTGTCAGTGGGGTGTTGAAATCTCTGGCTATTATGGTTTTGTTGTTTATCAGTTTATTTAGATCAAGTAGAGTTTGCTTTATGAATCTTGGTGCACCAAATTTGAGTGCATACATATTTACCATTGTTATGTCTTCTTGTTGAACTGTTCCCTTCACTATTATATAGTAACCTTCTTTGTCTTTCATTAATTTTGTTGATTTAAAAACTATTATAACGACATCTGCACCCGTATGTTTATGGCAGCACAATTCACTATTGC
>VBSM01002350.1:4908540-4921372 GCA_008086735.1 Cheirogaleus medius | reverse complement strand
GTATGTAACCTTAACAATATTTGTACCCCCATTATATGATGAAATAAAAAAAAGAATTAATGGTCTAAACACTCTAATTAAAATGCAGAGATTACCAATATATATAAATATAATTATATCCTGCCTTAAAACAGCACACTTTAAATATAATGATGCAGATAGGTTGAAAGTAAATGGAGGGAAAACCATATATCATGCAGACAGTAAACGTAAGAAGGCTGGAATGGCTATATTCATATCAGATTAAATAGAGTTCAAGACAAAGGGTAATTCCAGTAATAAATAATGCCATTTCAAGATGAAAAAAAAGACCTTTTATCATGAGGAACCTAATAGTGATATACATATATATGCCTAATAACAGAGCCTCATATATATGAGACAAAAATCGACAGTTAGAGAAAAATAAACAATTCCACAATTGTTATAGGAGACCTTAATACCCATGCTTTAGCAATTGGCACAACTAAACCAAAAAAATCAGTAAAGATATACATGACATAAACAACACCATCAAATACCTTGACTTAATATTTATAAAACACTACACCAAACAAGTGAAGAATATACATCCTTATTGTCAAGTTCACATGGCGCATTCACTAATTCTGGGTCATAAAACAAGTTTCAATAAACGTAAAATGATCGAGCCAGGCACAGTGGCTCATGCCTGGATTACTAGCTACTTGGGTGGCTGAGGCGGTAGGATAGCTTGAGCCCAGGAGTTCACAACCTGTCTGGGCAATACAGTGAGACCCGGTCTCAAAACAAACAACCAAAACAAAACAAGAATATAAAATGATTTAAATTATACAGAGGATGTTCTCTGACCATAGTGGAATTAAATTAGAAACAATAATATACATCATAAAATCCCAAATATTTGGAAATTAAAAAAATACACTTCTAAATAAATCATGAGCCAAAAAATAAATTACAAGGGGGACTAGAAAATATTTTAAGATCAGATTTCAGAAAAAATATGGCAGACTAGAAATAATCTGCCAGCACACTGCTCCCAAGGAAAAAAGTGAAAACTGCAGTCAGCTGTCTCTATGGATCACTAGTCTCTGAAGCAACATTGACAAACCACAGAGAAGGAACACAGGATACTCAGTGTGGGGGAAAAAAGGTGATGGGATGATTATATATACATAACAAGACCAAAGAATGCATGAGGAAGAACAGGAGAATAGAGTGCTGGGGTACTGCACTCACCCTTCTGGTGCTGTGTGAGTTGTGAGAAGGCTCCCTCCACTGTGCAGAGTCATTGCATCAGACAACAGGCACAGTGGGGATTAGGCAGCAGCTAAAGCCATTCTGAGCTTACAGGTGCATGGCACCAGATCTGTACTAGGCTGGGGAGGGAGTGGACTAATGGGAGGCTTCCCTAAACCATATCCTGTGACTGGAATCCAAGCGCTTCTCCCCTACAGCATAATTGGCTCTGAGCACGGGAATTGACTGGGGTGCAGCAAGCTCCAACCTGAGAAGTTTTGGGCAAATGCTTTGGCGGGTCCTGCCAAAGTCCAATGCACCACCAGGGACTGCCCCCAGCCTTGAGCTGCCAGGATATGGCAACCAGGTTTGAGCAAATGCCCACGGCCTGGGAACCCACAATGACTGCCTAGATAGCCTCATGAGCTATTACAATCAATCCTGTGGGGAGACCCTGGGTAGAGCAATCTCCACAACACCAGCCTCAGCAAAAGGGTCTCACACAGCTCCTAACTCAAACGTCCTACAACTATCTAGTGAAAAACCCAACAACAAACGGGAACAGCATTCAGCACAGGCTTGAGGAGAGACAATCACAGGTTAAACAGAACAAATCAGAACAGCTGCATTACAGGCTTCTAGTGCACAGACCCCTCCTCTGCCACTTCAACATTCCATAGAAGGGGGAATAAAAGTGCCATCTAGGGACTTCCCCTTCTTCTAATCAAGCAGCAGAGTTCCAAGCAAGAAACAGGTGCCCTGCAAACCTATTAGCCCTGAGTTGAGAAACGAGGTTTCAGATGAGAATAAACCAGCAAAAGAACCCTGGCAACATGAAAAATCAAAACAGTTCAACACCCCCATGGTATCACAATGGAGCTACAGGGGTGTACTCCAACTACAAAGAAATTGTCAAAATGGCAGAAATGGAATTCAGAATATGGATAGCAAATAGGCTGAATGGAATTGGAGAGAAAGTTGAAAACCAACAAAAAGAAGCCAAAAAATTTCAGGAAATTAATTAAAAAATCATTAAAGAACTAGATGAAATAAGGAAGAATATAATAGAACTTAAAGAAAGGAAAGAGTCATTTGGGGAATTTCAAAACACAGCAGAGTTTCAGCAACAGATTAAACCAAGCAGAAGAGAGAACCTCAGAGCTTGAAGACAAGGCTCTCAAGCTAACCCAACCATTTAAAGAGGCAGAGAAGAGAACAAAAAAGGTAGAGAAATCACTTAGAGAGATATGGGACTACGTGAAGTGAACTAACATACAAATTGTAGGTATTCCTGCAGAGGAAGAAGAGCTAAAAGGATGGAAAATTTATTTGAGAGAATTATTGTGGAAAACTTTCCTGGTATTGCCAGAGATCCAGATATACAAATACAAGATTGTCATCAAACACCAGGAAGATTCATAGCAAATAGAACATCTCCAAGACACATAGTAATCAACGTGGCCAAAGTCAAAATGAAAAAGAAAATTCTACAAGCAGCTAGACCTAAGCAAAAGCTGACCTGCAAGGGAAAACCCATCAGGCTAACAGCAGATTTCTCAGTGGAAACCTTACAAACAAGAAGGAAATGGGCCCCCATCTGCAATCTTCTTAAACAGAATAACTATCAGCCTAGAGTTCAGTATCCTGCAAAATGAAGTTTCATAATTGATGGAGAAATTATGTCTTTTCCAGGGAAGCAAATATTAAAGGAATTTGTCATGACCAGACCTGCCCCGCTGGAAATATTCAGAACAGCATTCTACACAAATCAGCACAATAGATACCCACCAGTGAAAAATCACCCAAAATAGCCAAAGTTCACAACTCCTATAAAACAATAGCACACAAAGAAAAACAAAGCAACAAGGTACTACCCATTATGATGAATAGAACACCATCACACATATCAATTCTATTTCTTAATATTAATGTCTTGAATGTGCCACTCTAAAGACATAGGCTGGCTGAATGGATTAAAACACACAACCCAAATATCTGCTGTTTCCAGTAGACACATCTAAATCACAAGGATGCAAATAGGCTCAAAGTGAAAGGGTGGAAAAAATATTCCACACAAATGGAAACCAAAAGAGAACAGGTGTAGCCATTCCCATATCAGACAAAATTGACTTTAAATCAACAATGGTAAAGAAAGACAAAGATGGTCATTATATAATGGTAAAGGGAGCAATTCAACAAGAAGACATAATAATCCTAAATACATATGCACCTAACACAGGAGCTCCCAGATACATAAAACAAATTCTACTACAGCTACGCAAGGAAATAAATAATAGCATCATGATTGCTGGGGACTTCAACACCCCACTATCAGAGCTGGAAGATCATCAAAGCAGAAAATAAATAAAGAAACACTGGACTTAAATGAGACCCTGGAACAAATGGACCTAACAGATATTTACAGAACATTCTACCCCAAAAATATTGGACATACATTATTCTCATCAGCACATGGGACATTCTCCAACATTGATCATATCTTAGGCCATAAAACATGTCTTAACAAATGTTTTGAAATATCAAAATCAAAATCAAACCATGTATCTTCTCAAACCACAGTGGATTAAAATTAGAAATCAATTCTAAGAGTAACACTTAATTCTACACAAAGTCATGGATATTAACCTATTGCTGAACAATTATTGGGCCAATAATAAAATTAAGATGGAAATCAAAAGATCCCTTAAACTGAATGACAAAGGAGACATAAGCTACCAAAATCTTTGGGATGCAGCAAAAGCATACCTAAGGGGAAAATTTATAGCCTTAAAGGCCTACATCCAAAGGTCAGAAAGATCACAAATTAGCAACTTATTAGAAAACGAAGAGCAAATCAAACCAAAAACCAGCAAAAGAACACAAAAAACAAAGATCAGAGCAGAACTAAATGAAATGGAAAATAAACAAAATACAAAAGATCAGTGAAATAAAAATTTGGTTCTTTGAAAAGATAAAGAAGACTGATAGACCTCTTGATAGATTAACTAGGAATAGAAGTGAAGGAGCCAAATAAGCTCAATCAGAAATGAAAAAGGAGATATAACAACTGATAACAAAAAATAAAAATCATCATCTATTAATGCCATGAAAATTTCTATGCACATAAACTAGAAAATGTAGAAGAAATGGACAAATTCCTGAAAACACACAACCTCCAAAGATGCAACCAGGAAGAAACAGAACTCCTGAAGAGAGGAGTTCTATCAATAATGAGTAGTGAAATTGAAGCAGTAATAAAGAGTCTTCCAAAAACGGCAAAAAAAAAAAAAGCGCTGGACCAGACGCATTCACAGACAAACTCTACCAGACCTAGAAGGAAGAACTGCTACATATACTGCAGGAATTATTCCATAACATTAAGAAGGAGGGAATCTTCCTTAATTTATTCTACAAAGCCAGTATCACCTTGACACCAAAGCCAGGAAACAACAAAAAAAGAAAACTACAGACCAATATCACTTATGAATATAGATGCAAAAATCTTCCATAAAATACTAGCAAGCTGAATTCAACAGAACATCAAAAAAAAAAATAATACAAATCCACCATGACCAAGTGGGCTTCATCCCAGGGATTCAAGGATGGTTCAGTATACACAAATCAATAAATGTGATTCACCACATAAACAGAAGCAAAAACAAAGACCATATGATCATCTCAATAGATGCAGAAAAAGCATTCAACAAAATCCAGCACCCTTTCATGATAAAACCCTCAATACACTAGGCAGAGAAGGAAGTATCTCGAAATTATAAAAGCCATATATGACAAACCCACAGCCAACATACTGAATGGGGAAAAGTTAAAAGCATTTCCACTAAGAACTGGAACGAGACAAGGGTGTCCATTGTCACCACTTCTTTTCAACATAGTGCTGGAAGTCCGAGCTAGAGAAATTAGTCAAGAGAAAGAAATTAAGTGTATCCAAATCAGAAAAGAGAAGGTCAAACTATCACTCTTTGCTGATAATATGATCTTGTATCTATAAAACCCCAAAGACTCCACTAAGAGTCTCCTGGAATTGATAAATTCAGCAAAGCCTCAGGATATAAATCAATGTACACAAAACAGTAGCATTTCTATATATCAACAACAATCAAGCTGAGAGTCAAATCAAAGATTCAATACCATTCACAATAGCTATAAAGAAAATAAAATACCTAGGAATATATGTAACTAAGGAGGTGAAAGATCTCTGCTTGTAAAGCAGAACTATGAAACACCAAGGAAAGAAATTGTGGATCACACAAACAAATGGAGAAGCATATCATGCTCATGGATTGGTAGAATCAACATTGTTAAAATTTCCATACTACCCAAAGTAATTTATGTATTCAATGCAATCCCCATCAAAATACTAACAGCATATTTCATAGATCTAGAAAAAATAATTATGTGCTTCATTTGGAACCAGAAAAGAGCCTTAATAGCCAAAGCAGTCCTAAACTAAAAGAGCAAAGCTAGAGGAATCACATTGTCAGACTTCAAACTATACTACAGGGCTATAGTAGCCAAAACAGAATGGCATTGGCACAAAAATAGAGACATAGACCAAGGAAATAAATAGACAATTCAGATATAAAACCATCTACCTACAGCCAACTGATCTTTGACAAAGCAGACAACAATGCATACTGGGGAAAAGAAGCCCTATTCAATAAATGGTGCTAGGAAAAATGGATAGTCACATGCTGAAGAAGAATTAGAACCCCTGTCTCTTGCCACTCAAAAAATTAATTCAAGATGGATAAAAAACTTAAATGTAGGCATGAAACCATAAGAATGCTAGAAGAAAATACAGGAAAAATTCTTCTAGACATCGGTCTAGGCAAAGAATTTATGACTAAGACCTCAATGGCAATTACAAAATAGCAGCAACAAAAATAAATAAATGGGAATTGATTGAATTAAAAAAGCTTCTGCACAGCCAAGGAAATAATCAAGAAATCAAACAGACAATCTACATAATGGGAAAAAATATTGACAATCTACACATTCAATAAAGGGTGAATAAGTAGAATCTACAAAGAACTCAAATAAGTCAGGAAGACAAAAATTAACCACTCTATTAAAAAGTCTGCAAAAGATGTGAAGAGAGGCTTTTCAAAAGAAGATAGACTAATGGCCAACAAACACATGGAAATATGCTCAACATCACTAATCATCAGGGAATGCAAATTAAAACCACAATGAAATATCATCTTACTCCTGTTAGAATGGCTTTGATTGATTGATTGATTTAGAAGGGGGGAAAACCCATATATTTAAAAACCATTTTTATACACTTTACATATGGTCAACATTCTCTTTCAAATACATTTATTTTGAGGCTATTTGATTTTTTCCAACTTCCCCAACTTTGTCTTTTTTTAATAGAATGGATTTTATTAAAAAGTCCAAAAACAATAGATGCTGGCATGGATGCAGAGAGAAAGGAATGCTTGATGGGACTGCAAATTAGTACAACCCTTATGGAAAATAGTATGGAGGTTTCTCAAAGAACTAAAAGTAGCCCTACTATTCAATCCAGCAATCCCATCACTGGGTATTTTTACCCAAAGGAAAATAAGTCTTTTTGTGAAATAGACATCTGCACTTGAATGTTTATTGCAGCACAATTCACAATGACAAAGATGTGAAATCAACCCAAGTGCCCATCAGTTCATGAATGGATTAACAAAATGTAGTGTGTATATATATATATACACACACACACACATACATACCATGGAGCACTACTCAGCCATATAAAAGGATGAATTAATGCTTTGTCCTAAGTGTAGTATCTCAAGAATGGAAAAAAAAAAACACCACATGTACTCTGCTAAATTGGAACTAAGCGATGGGCACACAATTACACAGAGGAAAGTAAAGGTCATTAGAAATCAAGTAGGGGGGAGAGGAGAGGATAGGAAGGGCAAAAACCTACCTAACAGGTACAATGAACACTATTTGGATGATGGGAATTCTTATAGCCCTGACTTAAGTCATGTATCAAAAACACATGTATGTTAATATTTTGAAAAATATATTTTAAGATAAATGATAATGAAAATGCAACATATAAAAATTAGTGGGATTAATATAATATAGTACTTAGAAAATTAAAGTTTTAAATTTTTTGAAAAGGAAAAAGTAATTAAAGCAATTATTAAGAAGCTAGAAAAAGAACAAAATACAACTGAGGTAAGTAAGTAGGAGAAAGGAAAAAAATAAAGAGGAGAAAGCAATTGAAAAGAAAAAAATGATAAACAAAAGATAAAGCTGACAAACTTCCAGATAGACAGATCAAGAAAATAAAAGAAGGAGAAAACAAATCAACAATATCAGAGATAGCAGAGGTCACATCACTACATGACATTCAAACATGAAAAGGCAATAAGTAAATATTGTTAACAATTTTATGCTAGAATATTCAACAATTTTGATCAACAAATTCCTTGAAAAATACCATATACAAAAATGAACAGAAACTGGAACAGAATATATGAATGGCCTTGGAAAAACTTAGTCAAAACTTGAAATAAACATTGACCTTTACCTCACAGCATACACAAAATTAACTCAAAATGGACCAGGGAGCTAAATGTAAAAGATAAAACTGGGCTGAGAGCGTCCCAAGGTGGAGAGAGACGCGAAGCAGGGAGCCGACCACCCCCTGGGCCCGGTCTGTCTATCCGTGGTGGTTCTAAGAAACTAGAATGAATTAAAGCATTCCTGTGGAGATTGGTGAATAAGAGTTATACCCAAGTCAGTTGCTGAAACCAATCCCAGAATATCCCCTGGAAGACGAATCAGAACCACCTGTTTCAAATATAAGGATCATGGCACCCAATGGCTTGTCCACACCCCAAGCCCCTCACTATTCCTCTGGATACTTTTCTCAAGCTCACCCACCCCTGAAACTTGCAAATCCCCAGCAGCCTGTGTCCCAGCAGGTCACTTGCCTGAGCACAAAAGTTCTGGAGGAGAGTGAAGACGGCTTCTGCAGGAGACACCCAGACCCAGGCAAAGATTTTCCCTCAGGCTGCTCTACAGCCAGCAAGCATGCATCTGAGTCTGTGGTTGGAGCTCTCCCCACAAAGCATCAGTTTTCATTTATGGAAAAACATAATCAATGGCTGGGCTCTCAGCTTTCAGCAGCTTCTCCTGACACTGGTCATGACTCTAAAAAATAAGACTGAAGTTTACCTAATGCCTCAGCAGACTCCTTGACAAGTAGCCAAGAGATGGTGCAATGGCCCCAGCCCCACAGGAACCGGGCAGCTCTGGATATGCCTACGATAGACATGGGCTATGATTCCCAGCCCCAGGATGTCCTGGGCATCAGGCAGCTGGAAAGGCCCCTGCTCCTCACCTCCATGTGTTACTCCCCAGACCTCCTCAGACCTCTCAGATCCAGGGAGTTCCATCAGTTTGAACCTCAGAGGTATCCAGTGTGTACATAGGTGCTGCCTCCAAATCCTCCCCCGCATGCTCCGTGGAACTATCATTACCATTGTCCTGGAAGTCCCGATCACCAACCGCCATATGGCCATAACTACCCTCGAGCAGCCTACCAGCAAGTGATCCAGCCAGCTCTACCTTGGCAGCCTCTACCCGTAGTCAGTGTGAGAGGGCTGCACCCTGTGCAGAAGGTCATCCTGAATTATCCCAGCCCCTGGGACCAAGAAGAGAGGCCTACACAAAGAGACTGCTCCATTGCAAGGCTTCCAAGGTATCAGGACCAGCCGTATCACCAGCCACATAATAGAGCTGGAGCTCCTGAGGAGTCCTTGGAGTGTCCTGCAGAACTGAGACCACAGGGTCCCCAGGCTCTGTCCTCAGCTGCTGTGCCTAGACACCCTAGTAACCCTCCAGCCAGAGGAACTCCGAAAACAATCATTTTCCCAGGGGAATTGTGGAAAGTATTTATCACTTATTCTTTGGACACAGCCATGGAGGTGGTGAAATTCATGAACTTTTTGTTGGTAAATGGCTTCCAAACTGCGAATGACATATTTGAGAATAGAATCTGAGGCATTGACATCATTAAATGGATGGAGTGCTACCTTAAGGATAAGACAGTGATGATAATCATAGCAATCAGCCCCAAATACAAACAGGATGTAGAAGACGCAGAGTCGCAGCTGGACAAGGATGAGCATGGCTTACATACTAAGTACATTCATCGAATGATGCAGATTGAGTTCATAAAACAAGGAAGCATGAATTTCAGATTCATCCCTGTGCTCTTCCCAAATGCTAAGAAGGAGCACGTGCCCATCTGGCTTTAGAACACTCACGTCTACAGCTGGCCCAAGAATGAAAAAAAAAAACATCCTGCTGCGGCTGCTCAGAGAGAAAGAGTATGTGGCTCCTCTCCAGGGGCCTCTGCCCACCCTTCAGGTGGTACACTTGTGACAGCCTCCACCCCCAGGTCACTAGGGACATACCATATCTGGGGCCCTGTTCCGACAAGCATTATTCTAGCTGAGGCTGGTGAGTAGCACTCCTGGCTGTTTGTTTCTCGTTTCCTTCCTGAGAGGTCCCTGGGCCCCCAGAAAACCTGTTCAGCAGAGTGTTTTTCCCCCTGACACCTCTACAGACCCTGTCTTGAAAGTGGGGGCCGTGGATGCTCTGCATTCCCTGATTTTTACAAACCCACTGCGGGTGCCAATGTCCAACACGTGCCTCCTAACCATCTCATTTGTCCATTAAGGGCCTCTTGGGCTTCACAAGTAGAGGATATAAGTGATATCGCACCAAATGTAAATACTACAGACACTCTCCTGTCACATAAGGCTACTTTTATGAGCTAGCCAGATGCTTGTGTGTCCTCAGACCACACTGATTCATGTACAAATAATAAAATGTTTACTCTATAAAAAAAGATAAAACTATAAAACTTCAATAAGGAAACATAGGAGAAAACATTTTCAACTTTGTAGGGTGACAATACTCCTTAGATAGGCACAAATCAATACCATAAAATAAAAATGTTACAAGTATAACTTTATTAAAATTAAAACCTTTTGCTCATTCAAAGACACTGGTAAGAAAATGAAAAAGCAAGCTAGAATCGAAAAAACATTCACCACACATATGATAAATGTTTATCCAGAATTGATAAGTAAATCCAGACTAGATAATGAACTATTTCAACTTAGTAAGAAGGCAAACAACCTAATTTTAAAATAGGAAAAAAATCTTTCAACAGAATATTCATAAAACAATAGCTAATAAGCACATGAAAAGATGCTTAGCATCACTAGTTATCAGGGAAAAGCAAATTAAAACCATCACAAAAAAATTTCACTTAACACAGTGTCCTTTTTTTTGGTTATAGTCTTTCTAGTAGATGTGTAGTGGTATCTGTTTATGGTTTTAAGTTAAATATAAGAAATAAGTTCTAGTGTTCAATAGCATAGTAGGGTGACTATAGTTAGCAATAATATATTGCATGTTTCAATATAGCTAGAAGGAAGATTTGGAATCTTCCCAACCAAAATAAATGATAAATATATGAAGTGATGGATATCCCAATTATCCTGATTTGATCTCTACACAATGTATGCATGAATCAAAATTATCACATGTACCCCATAAATATGCACAATCATTACATATCAGTAAAAAAATAACAAAAAATAAATAGTAACAAATATTGATGAGGTGGTGGAGGAATTGGATCTTGCACACTGCTGAAAGGAATATAAAATGTTATAGACACTTCAATGAATTATTTTGCAATTAAAAATATACCTACCATAAGAACCAGCAACCCCATTTCTAACTATTGGCTAAAGATAAATGAAAATATATTTCCACATGAAGACTTGAATGTGAATGTTTAGCAATTTAGCTTTAATAGCCAGAAAAATGAGAACACCAAAAATACCCACTAACTGGTAGTTAAATAAAATATCATGTATATAGGGGAAACACTATAGGACATTGGTATAAGCAAAGAATTTATGACTAAGACCTCAAAAGGACAGGCAACAAAAACAATAGACAAATGGGATTATATTAAACTAAAAAGCTTCTGTACAGCAAAGGAAACAACAGAGTTAAAACACAACCTATAGAATGAGAGAAAATATTTGCAAACTATTCATCTAACAAGGGACAAATATCTGGAATATACAAGGAATTCAAACAAGTCAATGGTAAAATACCAAGCAATCCAATTAAATAGTGGGCAAATGATCTGAATAGAAATTTCTCCATAGAAAACATACAAATGGCCATGAAATATATGAAAAAATGCTCACTATTTCTAATTATCATGTAAATACAAACCAAAACCACAATGAGGTATCTTCTCACCCCAGTTAGAATGGCTATTGTCAAAAAGACAAAAAAATAACAAATGCTAGTGAGGATGCAGTGAAAAGGGAACTCTTACATATTGTTGGTAGGAATGTAAATTAATACAGGCATTATGGAAAACAGTGTGGAGGTTTCTCAAATAAATTAAAACAGAACTATCATATGATACAGCAAACCTACTACTGGGCATTTATCCAAAGGAAAGGAAGTCAGTATATGAAAGGAATACCTCTGCCCCCATGTTTATTGCAGCTCTATTCACAAAAGTTAAAATATATAATCAACTTAAACATCCATCAACAGATGAATTAATAAAGAAAATGTAGTACATATACACAATGGAATACTACTCAGCCATAAAAAGAATGAAATCCTGTTATTCAAGGCAATACGGATGAACGTGGAGGACATTATGTTAAGGGAAATAAATCAGGAACAGAAAGATAAATACCACATGTTCTCACTCATATGTGGGAGCTAAAAGAAAGAGTCCATGGAAGTAGAGAGTGGAATTTTGGGTATTAGAAGCTGAGAAGTGTAGTGAGGAGAGGAAGATAGGGAGAGTTTGGTTAACAGATACAAAATTACAGCTAGATAGGAGGAATGAATTCTGGTGTTCTGCAGAGGTTCACTGTTAACTGTATTTCACCCTACAGTGGCCCTACAGTGAATTCCATATTTACTGTAGGATGAATATAGTTAACTATAATTTATTGTATATTTTCAAAAACCTAGAAGAAGGGATTTTGAATATTCCTAACACAAAGAAATGATAAATGTTTGAGATGATGTATATGCTAATTGCCCTATTTGATCATTACACATTGTATACATGTATTGAAATATCACTTTCCCATACGGGATATAGGAAATATACATATCCCATAAATATGTACAATTGTTACATGTCAACTAAAAAAGGAAAAAAGTCATGCATAAATAAAATGAAATGCTACTGAGAATAAAAAGGAACAAATTACTGATATATAAATCAACCTGCATACAGCTCAAATTGTTATGCTGAGTAAAATATGTGACATGCAGAAGATTACATACTGTGTGATTAAATGTGTATAAAAGACTAGTAAAAGCCAACTAATCTATAGTAAGATAAACCAGATCTGTAATTGCTGAAGTATGGGGTGCAGGGAGGGATGGATGACAAATGTGCATAGGAAACAGGGGGTGATGAACATGACTATGTCAAATATCCTAAATTTTTTTTATTTTATTTTATTTTATTTTTTTATTTCATCATATAATGGGGGTACAAATATTG
>VBSM01002350.1:4842403-4866680 GCA_008086735.1 Cheirogaleus medius | reverse complement strand
TTCCTTTGGGTAAATACCCAGTAGTGGGATTGCTGGATCAAATGGTAGTTCTACGTTTAGTTCTTTGAGATATCTTCATACTACTTTCCATAGAGATTGTGCTAGTCTGCAGTCCCACCAGCAGTGTATGAGTGTTCCTATATCTCCAGATCCACACCAACATTTGTTGTTTTGGGACTTTTTGACAAAAGCCATTCTCACTGCAGTTAAGTGATATCTCATTGTGGTTTTGATTTGCATTCCCCTGATGATTAGAGATGTTGAGCATTTCTCATATGTTTGTTGACTATTAGTCTATCTTCTTTTGAAGTTTCCGTTCATGTCTTTTGCCCACTTCTCAATGGGGTTGTTTGATTTTTTTATTGCTGATTTGCTTGAGTTCTTTATAAATTGTAGTTATCAGCCCTTTATAAGATGTATAGCATGCAAATATTTTCTCTCATACTGTAGGTTGTCTATTTGCTCTAATGATTGTTTCTTTGGCTGTGCAGAAGCTTTTTAATTTGATCAGGTCCCATTTATTTATTTTTGTTGTTGCTGTGATTGCCTTTGGGATCTTTTTCATAAATTATTTGCCTAGACCAATGTCTATAAGAGTTTTCCAAGATTTTCTTCTAGAATTCTTATGGTTTCATGTGTTAGGTTTAAGTCTGTTATGCATTGTGAGTTGATTTTTGTGAGTGACAAAAGGTGCAGATCCTGTTTCAGTCTTTTACATGTGGTTATCCAATTTTCCCAGCACCTTTTATTAAATAAGGATTCTTTACCCCAGTTTATGTTTTTGTCTGGTTTGTCAACGATCAGATGGTTATGTAAGGATGGTTTTATATCTGGGTTCTCTGGTCTGATCCATTGGTCTACGTCTCTGTTCTTGTGCCAATGTCATGGTGTTTTAGTTACTATAGCCTTGTAGTATAGCTTGAATTCTGGCAAATTGATACCTCCCAATGTTTTGTTTTTGCTTAAGATTTCTATGACTATATGGGGTCTTCTCTAGTTCCATATGAAGCATAGAATTACTTTCTCTAGATCTGTGAAAAATGATGTTGGTATTTTAATAGGGATTGCATTGAATCTGTAGATCACTTTGGGTAGTATAGACATTTTAACAATGTTGATTCTGCTGACCCATGAGCATGGTATGTTTTTCCACTTGTTTACGTCCTCTGTTATTTCAATCATCAGTGTTTATAGTTCTCTCTGTAGATGTATTTCTCCTCCTTAGTTAGATATTGCTATGTATTTTATTTTCTTTGTTGCTATTGTGAAATAATTCCATGAATTCTATGATTCAATTAATATTTATGATCACTGATCTGAATTGAGTAAAAGAATATATCTAGAAATGGAGAGGATGAAAGGATAACAAAGGAAGAACATAAAAGAGGCTCAAGATATCTCTAGGGACAATGAATAAGTTAAAAGCATGAATACTAAGGTTTAAATGTATCCCCTCCAAAATTCAGGTGTTTCTATTGTGATAGTATTAAGAGGTAGACCCTTTAAGAGGTGATTAGGTCAGGAGGGCTTCTCCCTTATGAATGGGATTGGGTGCCCTTATAAAGGGTCTCTTGCCCTCCATCTTCTACCATGTGAGGATACAACAAAAAGACCTTCACTAGATGGAAGTGGCTTGATCTTGGACTTACTAACCTCTAGAACTGTGAAACAGAAAAAGTTCTGTTTTTCTTTTATAAATTACCCAGTCTCAGGTATTTTGTTATAGCAGCACAAAACAGAGTGAGACAGTGAGCATTCATGACTATAGATATTTCATATTCTAATATATTTTTAGAATCAGAATCTATAAAAGATCCTAGGCATCACTTGATCCAACTCATTTGATACTATTGTCCAGAGAGAGGAAGGGACTTACTAAAAATCACAGCAGCAAATATGAGCACAGGGAGGAAAGTGGGATTAAATTTTAAGTCTTATGATTCCCATTACAAGATATATCACCAAGATTTATCCTTTGAAAACCACTTACATATGATGATTCATGTAGGGAAACTGCTTGGGCCATATGTTATGTTAATAGATGATTAAAATTAGATCAACGCTTGAGTCCAGGAGTCTAGTGCTGCAGTGAGCTATGTTCTCACCACTGCACTCCAGCTTGGATGACAAAGTGAGATCCTGTCTCAAAATACATAAGGTCAAAATTACTCAGCTACCATTTTGCCACCATCTTCTCTGTCAGTGTAATTATATCTACAGCAGACATACTAGAACATTTAAAATAGAAAGTATAACCCAAGACAGATGATAAAACAGAACAAAGTATGTAGTTCACTCAATAGGTTCAAGTCTTCTGATCAGATCAATCATAATCCTACTGAGAAAAAATATGAATTAGATCCTTCTTGGTGATCTTGGGAGACTCATGGAAAATGGGAGATATACTCTAAAACAGGGGCTAGAAAATGTAGTCCATAGTTTCAAAAACATAAGAGAAATTTCCATAATTTATTAAATGTGACCTCGATGTAAAATTTAGTCAAGGCTTTAGAACTGATTTTTTAAAAAGCAGCATTAATATTAATGAGAAGGAAAAGAATTGGTGATCACCAGCAACTCACATGCATGACCAACAGCTACTTTTGACAGAATAATCTAATTACTTACTGAAAACTCCATGCTCATGTTTGCTAAAACAGAAGACCCAAATTAAGTCACTGTGAATAACCTATTTTGGTATGTGGTATCACTAGAAATATCTGTTATACTGATGCAAGTGGCTTTCTTTTCCCCTAAGCAAAATATTTTGCATATTATGCACCCTTGGCACAAAGTTACATTAAGAAGTTTAATTTACAGAAAACAATATATAACAACATTGTCAGTAGCTGGCATATGCAGCTAGCCAGCTACACCTATCCAAACTGCCTAATTCATAGTCTTTTGGATGTCCTTTGTCTCGCTCATAATGACCAAAGTTGTAGAAAATATTCCAGTTTGGGAACCACCACTTTTCAGTGCATCTCTTGACACCTAAAATCTTGTCCCTCCCACCATTTTGGGCCTCAATTGACTGCTTTACTTCTTATTTTTGGAGTTTCTGGCATATCTTCAAGCTATGTCCTGGTCATTCTCAATTACTTTCATATATCACACTTCCTCTGATTACGTGACCCCCAACATTTTCCTCTTCTCTTTCCATGCAGAGACATACTTCTGTCTTCCCTTGGAGCTGTTCTTCTCAAATAAGCCATATACACAACTCCACAAATTCTTTTTGTGTACTTATTGGCAAGCTACAGCTATGCTTCCAACTTACTGTTTCATGCCTATTTACAGATGTGTTGCACTTCCTTCACAGGGTTAGTAGATAAGGTGAATGCTGTATACATAGTGTATCTGGATTGAACAATTCAGGCATTTGACAATGTTTTATATATTTATGAAAAAATAGAAAGGTGGCAAAACAACTATATAGGCTCATGACTAATTGAACAATTATACCCAAAAAGTTCTGCTTAATGGATTACATCATAAGTTCCATGAGGACATGAACTTCAGGTGTTTTGTTCATCAAATAAAAGTGGTTGAGAAATACTAAGCGAAAGGATAAAAGGTATCAAATTTAGGGAGAGCTTTAGTCCTTGGCCTGTTCAATATTTTTGTTGATGATTTGGATATAGATGAAGAGAGCTGAAAAGGACCCACTTTTTTTTAAATGTGATAATGATCAGTGGAAAAATCCTTAAGATACACAGGATAAAGCAGACTTGGCTTAAGAGATTGACATGTGAAATAAGACTTTTAGAGGACTTAGTTGACAGTAAGCTTGAGTCAACAGTGCATAGTTACTAAAAAAGCTAATAAAATTTCAGTCTTCATTAATTAAAACATATTATGCAAAGGAATTTATAAAAATCCTATTTAAATTTGCTCTAAATACCACCTGAAGTAATGTGTTCTGTTCTGAGAGGCAAATTTTAGTTTGATAATAAATAGAACTGTATAACCAACAGACTGCCTTGCTTGAGAGGCAGTAAGTTTCTCAACACTAGAAATATTCAAATCTACTTGAAAAGACATCGTATGGGAAACTCATCCTGAATACGAGATGATTGTGAAAAAATAAAAATGAAATCTTGGAGCTGAATTGGTATGTTGTCTTTCTCATACTTGTTCCCACAAATTGACTACAGGTATGCAATAAGATATTGATCCCTTCAGTCCCTATGGTGACTAGACATGGCTTTAGGCAGCTAGAACCTTCAAGCCAGTTCCCTTTGGCTGCAAGCAGCCTTACCTGTATGTTCCAGTGAAACATATCATACAAATAGAATTTTTTATTTGTGTCATGATGTGAAAAAGATTGGGAACTACTGTTCAAAATGAACTCTTGGCTCCTTTTAACTTTGATGAGTGAATTGTCCAAGTTAATGTCAGAGCTGTCACTAGAAATTAGTCTAGGGTTCTTTCTAAATTATAGCACCTATAATAGAGAGCAAAACATCTATATAATCTGGAATTGAAGCAAAATAAAGATAGCTTCTGTGGAATTTGACTCAGAGAAAGATGGTAGAGAAGACAAATGGATAGGCTACAGTTCTAAAAGATCTGGTACAAGAAAGTGAAATCCCATCCTTTATGCATTGATAGTGGAATTGACCAGAGACAAAGATGGCTGCCCTCTATTAAGTGTTTCCTGAATCAGTGCTTATCTCCAGAGAATTAGTCTCTCCAATTCTAAGGCATTCTGAAAAAGAGCATAAATACATTTGACTGGTAAAAGACTAAATAGAAAAACTACAAGCAGGAGCTGCCCAAGTAAGGAAGATGTGGGTGCAATGCTATAGAAGGAGGGCCTGTAAAGCTTGGGACAGTCTAAAGGCATTGAAGATTTGAGAATCAATAGTCAGGGAGGTTGGAAGGGCACCAAAGAAACCTTGGATGATTTCATACTTTGGCAGCATTTCTGACAAACTTCAGCCAGAAACCTCTTCCACTGCAATGTCCCTTTTGGAGAATATCAGGCAAAATTTACTAAAACCAACCCTCAAATGATTTTCATAGGAGCAATTCTAGCAGCCTTTCAAATCTACTTCAATTTGATGAACAAATAAGAAAACAGTATTATATATGTATAGTGGATTTAAAGTATAGGTTCGTTATCATGTGTTGCTCTCATGACAAAAGGTCCTTATAGGCAAAATCTGTCTTGAGCATTTGTATTTGTATCCTGTTGCCTAACAGAGCACAGCATGGATAGTTTGATAGATAGATGATAGATAGGCAGATAGATAGATAGACAGATAGATAGATAGATAGATAGATAGATGATGAAGACACTATGGATATCTGCTTAAAAGAAATGTTTGAATCAAATAGTTGGATAATTGTTAGGGCTTTGAATGACATTCATAAGAAGGCAGAAAATGATTTTTTTCCTAGCCATTGGCAGTTCCTTCCTGCTTCCTCGCCAGGCCCAAATACCAACTCTCAAGATATCCCTATCCTCTAGACACGGGGAGAAGCAATAACCTTCCTGCAGAATAAAACTGGCTGTGTGCCTCAGGGATCAGAATGACTCAGGGGAGAGAGAGAGTGATTAACAAAAACTTTATCAGGATCAAAGATTACTGTTTAAATCATAAGTTTAGAATAAGTAACTCTTTTACTTTTCCCAACCTAACCCATCTTTCCTTTATCTTTCCTAGTTCTACAGTCTCAGCCTCCAGCTTCCTTAAAATTGAGTAAATGCTGAGGACTCTTTACCTATAACTTCTGAATGCTTATACTTTTAATGTGGAAGTAATTATACATTTGAAAAATATAAATGTGGTATATAGTATTATACTTCTGATTGGTAACCTTGCATGCTTTAGGACTTTATTTACATCGTATTATCAGTTTGGGTGAAGAAAATTCTTATGGATGAATTTCATTATTGTTGTAGGATTTTATATCCTCTGTGGTGAATTGGGTATGGTTATCATGAAGTGTAAAGCTGAGTGTGCAACCAAGAAGTGTCTAATTAATTTAGAATGAAAATCTACACATTCGCTTTCACACTGCAATGGAACTTATTGAGGAATGTCTAGATATCATCACTGTAGATTTAGGCATTTTCTGTGAGTTTTTATTTAGAAAAATGTTTGTAATGCTAAACATGTCTAGCCATTAATTGAAACAGTACTGTGGTCTGTGTTGTGATGAGCAGATCATGTATCAGCATAGGGATTATAAATATGCTTATGATTTATCTTTCTGGAAGGTGTGAGATTTTCAGTTTGCACTCAGTTTCTTAGATATCCAGGTAATAATGTGGTATAATAATTTAACTTATAAGTATTGTACACTGTAAATAGTTCAGTGTTTAAAATGTCAGTAATGAGAGGTCCAAGGATAAATTTTAAAAGGCTTTGTGAAGGTGACTGAGGAATATTATAGTATAAGTATTTTAAATGCATAATGTGAAGAAATAGGAACATAAGGATGGAGGAAGGATGAGAAAAAGAGGGAAAAGGAGAATCAGCTTAAAGGTAACCTTATAATAGCTGTTAATGACAATTTAGAGACACATTAGAAATTATTCAGTGGATACTTAAAGCCCCAGAAAGAATCTCTTTATTACTTGTCTGATCTAGGTTGTTTATCTCCAAAAGCAAGTCATTGGAATGGAGCCAGTATTGCATTAGGATTACTAATAGCTCACTATGATTGCCTACTTTTTTAATCTGAAAGACACTTAAAGAACAAATCCTCAGTAAGTACTCCTGAGCCCTTGGACCTTTATAACATGGACAATCCTAAATCATGGAACAGGCAAGAGGGCAGAAATTGAATATCCTAAGAGCTGACAGTTAAGACTTGGAAAATAGTGACTGGAATATTCTATAAGACTGACCTAAGCAAAAGAGAAAGAAGAAAGAGGATCATCAATAGAACAGGGAAGACACAAGGACAATATGGCCCCAAGGAGATATATTTCTGTTGGGAATCAAGGATAGTATTGAGTTTCATGGTTTACAGCAGAGGCTTAAAACAAAGGAGTAAGAAGAGATGGAATATAAGAATTACCTCAGGAGCTTAAAATTTTTATTAAGATATAACATGTATAGAAATGCATAAGGAGCAATAATTTTAAGTGTAAAGCTAAATGAATTTCCATATATGGACATATGCCTGTGTAACCCCTATTCAGATAAAGATATAGAACACATCCAGGACCCTAGCAAGTTCTCTCTGGCCATTTCTGATTCTATATCCCATTCATCCCTTCCCAAGAGTTAACCTTACTCTGAATTATTATTATATTAATAATAGAATAGATTACCCTTTCTAGAAATTTATATAAATTGATATACTCTTGTGTGTCTCTTTCGCTCAGCCTGTTTTTGAGATTTATTCATATCATAGTATGTGTCAGTGGTTTGTAAGGGTATTCAGAAAAGTTTTATTCACTCTACTATTGATGAACCTTTGGGTTGTTTCCAGCTTAGGGCTATTATAAATGATGCTTTTCAAATCATTAATATACACATCTTTAGGTGAACATACACATTCGTTTCTGTTAGTTATGTACTTAGGAGTGAAATTGCTAGATTGTAGAGTGTTCATACTTTCAGCTTTGATATTGTCAAATGTATTTTTAAAAAGTTATTCCACCAGAAATGTGTAAAATGTATAAAATGTCAATTGTTCAACAACCCTGGCAACACTTGGGATGTATTGTTTAATTTTTAACCATTATTGTGGGTGTGCAGTGGGCATATTATGGGTTTAATGTGCATTTCAGACAAAATGCAAGAATAGATGGGTAATGTAAGCAGAAAGATAGAAACTACAAAAGTAAAAAGAAAATTCTAAAATCAAAAACACTGTAACAAAAATAAAGAATGCCTTGAGTGGGCTCATCAGTAGACAGGATATAGACAAAAAACTCAGTGAATATAAAGATAGGCTAAGAGAATCCTCCCAAAGTGAAATTCATGGAAAAAAGAATGAGGAAAAAAAACACAATAAAATACCTAGGAACTGTGAATCAATTTCAAAAAGTGTAACATACACTTTGTTGGTTAGCAGAAAGTGAATAAAGTAAGGATCTGAAGAAATATTTGAGGTAAATAGCTCAAAAATTTAAAAAAAAAATTATTGACGGACAAAAAACCACAGATCCAGGAAGCTTAGAATCTCCGAGAACACCCAGGAGAATGAAAAAAAATCTACACCTAAGCATATCATATTCGAACAACAGAAAACCAAAGACAAAGAGAAAATCTTTAAAGAAGCCAGAAGAA
Source organism: Cheirogaleus medius (assembly GCA_008086735.1). NCBI lineage: Eukaryota > Metazoa > Chordata > Mammalia > Primates > Cheirogaleidae > Cheirogaleus > Cheirogaleus medius. The sequence continues at coordinate 4,858,425 of VBSM01002350.1, read as the reverse complement.
AAAAAACACCTTACCTTTAGAACAAGGATAATAATTACAGAACACTTCTCATCAGACACCATGAAAGCAAGAAGACAGTGGAAAGAAATATTCAAAGTGTTGAAAAAAAACCAAAAACCTAGAATTTGATTTACAGTGAAATTATCCTTCAGGTTGTGTTAGTCAGGGTTCTCCAGAGGGACAGAACCAATGGGATATATATAGGAAAAGGAGTTTACTAGGGAGCATTAGATCTCACAATTGCAAAGGCAAAGTCCCATGACAGGTCATCTGCAAGCTGGAGAATAAGAAAAGCCAGCAGTGTGGTTCACTCCAAGTCCAAAAGCCTCAAAACGAGGTAAGCTGACAGTGCAGCCCCCAGTCTGAGGCCAAAGGTCTGGGAGGACCCAGGAGGCTGCTAGTGCAATTCCCAGAGTCCAAAAGCGAAAGAAGCTGGAGGCTGATGTCCAAGGGCAGGAGGAGAAAAAGAATCATGCTTTATCAGAGAGAGAGGGGGGGAGAGAGAGAGAGAGAGAGAGAGAGAGCGAGCTCAGAAAGTTGGCAGCTGATTAGATGGTGCCTGCCCACATTGAGAATGGATCTTCCTCTCCCCAAGTCCACTGACTCACATGTCAATTTCCTCTAGAAATATCCTTACAGACACCCCCAGAAACAATGCTTCAACAGCCATTTAGGCATTGGTCAATCCAGTCAAATTTATACCTAATATTAATCATCACAAAAGTGAAGGAGAAATAACTATTTTCTCAGACAAACAAAAATTGAAGAAATATGTCACTAGTAGACCTGTCTTGTAAGAAATTTTAAAGTAAGTTTTTCAGGGACAAAGAGAATGATACAGGGCAAAAACTTGGATCTATATACAGAAAGGAAAAAAAAAACAACAGAGAAGGAATAAATGAACGTAAAATAAATTTAAATTTATTCTTATTCTTAATTATTTTAAAATATAACTATTTAAAGTAATAGTACCAAAAATGTATTGGCTGACTATAGCATATGTAGAGGTGAAATGACTGAAAGAAAAATCTTTGGGTATGGGAAGAATATCTGTTATAAGGTTTCTGCACTACATGTGAAGCTGTATAGTGTTATTTGGAGGAGAACTTGGATTCATTGAAAAATATATATTGCAAACTCTAGGGCAACCAGAAAAAAATTTAAAAAGAAGTATAATTGAAATGCTAAGAGAGGAGATAAAATGGAAACATATAAAGTGCTCAATTAAAAGCAGAGAAGGCAGAAAAAGGGGGGATGAAACAAAGAAAAATGCAATAAACAGAAAAAAGATAACAAAATATAGTAGATATTCATAAAAATATCAATAATAACTTAAATATAAATGGCCTAAATGCACAAAATAAAAGAAAGATCCTTTTGTAGTTCATAAGCATGATGATTTGGTTTTGGTTTTCACTCATGTGTGAGATGTGCCTCTCTCAAACTTTGTTATGACATTGGCACCTTGCCTGTCTGACGTGAACTTGGAAAAGATGTGTGTGTGTGTGTATACACACATATATATTATATATATATACATAAAGATAGTGTGAATTTCAAAAGAATCCAACTATATGTTGCCTACATATGGCCACTTAAAAAAAAGATAGCCCCTTGAAATATATAGCACAGGTTAAAAATTATGTGATGGAAAAAAAGATATAAAATTCAAACACTAATCATAAGAAAGTTAGAATAGCTATATTAATTTCAAATAACTGGACTTGGAAAAATAGAAAATTATCAGGGATAAAGAGGGGCATTACTTAATGATAAGGGGTCAGTTCTTCAAAAGACATAACAGTTCTAACATTGTTTTCTAGTTTCTGTACCTAACCAACAGAACATCAAAATATTTGAGGCACAGACTTTAAGTCAAAAATTGTTACAAAAGACAAAGAAGGAAATGATATATTAACAAAAGGTAAATTCATCAAGAAGGTGTAACAATTATAAATATATATGCACCTAACAACAGAGTCCAAAAAATAAATGAAGAAAAAACTGACAGAAATTGAAGGGAGAAACAATCGTGCAATAATAGTTGAAGACTTCAATATTCCACTTTCAACAATGGATAGAATGAATAGACAGGAGATCAATAAGAAAATAAAAGACTTTAAAACACTATAAACCAAGTAAATCTAACATACATATATAGAACACTTCACCCAACAAAACTAAAATAAACATTTTCAAGTATACATAGAACATTATCCATGATACATCATATGTAAAGCCACAAAACAAGTCTCAATAAATTTAAAAGATTGAATTCATAACATTTGTCGGGTGTTGGGCGGGTGGGAGGGGAGAGGAGGGGATGGGTCTATGCAAACATAATGAGTGAGATGTGCAACGTTTGGGGGATGGTCATGCTTGAGGCTCTGCCTCGAGGGGGGAGAGGGGCATGGGCAATATACATAACCGTAATATTTGTACCCCCATAATATGCTGAAATTAAAAAAAAGGAAAAAAATAAAAAAAATTTTAAAAAAAAGATTGAATTCATACAAATTATTTGTTCTGACCACAATGGAATGAACTAAAAATAACAGGATGAAACCCCACAAATATGTCAAAATTAAACAACACACTCTTAAGCAACTAATGAGTCAATGTAGAATTCACAAGGGAAATTAGAAAATACTATGTGATGAATGAAAACAAAAATATAACCTATCAAAACCTATAGGATGCAGCAAAAAATCATGCTCAGAGGGAAATTTACAACCATAAATGCCTACCTTAAAAAGAAAGATCTCAAATAAATTACCTAGCTTTCCACCTTGTAGAGCTAGAAAAAAGAAAAGCAAACTAAACCTAAAGTCATCATTGCAGAAATTAAAGAAGACATAAATAAATGGAAAGACATCCTGTATTCATGGATTGCAAGATTTAATACTTTTAAAATGTCAACACTTCACAAGGCAATCTATAGATTGAATGCAAGACGCTGGTTCCTGGTACAGAGCTGCTAAAACCCTTATAATTTCTCAAGCAATAAGGATTCTAGGGGAATCTTTTGTTCTAATATTTGGTCTTAGACCCTGGTTCCAGACACAGAACTCTCAGCTTAATCCCCTGAAATTTTCTGGGTGATAGGAACATATTTTGTTCTTATGAGGAGACTCTGGCTGGTCACCAGAAAGACCAAGCAATGATCAGAAGCTTGGAACTTTCAGCTCCATTTCCATCCTCAAGGAAGGGAAGAGGGATTGGAGATTGAATTAACAATTGATCATGCCTGGGTAATGAAGCCTCCATAAAAATCCCTACTACTATGGGGTTTGGAGAGCTTCCAGGTTGCTACACATGTTCAGGTTTCTGGAGGGTGATGCACCTGGGGAGGACATGGAAGCTCTGCAACTCTTCTCCTATTCCTTGTCCTGTGCATCTCTTCCATCTGGCGGTTTATCTGTACCCTTTTAAATATCTTTTATAATAAATCAGTAAATGTAAGTGTTTCTATGATTTCTGTGACCCATCCTAATATGTTAATGTAACCTTAGGAGGCGATTGTGGAAACCTGATTTATAGCTGGTTCATCAGAAGTATAGGTGACAACCTACTACCTATGATTGACATCTGAAGTGAGAATAGTCTTGCAGGATTGAGCCCTTAACCTGTGGGATCTAAAACTATCTCCAGGTAGATGATGATGGAATTGAATTATAGGGCATCCAGTTGGTGTTTACAAAAGAAAAGGTTGTTGGTGGGGAGAAATCATCACAAATGTTTTGGTAAACAGAGTGTTCTGATCTGTGTTGAGCATGAGACTAGGTTGGTTTTTTCTATTATATATAAAGCCCTAATGACACTTTCTGAAGAAATAGAAAGGCCAATTCTAAAATTTATATGAGATTATAAGGGAGTTTGAATAGTCAAAACAATTCAGAAAAGGAAGAAAAAAGTTGGAGGAGTCACACTTCTCAATTTCAAAACTTATTACAACACAGTAATCAAAACAGTGTGGTACTGGCATAAGGACAGATAATGGAATCTGTAAATTAATGGAGTGGAATTGAGAGTCCAGAGATAAATGCAAATATCTATGTGAAATTGATTTTTAACAAGGTGCCAAGACCATTAAATAGGAAAAGAACACTCTTCAACAAATGGTGCTGGGAAAACTGGATATCTACATGCAAAAGAATGAAATTGGACCCTTACTTAACATCATGTACAAAAATTAACTCAAAATAGACAAAAGACCTAAATATAAGTATTGAAAATATACAAATATTAGAAGAAAACTTGAGAGTAAATCTTCTTGATGTTGGATTAGGAAATGGTTTCTTAGATATGGCACCAAAAGCACAAGTAAGAAAAGAAAAAACATGTACACAAATGTTCATAGCAGTACTATTCACAGCAGCCAGAAAATGGTTAAAAACCCAAATGTCTATTAATAGATGAATATATACATAAAACATGGTAATATACATAATGGAGTACTATTCAATCATAAAAAGGAATTAAATTTTGATATATGATACAACATGGATGGACCTTGAAATCATTGTACTTATAAGCCAAACACAGAGGGACCAATATTATATGATTCTGCTCACGAGAGGTACCTAGAATAGGGAAATTCATAGAGACAGAAAGTAGAAGTTACAAGGGGCTGTGGGAGAGTGGTAAGGAAAGTTATTGTTTAATGTATATGGAGTTTGTGTTGGGGATGATAAAAAGTTTTGGGTATAAAGGGGGTGGAGGGATAGCAAGGCAGACTAGAAGCAGCCTGCTCATGCTGCTCTCAAGAGAGGATCAAATGTTGCAAATTTATGCCCTCCTATGGATGGGTGTTCTTGTAGAGAAAACTGTGAATCATTGGAGAACAGGGGATGCTCAGAGTGAAGGAGAAGCTGATGGGGTGATCCACTCAACAAGATTGGAAGGTACCTGGGGGAGACATTCATACATCAGGAAGAAAGGGGAAAGAACCCAGGGGCCCCATGCTCCCTCCATGAACACCATGGCCTGAGTTTTGAGGGGCCTCCCCCACCACCACAGACCTCTGGACTAATCAGAGAGATGCTTGAAGTCTGTGCAGTGACAGTGACATTGCACTGGAGAGTGGGCAAAGCAGGGGCTCAGTGCCTTCTGTTCCTGGGTTGCTGCAACTGATCCCATTCTGAACTCTCAGGTCAAGAGCACCTGGTCCACACAGGGTTGAGATTTGATGCAGCCACCTCTGCAGTGTTCAGGCTGGGCTGGGGTGGGAGCAGGGAGAGCAGATGCTTTCATGTGTCCCATGGCTAGGAGCCAAGTACCCCCCCGTCATAGGGGATTTCAGCAGAAAAGGTGCTACAGATGCTAACCTGAGAAGTGCTGTGGCAACTGCCTCTGCGGGACGGAGGCGGGGGAGAATTACAGGTATCGTGGAGGGAGAAGAAGAGAAAGCAAAAACATGGAAAATCTATTTGAGGAAAACTTCTCTGGCACCACTAGAGATTAAGATATTCAGATAGGGGGCAAAATGGTGGGTGAGAAAAACCGCCAGCCAGAGTGTCTCTGCAAGAAAGACAGATTTTAGAAGAAAGTAAAAAGAATAAATAAATAAACAGGCAGACAAACACAGATCAGGTGAGGATCGGAAGGAAGGGTGCCTGAAACTACAGAAGACTCCAGGGGAAGAAGTTGTGGAGGAGAAATGGAAGGAGAAAGGCCACCGAGAGGCTTAGAGAACAGCGACAAGGGTAGGTGTAGCAGTTAAATTTCCCCTCCCTTGTATCTCGGACTGCTGGTGGGCTCCTGAGTGGTTGGAGAGACCTACCAACATCAGCCCAGAGATGGTTGCCACCAGTGAGCATTGAGCCTCTTGACACCAGGCTCCCAGCTCCCGTGGGGCACCTCCCAGCACACAGATGCCAGCCCATGGGCAGGCACCATATTGCTTCATTCTCCCCTTCTGCTTCCCTACCCACAGCTGCCAAGAGAGATAATTTAGCCACCACCTGAAGGCATTTGCAGGGAATGAGACCTTTCCTTTTGGGGCTCTACAGCAGACTGAGGAATACTCAGACTGTGAGCTCCCTACCCACCAGATCTCCCAGGTGCTGCTTGCCTGGTGACTCCAGGAGAGCAGGGCAAATCCTGAGGTGGAGAGACATCAATCCAGCTTGGGCACTCTGTGGGTGACTTGAGACAAGCACTACTCTCCCTGGCAGGGTCAGGTATTGATCTCCAGGGCCCAGGAGACAGACCTGTAGAACAGATCCCATACACCCAGGTCTTGATCACATGGCCCTGGGGCACAGAAGGGATATGTGTGAACAAGCCTACTGAGGTATGTGTACCTTCAGGGTCAAATCATGGTGCTTGAGAGGCAACTCTCCTCCCATGGGAAGGCCATGCACACAGCCCCGACTGCAATCCTAGGCAGGGAACCTCCCAGCCCACATCACAACCAGGGAAAATCCACTGGCTTGAGGTCCTGCCTGCTGGCAGAGGCCCAAGAGAAACTGTGGAATAAGGGAGAGTGGAAAGGGCAAGATCTGCTCCAGACTGCAGATCTCAGAGAGCCGCACCCCACAAGCAGATTTTTTTGGCTGAGTGTGGCCATTTCAGCTCCTCCCTGGCTGCTTTGCCCAGAAGGAGAGAACAGACCTTTGACCCTTGCTAACAGCATTTGTGGAGCTTGAGGGTGGGCTCAAGAAACCTAGCTCTGCCAAGACTCATTCCCCGACCAGACCCACTGAGGTGGAGAATAAGGACACATCTCGGAGTCCCAGGGCTGCACCCACCACCTGAGGTGTGAGAGTGCCTATCCAGAGGAACAAAGCTGGTTACAGGACCCAAAGAAAACTCTGCAGCCTGCTCCTCTCAGCAAGCACCACCTACTGACAGGGAGGTCATTTTGCACACCTTTTTACTGCATCTACTGACTCATCATACAGTGTGTGTCAAATTGCACCCACAAATACCACCTACTGGCTCAGAGACTAAACAGGGCGTGTCACTATTCAAACAAAAAGCTAAAGGTAAGAAGCAACAGATGATCCAGATGGGAAGGAATCAGTGAAAGAACTCTGGAATTATGAAGAATCAAATGGAAAGCACACTCCCAAAGGGGAACACCGGTCTCTAGCAATGAACATCAACCAAATTCAGAACACTAAAATGACAGAAGAAGAATTTTGAACATGGATTGTAAGAAAACTCAATGATATGCAAGAAAAAATGGATAATCAACACAATCCACACACACAAAAAGAAATCCAGGACTTGGTAGAAAAACTCACTAAAGAAATTTAAATATTAAAGAAAAACAAACCGAACTCCTGGAAATGAAGAATTTATTCAAGGAATTACAAAACACAGCGGAAAGCTTCAAGAACAGGGTAGATCAAACAGAAGAAAGAATCTCAGGGATTGAAGATAACACCTTCCAATTAAATAAGTCAGTAACAGAGATAGAGCAGAGAAATAAGAGAAAAGACCAAAGCCTAAAAGAAATGTAGGATTATGTGAAGAGTCCTAACACGAGAATGATAGGCATCCATGAGGGTGAAGAAGGACTGGATAAGATATTTGAGGATATAATAGAGGAAAATTTCCCAGGCTTGCTAAAAATCCAGATATCCAGGTACAAGAAACTCAAAGGACTCCTCGGAGATTCATTGCAAACAGGAAGATAACATGACACACAGTCATCAGACAGATGAAAATAACCACCAAGGAAGCCCTGCTATGAGCTATAAGGTGAAAGAAGCAGGTAATCTACAAAGGAAAACACATATGAAAAAATGGCAGATTTCTCAACAAAAACCTTACAAGCAAGAAGAGACTTGGAACCCATTCTCACTCTTCTCAAACAGAATAATGCCCAGCATAGAATTTTGTACCCTGCAAAACTAAGTTTTGTATATTAAGGAGAAATAATGACGTTTTTGAGATAAGCAAAGCCTGAGGGAATTCATCAAGACAAGACCTGTCCTCCAGGAAGTACTCAAAACAGTGTTACACATGGATCAGCACAATAAACACTCAAAATTATCCAAAGGTAAAGGTCAAAGGCCAGACACTGGAATGGCTCAAGAGAGAAAACAAAGCAACAAGTTCAACTCAACAGGATGAACAGAAATCTGTCCCACTTATCAATTCTCTCAATAAATGTGAATGGCTTGAACACTAAAGAGGCATAGGCTAGCCAAATAGAAAAATATACACAAGTCAAGTATATGCTGTCTTCAGGAAAAACATCTAACCCACAAGGATGCATTCAGACTCAAGGTAAGGGGATGAAAAAAAATTTCAAGCAAATTCAAGCCAAAGAAACATGGTATGGCAGTTCTGATTTCAGATAACTTAGTCTTCAAATAAATAAAATAATGAAAGACAAAGAGTGTCACTATATAATGGTGAAGACTATAATTCAACAAGAAGACATAACAATTCTACATATTATGTACCTAACTCAGGTGAACTCAGATTCATAAAGCATATCCTACTTGATCTAAACAAAATGATAAACAGAAACACCATAATACTTGAAAACTTCAACACCCCTCTGACAGAACAGGACATATCCTCCAAACAGAAAATAAACAAATAAACAATGTACATAAACAGAACTCTGACTGACATTTACAGAACATTCTACCCAAAAACCACTGAATATATGTTTTTCTCATCAGCTCATGGGATATTCTCTAAGATTGACCATATCCTAGGCCACAAAGAATGTCTCAAAAAATTTAAAAAGTAGGAATTATACTATGCATCTTCTCATATTTTATTCCACCACAGTGGAATAAAATTGGAAATCAACTACAACAGAAACTCTCATATCTACACTAAGTCATGGAAACTAAACAACCTTCTGCTGAATGATTGTTTCATTAAGGAGGAAATCAAGATGGAAATCAAAAGATTCTTTGAGCTAAAAGATAAAGGAGACACAAGCTATCAAAATCTCTGGGACATAGCTAAAGCAGTCCTGAGAGGAAAATTTGTATCTATAAATGCTTACATCCAAAAGACAGAAAGATCACAACTAAACAATCTAATGAATCATCTCAAAGAAATGGAAAAGGACGAGCAAACAAACCCCAAACCGAGCAGAAGAAAAGAAATAACAAAGATGAAATCTGAACTAAATAAAATTGATAATAAAAAACTATATGGGAGATTAATAAAACAAAAAGTTGGTTCTTTGAAAAAATAAACTAAATTGACATGCTGCTAGCAAGCTTAAGAGAAGCAGAAAAGAACGAACTCTATTAAGCTCCATCTGGAATGAAAAAGATGAAATTACAACTGATGCCACAGAAATACAAAATATCATCTATGAATGCTAAAAAAAAACCCCTCTATGCACATAAACTGGAAAATGTGGAGGAAATGGTCAAATTCTTAGAAACACACAGCATCCCTAGGCACAATCAGGAAGAAATAGACTTCCTGAACAGACCAATATCAAGCATTGAAATTGAAACAGCAATAAAAACCTCCCTAAAAAGAAAAGTCCCAGATGAGATGGTTTCAAACCCAAATTTTACCAAACCTACAAAGAAGAAGTGGTGCCTATCATGTAGAAATTATTCTACAACTTTGAGAAAAAGGAATCATCCCCAACACATGTTATGATTCCAATATCACCCTGATACCAAAACCAAGAAAGGACACAACAAAAAAGAAAACTACAGAACAATACCCCTTATGAATATAGATACACAAATTCTCAACAAAATGTTAGAAAACTGAATTCTGGTGCTTATCAAAAAAATAATCCATCATGACCAAGTGGGCTTTATCCCAGAGATGCAGGGATGGTTCAACATACACAAATCTATAAATGTAATTCACCGCATAAATAGAGGTGAAAACAAAGACCATATGATCCTCTCAACAGACACAAAAAAAGCATTTGACAAAATTCAACACTGTTGTATGATAAGAACGCTTAACAAAATAGGCATAGACAGGACTTACCTAAAAATGATACAAGAAGCCCTATATGACAAAGCCACAGCCAACATCATACTGAATGGGGAAAAATTGAAAGCATTCTCGCTTAGAACTGGAACCAGACAAGGTTGCCCACTATCACTGCTTCTATTCAACATAGTGCTAGAAGTCCCAGCCAGAGCAATCAGACAAGAGAAACAAACCAAGGACATCCAAATGGGGGCAGAAGAGGTCAAACTATCTCTCTTTGCTGACTTATGATCTTATATGTAGAAAACCCCAAAGATTCTGCCATGAGACCACTGGAAATGATAAATAAATTCAGCAAAGTCTCAGGTTACAAAATCAATGTACTGAAATCAGTAGGATTACTATATGCCAACAACAGTCAAACTGAGAACAAATCAAAGACTCAATACCCTTCACAATAGCAACAAAGAAAACAAAATACTTAGGAATATATTTAGCTGAGGAGGTAAAGACCTCTACAGGGAAAACTATGAAATACTGATGAAGAAATGGCAGAGGACGTAAACAAGTGGAAAACATACGATGCTCATGGGTCAGCAGAATCAACATTGTTAAAATGTCTATACTACCCAAAGTGATTTACATATTCAATGCAATCCCTATTAAAATACCAACATCATTTTTCACAGATCTAAAAAAAGTAATTCTATGTTTCATATGGAACCAGAGAAGACCCTGTATAGTCATAGAAATCTTAAGCAAAGAGAACAAATTGGGAGGCATCAATTTACCAGACTTCAAGCTATACTACAAGGTTACAGTAATTAAACACCATGGCACTGGCACAAGAACAGAGATGTAGACCAATGGATCAGACCAGAGAACGCAGATATAAAACCATCCTCACATAGCCATCTGATCTTTGACAAAGCAGACAAAAACATACACTGGGGAAAAGAATCCCTATTTAATAAAAGGTGTTGGGAAAATTGTATAGCCACATGTAAAAGACTGAAACAGGATCTGCACCTTTCACCACTCACAAAAATCAACTCACAATGGATAACAGACTTAAACCTAACACATGAAACCATAAGAATTCTAGAAGAAAATGTTGGAAAACTCTTATAGACATTGGTCTAGGCAAAGAATTTATGAAGAAGACCCCAAAGGCAATCACAGTAACAACAAAAATAAATAAATGGGACCTGATCAAATTAATATGCTTCTGCACAGCCAAGGAAACTATCACGAAAGCAAACAGAAAATCTGCATAATAGGAGAAAATATTTTCATGTTACACATCTGATAAATGACTGATAACTAGAGTCTATATAGAACTCAGGAAAATCAACAAGAAAAAAATCAAGCAACCCTATTAAAAGTGGGCAAAGGACATGAATGGAAACTTTTCAAAAGAAGATAATCTAATGGCTAACAAACATATGAAAAAATACTCAACATCCTCTAATCATCAGGAAATTGCAAGTCAAAACCACAGTGAGATATCACTTATCTCCAGTGAGAATGGCCTTTATCAAAAAGTACTAAAACAATATATGTTGGCATGGATGTAGAGAAATAGGAACACTTCTACACTGCTGCTGGGACTGCAAACTAGTACAACCTCTGTGGAAGTAGTACAGAGATACCTCAAAGAGATACTAGTAGATCTACCATTTGATCCAGCAATCCCATTACTGGACATCTCTCCAAAAGAACAAAAGACTCTCTATAAAAAAAGACATCTGCACTCGAATGTTTATAGCGGCACAATTCACAATTGCAAAGATGTGGAAACAACCCAAGTGCCCATCAATACATGAGTGGGTTACTAAAATGTGGTATATGTTTACCATGGAGTTCCATTCAGCCAGAAAAAAGAATGGTGATATAGCACTTCTGGTATTATCCTGGATAGAGCTGGAACCCATTCTACTAAGTGAAGTATCCCAAGAATTGAAAAAAACACCACATGTACTCATCACCAAATTGGTTTTAACTTATCAACACTTAAGTGCACATATAATAATAACATTCATCTGGTGTTGGGCAGATGACGGTGTGAGGAGAGGATGGGTATATACACATCTAATCTGTGTGGTGTGCACTGTCTGGGGGGTGGGCACGCTTGAAGCTCTGACTTGGCTGGGGAAGGGCAATATATGTAACCTAACATTTGTACCTGCATAATATGGTTAAATAAAAAAAATTAAAATTAAAAAAAACTAGATTCACATAGGGAGAAATACTGAACTGAATATAATGATAGTGACAGTATTTGATTCCCAAACTTAGCTGTTCTTTCGTGTTCTTGCATTCATGCTCTCTCTGTGACCAACAACAATAGTTGCCAGATTGAGTTTCCACCATAGAAGTGGCAGTAATTGACATTACTGGCTGCTAGTAAGGTTGAATTTCTGTTGTAGAAGTAGCAGTGGTATGAATAGCAGCATCTAGTGTTTTATGGTAGCAAAAAGGTTTCCTTATCATACCGGTTGCACAGTGAGGTTTTGGTGGTTAGTCTTGGAAACCTAGTCCTATGCCCGATTCTCCATGCCTCACGGTGATTATGTTAGCTACCAAGTATCTTTTTTTCTAAATTAAGTTTTATTGATGTATATTTTATATACAGTTAAATGTACAGATCTTAACTGTACAGACCAATGAGTTTTGACAAATGTATAAACTGTGTAACCAATATCACAATCAAGATATAGAACAATATCATCATTCCAAAGGGTTCTGCCATTCCTCTTTTCAGTAAATACATATCCACTCTACCCCAGGAAAACATTATTTTGCTTTCTATCAGCATAGTTTAGTTTTACAATTTCTACAATTTCATATAAATTGATTCATACAATCTGTATTCTTTTGTATCTAGCTTCTTTAGCTGAGCGTAATGTGTTTAAGATTCATCCATGTTTGTTGCTTTTGAGGAATTCATTTATTTTATATGGGTCGGTAGTATTCCATTTTATGGATGTACAGTTTATCCACTTGCCTGCTTTGAACTGTTAGCACTTTGGGGCTATTACAAATAAAGCTGCTGTAAATTTCCATTTCTCTTGGGTAAATACCTTTATTCCTGAGTCATGGGGAAACTGTATGTTTAACATTTTGTTGTTGTTGTTGAACTCTTTTTTTTTTAGACAGAGTCTTGCTCTGTTGCCCAGGCTGGAGTGCAGTGGTGTCGTAGTTCGCTGCAGCCTCAAACTCTGTGCTCAAATGATCCTTCTGCCTCAGCCTCCTGTGTAGCTGGGACCACAGGCATATGCCACCGCACCGGGATAATTTTTTTCTTTTTACTTTTTGTGGAGACAGTGTCTCATTTGTTACTCAGACCAGTCTTGAACTGGCCTCAAGCAATCCTCCTGCCTCAGGCTCCCAAAGTGCTAGGATTACAGGTGTGAGCCACCATGCCCGGCCATACGTTCAACTTTATGAGATTCTGCTAATCATTTTTCTAAAGCAATTGTGCCATTTTGTTTTGCCATCAGCAATGTATGAGAGCTCAAAATGAGCCACAGTCTCATTAAAAACTTCTTTTAAATATTATGTATTTTAGTTTGTGTGAAGTGCTTTGTCTTTGTGATTTTACTTTTCCTTTAGTTTAAGAGTAAGTGATGTTGACCATTTTTCATTTGTTTATTGGCCCTTCATACATCTTCTTTTGTAAAGTGCATGTTTAAGTCTTTTGCCCATTTCTCTCATCCAAGTACTAACCAGGCCCAACCCTACTTAGCTCCCGAGACCAGATGAGATCAGGCACATTCAGGGTGGTATGGCTGTAGACTTTTTTGCCCATTTCTCATTGCAGTCTTTTTGTGTTTTTATTTTTGATTGTTAAGAGTTCTATATGCACTATATATATATATATATATACACACACACACCTGACTTTTGTAAGATACATGTATTATGAATATTTCCTCTCTAGCCCATGGCTTGTGTTTTCATTTTCATGTCTTTGATGTGCAGAAGCTTTTAATGTTGATGAAGTTTGATTTACCACTTTTTCCTTTTACAGTTAATTATTTTTTCTATTCTGAGAAATGTTTGCCTAACACAAGATCATGAAGATATTTTCCTATGTTTTCTTCCTTATGCTTCGTAGTTTTAGCATTTATGTTTAAGTCTATGATTCATTCTAAATTGAGTTTTGTGTATAGTACAAAGTAGAGTTTGAGGTTCATTTTCTTCAATATTCAGTGGTTCAAGAGATTTCCTTTCCCTATTTGATGGCATTGGTGACTTTATAAAAAATTAATTGAAGTAATCAAGACAGTGTGGTGTTGGCAGAGGGATAGACACTTAGATCAATGGAACAAAATTTAAAAAAACAGAATTAGATGCACACAAATATGCCCAACTGATTTTTGACAAAGGTGCAAAAGCAATTCAATGGAGTAAGGATAGCCTTTCAACAATGGTCCTGAAGCAAATGAACATTCATACACAAAAATACGGACCTCAACCTGTTTCACACTTAAAAATAAATCACTTAAAATGGATAATGGACTTAAAAATAAAACAAAAAACTATAAAACTTTTAGAAAAAATGAGAAAATCTTTGGGATATATGTCTCAGAAGAGGTTTATAAGACTTTACATCTAAAGCATAATCAAAGAGAGCAAGATGGCGGACTAGAAACACCGCCAGACAGAGCGTCTCTACAGATAAGACAGCTACTACAAGATATTAGAAGAAAGAAGCAAACAAACGACCATACATCAGACGGGGGATGGACGGAGGGGCACCGGAGACTACGGGAGACTCCACGGGTGGAAGTTGCGGAGGAGAACTGGAAGGAGAGACCTCCCGAGCCAGCGGCTTGGAGACCAGCGGCAAGGGTAGGGGAGCGGTTAACTTCCCCTCCCTTGCATCCCAGACTGCTGGCGGGCTCCCCAGCGGTTGGAGAGACCTGCGGACACCAGTCCAGAGACGGCCGCCGCCAGCAAGCGGTAAGCCTGTAGCGGACGCGGCACCAGGCTCCCAACCACCTCAGGGCACCTCCGTGTGCACAGTCCGGACCGCGCGGCAGGTGCCATATTGCTGCACTGCCCCCTCCCCCGTCCCTGCCGCGGCTGCCAGAGAGACAATATAGCCACCAGCCGGAGGCATCTCCAGGGAACGGGACCTTCCCTTTTGGGGCCCTTCAGCTGACTGAGGGGTACTCAGACGGGGAGCTCCCTACCCGCCAGCCCTCCCAGGTGCTGCTGGCCTGGTCATTGGAGGAGAACAGGGCAGACACTGAGGCTGAGAGACATCAACCCAGCTTGGGCTCCCCGTGGGGGAATTAGGACTGGCACTCCTCTCCCTGGTGGGGTCAGGGATTGAACTCCGGGGCCCAGAGGTCAGACCTGCTGACCAAATCGCATTGCCCAGGGCACAGAACGGATATTGGGAAGGAGACTACTACGGTGTGTATGCCTTCAGGTGTAGATCAGCGTGCTGGAGGGCAACCCTGCTCCCAAACGGGGGCTGTGTGCCCAGCCCAGGCGGCAACCCAGCGCAAGGAACACCCCAGCCTGCATCACAGCCAGGGGAGACCCGGTGGCCTGACGTCTGGCCTGCTGCCAGAGGCCCTGAAGAAGCCGCGGAGTTGCGGAGGGTGGAAAGGAGTGAGGCCTGCTCAAGACTGCAAGTCTCAGACAGCCCCACCCCCACACGCAGACTTTCTGACTGAGTGGGGCCATCCCAGCCCCTCGCTGACAGCTTTTCCGGGAAGCAGAGAACAGGACTTTGACCCCTGCTAACAGCATTTGTGGTGCTCGAGGGCAGGCTTACCCAACCCAGCTCTGCCCAGACTCACACACAGAGCAGCCCTCACTGAAGTGGAGAATAAGGACACACCTGGAAATCCCAGGGCCCCACCCACCACCTGAGTGCCTCTCCAGAGGATCAAGAGCAGGTTACAGGACCCGAAAACAGCAGTGTAGCCTGCTCCTCTGAGCAAGCGCCACCTACTGTCAGGGAGGACATTCTGCACACCCTTTACGGCATCTACTGACTCATCGTACAGGGTGTGGTCGAATCTGACCCACAAACACCACCTACTGGCTCAGAACTAAAAAGGGTGTGTCATTATCTGAACAAAAACCTAAAAGTAGGAAGCAACAACAAATCC
>VBSM01002350.1:4805198-4819815 GCA_008086735.1 Cheirogaleus medius | reverse complement strand
AAATAGTTAAATTTGAATTTCAGATAAACAATATTTGGTACATACACTAAAAAAAAAAAAGAAATCTTGTGTTTGGGAGCAAGTAGATTACTTAGATGTCATTGGTGTTGAAGTCATTGCGTTCTGGGTAGCCAGGGGCATTGTCCAATATCAAAAGAACTTTAAAAGGCAGTCCCTTACTGACAGTGTACTTTCTGACCTCAGGGGCAAAGCACTGATGAGACCAATCCAGAAAAAGGGTCTCGCTGTCCAGGCCTTCTTCTTGTACAATCAAAAGACTGGCAGCTGGTGTTTATTTTTTCCCCTTTAAGATTCAGGGTTAGGTTTATAGATAAGGGCAGTCTTGATCATAAACATGACTGCATTTGCACAAAACAGTAGAGTTAAGCTATCCTTTCTCGCCTTAAATCTTTGTGCTCAATTCTCTTACTTACTAGTAAATGTCCTTTGTAGCATTTTTTCCAGAATAGGGTACATTTGTCTGCATCAAAAACCTGTTCAGGCAGATATCATTTCTCCTCAGGCATTTTCTTTATGATGTCTGGGAAATTGTCTGCTGCCTCTTGATCAGCAGAACCTGCTTCTCTTGATATTTTTTAAGCCAAACCTTTCTCTAAACTTATCAAACCATCCTTAGCTAGCATTACATTTTCCATCTTTAGATCCTCACCTTCCTTTTGCTTTAAATTGCCATATAATGACTTCATGTTTTCTCAAATCATATTAGAGTCTATAGGTGTGCCTTTCTTATAGAAATCTTGCACCCACTTAACAGCAACATTTTCAATACAAGATAAAAAGATATTTCACAAAAAGTGCAATGTTTTCATGCCTACTGACATAGCTGTAGCTACAATTTCACTAATTTCCTTTTTTGTTGTTTTTTTTTTACAGTGGTCCTTACACTGGATTCATTTATCTTAAAATGTCATGCAACTGCAGCTACAGACCTTAATCTATTGTAGGTATTAAGAAATTCAGCTTTTTCTCGTAATGTCATGACTTTTCTCTGCTTCTTGGAAGCACTTCCACCATTACTAGTGGCACTTTGTGTGGATCCCATGGTGTTATTCAAGGTTTATGGTATTGCACTAAACACAATATAAAATACACAAGAACCATGAGAGATCACTTTTTACTGTGATATGCAATTTACTGGAGAGATGAACTGCTCACATGGAGATGAGTTGTATCACATGGCTTTTTAAGCAGATATTAATAGCACTCGAGCTCACCACGATAGCAACAGGAGGTGTCTACAAAAGTATTACAATTGTATAATGTGTACTATGGTTAATTTTTTGCAGTTATGATTTAATACTGCATCTTTACATTTGTTTTATATTTTCTCAACTGTGAATAGCACCATGTATGGTCTGTAGTTTGTGTGCATAAGTTCTGGTGAATTTTAACTTTTTACAATTTGTGCATATTTTATTATAGTAAATAATAAAATAGACTAGTATCTACACATATTTTATGCATTCATGATATACCTAACTTCTTAATTTGTTTGATATTTCTGGGCTATGTGGTTCATCTGAGAGTTTTTTCAAATTGTTGCAAATCTCCAAAAAATTTTCCAATATGTTTATTGAAAAACATCTGTGTATAAGTGGACCTATGGAGTTCAAACCTATGTTGTTGAAGAGCCAACTGTACTGTAGAGTTTTACTTTGTCATTATAATGAGGCTTGCATAACACATCATACTTATAATAGGTTGTTGCAAGTTGATAACAACTTAACTTTGATCACATACAACAACTCTATACTTTTATTCCCCCATCACACACATTTTGTTTTTAATTTCAAAATTTACATCATTTTGTAATTTTATCCCTTCATAATGTATTTTCAGCTGTAGTTGTTTTTAATAATTCTGTCTTTAACCATTGTACTTGAACCACTGCTTTACATACCACCATTACAATACTAGAGTATTCTGAATATAACTCTGTATTACTCATAACATTGAATTTTGTGTTTTCATATGCTTTATGTTATTAATTAGTGGCCTTTTGTTTCAGCTTAGAGACTCCCTTTAGTAATTCCTATAAGGCAGGCTTAGTGATGATGAACTCCCTTAGCTTTTGTTTATCTGGAAAAGTTTTTATTTCTTTCTCATTTTTTTTCTTTTTTCAAAAAATTTCTTCCTCATTTCTGAAGGACAACTTTGCCAGGTAAACTATTCTTGGGTGGCTGTATTTTTCCTTCAGCACTTTGAATATATTATCCCACTCCCTCCTGGCCTGCAGGGTTTCTGCTGAGAAGTCTGGTGATAGCTATATTGGTACTCCCTTTTATGTGATATATTATGCCTTGCTCCTTTCATAGCTTTGTCTTTGATTTTTGATAGTTTGACTATTATGTCTTGGTGAACTCCTCTTTGGCTTGAATTTGATTGGCAGGCCTCTGCCTCCCGTGCCTGGATTTTGTGATGACAAAGATTTTCCTAGATTTGGGAAGCTTTTAGCCTTTATGTCTTTTAATATGCTTTCTGGCTCTTTTCCTCTCTATTTACCATGTACTACTGTTATGCAAATGCTAGGTATCTTGATAGTGTCCCTTAATTCCCATAGGATTTCTTCATTCTTTTTCATTCTTTTTTCTTTTTCCTCTTCTAACTGGATAATTTCAAATGTTCTGTCTGTAAATTCACTGATTCTTCTACTTTATCAAGCCTGCTGTTGAAACTTTCTATTGAATTTTTCATTTCAGGCATTATATTCTTCATCTGTAAGATTTTTAATTTCTGAATTGTTTTATTTCTTTGTCAAATTTTGTCCATGCGTTGTTTTCCACATTTTATTTAATTTTCTATCCAAAGAATATATTATTTTAGTTTACTGAACTTTTGAAAGAACATTAGTCTGAATTCTTTGTCAGTCGTCTCATAGATATCTCCATTTCTTTAGGGTCCATTGTTGGAGCTTTATTGGTTTCTTTTAGAGGTGTCATGATTCCCTGATTCATCTTGATTCTTGTGTTCTTACATTTGTGTCTTTGCATTTTAGGAGACAGCCACCTCTTTTGACCTTTATAGGTGATCTTTGACAGGTATAGACCTTCACTCTTAAGTCCAGTTTGTGATACTGGATGGACTAGCTGGTAACAACCCTTCGCAGGCAGAGCTTGCTGTCAGATTCTCTATCTAGGTGGGCTACTGCCTTTGCTCTGAGGTAAGATGGGGCTGCTGGCTGGGCTACAATGTCTGGTTAGATCACTGGCTGAGCTTTGAGATCAGGCAGAGCTGCTGGCTGGGCTCTGTAATAATCTCTGCTCAGTAGAAATGTATGGATGAGGTTTGTCTCCCTTCTTGTTTGGAGATTTGGGATGCAGCTTGAGGCAAGCCAAGCCACTGTTCATTCTCCCAGATGGGGCAGGTCTAGTCCCTGTGTTTTGCCAAAATGCAATGTTGTAAGTAACTTCTTCCCTGGGTGGGGTCTGAGGCCAGGTGAGGTCTGAGGCTGGTCATTGAGGCTGGCCATCTAGGGACTCAAGCCAGATTGAACTCCCCATTGTGCTTCTGGGAGTGACCAGCTTGACTGTGTGGGTGGGCTATGTCATTATCAGGTACTTCTGGTGGGGAATCACTGCTGGAGCACAGAGCTACCACCAAGATCCACACAGTGGTTACTGCAAACTCTGCATCCCTTCTTTGTTTCTACCTGACCTTAGGCAATCTAGCTCTGCCATTATTCTTTCTGTTACCTGTGAGGTGAAACCAGAGTGGGCTTCCTGGGAAGTATCTTGGAATGCTAAGAAGCTGGCTGTCTGCCTCCAGTTCTGTTTCCACTGTAAAAACTGTGAGCCTAGTGGAATCTTCTCTGTGTGGCACCATGCCAACTTGAGGGAGGGGGTGAGGCCATGTAGTCAAAGTGAGACCATTCCTTTTACCCTTATGATGCAGTTTTTATTCATTTCTATGGTCCACATGGATATCTCAGGCTTATTCCCAAAGTTTGGGGTTTTCACAAAGGTTTTCTGAACTGTGGATAGTTGCTAGTTGAATTTTCTGTGGGAAGAAGTAAAGTCTGGAAATTCCTATTCTGCCATCTTGCTGACATCACTCTCCACAATACATTGTCATCAACTGTAGTTACCATGTTGTACAATAGATCTCCTGAACTCATTCCTCCTGTCTAACTAAAGTTTTATATCCTTTGACCAACATCTCCTCAGTCCCCTCTTCCCCACACAGACCCTGGTAATCACCAGTTTACTCTCTGCTTCCATAGATTCAAATTCTTTAGATTTCACATATAAGTAAGATAATGTGGTATTTGCCATTTTGTGCCTGGATTATTTCTCTTAACATAATGTTTTCAGGTTTGTCTATGTTGTTCCAAATGACAGGATTTCCTTCTGCTTTTTAAGCTTAATAGTATTTCATGGTGTACATATACCACATTTTCTTTATACATTCATCTGTTGGTAGATACCTAGGTTGATCCATATCTTGGCTATTATGAATAGTGCTGCAGTGAACATGGAGGTGCAGACATCTCTTCAATACACTGTTTTTATAACTTTTGGATATATACCCATAAGTGGGATTGTTAGATCAAATTGAAATTCTATTTTTAACTTTTTGAGGAAACTCCATGCTGTTTTCCATAATGGCTGTACTAATTTACATTCCTACCAACAGTATACAAGGGTTCCCTTTTCTCGGCATCTTCACCACACTTGTTATCTTTTATCTTTTTGATAATAGCCATTCTAACAGGTATGAGGTATTCCATAAATTTTGATATGTTAGTTTCCTTTTAATTCAGTTAACATACTGTATAATTTCTCTTTGGTTTCCTCTTTAGCCTATGGATTATTTATAAATGTGTTGCTTAATTTTTAAATATTTGTGAATTTCCCAAATTTCCTTCTGTTGTTTTCCAATTTAATTCCAATGTAATGGGAGAGCAAACTTTATGATTTTAATCCTTTTAAATTTATAAAAAAATTGTTTTATGGCCTACCATATTTTTTTTCTGTATAATGTTACATGTGTGCTTAAAAGAATGTGTATTTTGTTGTTTTGGAGTAAAGTGTTCTATTGAGGTCAATTATGCCACAGATACATAGTGTTGTCTAAGACTTTTATATATTTCTGAATTTTATTTCTTATTGCTATATCCATTATTAAGAGTGGGGTTTTAGAGTCTTCATCTATTATTGTTGAATAATTTATTTCTTTCTTTAATTCTGTCAGTTTTTTCTTCATGTGCCATGGGGCTCTATTTGTTAGATGCTTGTATCCTTTTAATTTTCATATTTCCCTAATGAATCGAATTACTGAAATAAAAAAGTCCCTCTTCTTCTTTTAAGTTTGTGTAGTCCAACAATAGTATAACCACTCCATCTCTTTTTTGGTTATGTCTTACATGGTGTATCTTTTCCCATTCTTTTACTGTTTGTTTGACTATAATGTGTGTTTCTTATAATATAGTTAGATCTATATATTTTCATCCAGTGTTTAAAATCCAGTTTTACAGTCCCTGCTTTTTGATTTGAATGTTTAATTCTTTTATACTTAATGTAATTGTTTACATTTAGTCCATTTCAATTTGTATCTGCCATTTTACTGTTTTTTTTAACTATATACATCCTGTCTTTTTGTTCCTCTGTTTCTCCTGTACTACCTTTTTTGTGTTAAATAGCTATTTTCTAGTGTACCATTTCAATTCATTTTTTGGTATTTTTACTATGTATTTTAAAATTATTTCCCTACTGGTTACTCTAGGGATTGTAATGTGCATCTAATCACAATCCACATAAGATTAATGCCAACATCATTTCAGTAGTATATAGGCAGTCCCCAGGTTATGTTCCTGAGAAAGTCTTTAGGTCATATTTGTATGAAACTCGGATCCCTGATGAACAGTGCATACATGATAATAATAATAACAACAATACTATAATGGTTCATGTGGTAATAATACAGTGTAATACTGTAATAATAATAATAATACCCCTATACTGTAATAATAAGTTATGGAAACTATTCTGCTCTTTCTTTTAATTCAAACAAACAGAACATAAAACCCAGCTCATACAAAAAGTTTAGGTAGAAGATAGGAGAAATTTCAAAAAAGAATTTTAAAGGTTAACACACTCAGCTATTGTTGCATCAGTGTTTTGCTTACTGGAAGGGACATTTTTGAGGCAAAAAGGTTGGTAAAATTAATCGAAAGATGGTGATGGAGATGGTGCTGGAGAGGATGGAGTGGGTGCTGGAGAATCAGGATTTGGTTCTGTTGCTGGAGGAGGGGAGCTGACCACTGAAGTTGGTTTCTTGAAAAAGGTACCCAGGCTTGTTTTCACAGCCTTTCTTTTTTTCATCATAAATGGCCTCATAGCAACTGATGTTCTCATTAACTGCATGATAAATCTTTGTAAACTGCTCAGTGTTAGGTTCTTGCTCCTCAAGCTTAGTAAATCCTGCTTTGATGAGATGAAAGGCTTCAGATAATTCTTTTGTCATAAGCTTTCTTGGCTCTGGACCCTCTGACTCTTCATGTTCTTTAGTTTCTATCAGCTGCTTCTCTGAGACTAGCTGCTTGCTTGTGTAAATATGCAGTGCCAATGAACCACTTACGCCATGCAGGTTTGTTTACATGCATGGAATATTTAATTATAAATTATCCTTATGAGGAGCCTTGGGAGCCCATTTGTAAGTACAAAATGCCATAAGCCAGGTCATCCATAATCTGGGGACTTCTTGTATAGAAATTCACTCTAGTAGAGCTCCATTCTCCACCCTCCTTTGTGCTATTATTGTCATGTATATTATATCTAATATAAAGTCCTAAATACAGAGTTATTATTATGAATTTGTGAAATTATATATCTTTTAAAGAAGAGAAGGAAGAAATAAAATACATTTATAAGATCTTTTAGATTAACTTACATATTTACCTTTTCTGGTGGTCTTCAGTTCTTTCTGTGGATTCACATTGCCAATGACATCATTTTCTTGTGCCAATATTTTCTATTTTCTCCCCCCACACTTTTGTAATTACCATATATATTTGTACCTTTATATGTTGTAAGACCAACCATACAGTTTTAGAGTGTGTGTGTGTGTGAGTGTGTGTATTTACCATCTTTTATATTTACCTATGTAATGACCTTTATTATTATTCCTTTGTGATTATTTGATTACTATCTGGTGTCATTTGCTTTCAGCCTAAGGGACTTCATTTAGTATTTCCTGTAAGGGATATCTGCTAGTAATAAATACAGTCTTTTTTCCTGGAAAAGTTTTATTTTACCTACATTTTTGAAATATAGTTTTACTGCATATAGCATTCTTACTTGACAGTTTATCTGTATTTCAGCATTTTGCATATGCCATTCCACTGCCTTTGGCCTCCATTGTTTCTGATGAGAAGTCAAATAGTAATCCTTTTGTAGCTCCCTTATACACAATGAGCCATTTTTCTTTTGTTGTTTTGAAACTTGCCTATTGTCTTTGGCTTTCAAAGACAGTTTTTTCAATATGTGGACTTCTTCGTGTTTATCATACTTGAGGTTCTTTGAGCTTCTTAGATGTGTAGATTAATATTTTTCATCAAGTGGGGAAGTTTTTGACAATTATATTTTCAAGTATTTTTTCTGTCCCTTTTTGTCTCTCTGTTCTTTCTTAGACTACAATGTTTCATAGGTTATCTTGTGGGTTGACTTGTGTCCCACCAAAATTCCTATGTTGAAGTCCTATTCCTCTACCTCGGAATGTAACCTTATTTGGAGATAAGACCTTTACGGAGGTAATAAAGTTAAAATTTGATCTTGTTTTAACTTATATGATCATTTTAACTTTAAAAGATCATTTTAACTTATATTCTTATAACAAGAGGAGATTTGGAGGTAGATACATGTAGAGCGAAGACAACGTGAAAACACAGGGAAAAGATGGCCAGTCTACAAGCCAAGGATAGCAGTCTAGAACAGATCTTTCCCTCACATTCCTTAGAAGGAACCAGCACTGCCAACATGTGATCACAGACTTCTAGCCTGTAGAACTGTGGGATAATACATTTATGTTGCTTAAGCCACCAAGTTTGTGACTTTGTTATGGTAGCCCTAGCAAACTAATATAGATTGATATGTTTGGTGGTGTCCCACAGGTCTCTGTGGCTCTGTTAATTTTTCTTAATTCTTTTTTCTTTCTGTTATGTAGGTCAGATCATCTCTGTTCATTTGCCTTTTAGCTTATTGATTCCTTCTCAGTCAGATCAAATCTGTGTAGTTCCCTAGTGAATTTTTCATTTCAGTTATACTTTGCAACTCCAGAGTTTCCATTTGATTCTTTTTTATAACCTCCTGTATCTTTATTGATATTCTCTATGCAATGAGTCATTGTCCTCATACTGTAATTTACTAAACACGGTTTATTTTGTTCTTTGAGCATATTTTTATGTCTTTGACTATGCGCAACATCTGAGCCTCTCAGAAAGTTTCTATTGACTGCTTTTTTCCTCTCATATATGGATCACACATTCCTTTTTCTTTGCATATCTCATATTTTTAAATGAAAACTGGACATTTTAGATAATAAAACTCTGTGATAAGATACCTCTGTGTCAGCATAGCTTAATAGTCAGTTAATAGTTGGTCAGAGATTGTGATTAAAATCTTGAACCAGTAGGGCTTGCATGTGGATTTGCATGTGGGATGGGAAATGCATTCAAAATTCAGGCTATTTACAAGCTTGTCTCAGCTTTTACTTTCTCTGTGGACAATGCCTCACATTCTTCCAGGGACAAGTATATATCTGGATCCACTTTGACTACTCCTAAGCAAATGTGCAGTTTTGCTCATATACATATTCTGTCAGACTCCCAGTGATATGTGAGAACTTTTCAAGGCCCACTTCAGCTGTCTCATTACTTGAATATCCTTGTTAAATTTCTTGCTGGTCTTCTGGTCTATAGCTCTCTACAACCATTATCGAGACTTTAGCCTAGATGTGATATTGGCCTTCCTTGATTGTTTGCCACTGAGATTGCTATTGTTTTCAGCAATGCCACTGGATATGGGTTTTATTGTGCTTTACTCCAAATCATGGCAGCACCCTGGCATCAGTAGAGTTTTAAGTCCTTAGGACTTCCACTACACATTTAGAACTACCATGCTACAGAGCTGGTGGGGGAAATGGGAGTAGCCCCAGGTTTAAGTGCCACATATTCCTACCATTCTTACCCAAGATTCAGTAGTTTTCCTTAAATTCTTCTCAATTTGTTATATGATTTTGGTCAATTTCCAGAGTCATGAAGGGGTTGTTTTTGACAACCTTGTCCAGTTTATCTTTGCTTTATGGTAGTACTTTTACAGAACTCCTCACTCAGCCATTTCAAAGTCCCCTGTATTTACTTTAAGCATTTATTATTTTTCCAATTGGATAGTTTGGTTTATTTTGTTTTGTAATTAGAGCTAAAACTTAGATATTTGGGATTTCAAGTTCTTAGCTTGATTCTTGTACTGCACAAAAAGTAGAGGCAAAGTTGTTTTTATTCCAATTCCTAATGTAATCATTCTTCTCAGATGTTACTGCCAGTCATTCAGGAAGTAAACTGCTCTGGCTGTTGGCTTGCAGCCTTTCAGGAGATGCTGTTTTTTTTATTTGTAGTAACCATAAAGAAATTGAAGTTGGCCCATATGTGAATGCCTGCTCTGACTAGAATTTCCAGTTTGTGGTCATTCCCCAGGCATTTATGATTATTCTGTAACCAATGATTGTTGGATCTTGATTTAATTTAATTCACATAAGAAACATATTGAGTCCATGGTGTATGTTTGACATTGTGGAGGTTATAAAGAAATTTATTCTCTGAACTGATGGAATTTATAACCTAGCTAGAGAATCAAAGCTTACATACTTGAATCAATTAGGAGGACACTTAAAATCAAGACAACACTAGCACATTTGGTTCAAACAGTATGTATCATTGGCCATCAAGAAAGATAGAAATCTGTGTGTCCAGATGAGATGAGGAAGGCTTGCTTCTTTGAATGAACAGGATTTGAAATGGTCTGTGAAGAAAAAATAAAGATTTTATATAGAGTGAAGAGAATATTCCAAGGTAAAATATTATGAGCAACACCATGATCAGTACCATTGACACCTTTTGGCTAGAATAATATGTCTCTTTTAGTCATATATACCTACTCTTTCCACAAGTACCTCAACTGATAAAAAAGAGAGTCCCAGAATTTAAATGGCCATTCACAGGGAAATCATCAACCATTAACTCTAACTAATATTGGCTCATCTCTTGCTTGACTCACTCAGAAACCAACTTTGCCATTTGTTCTTCTATTGTATATCTATCTGCCTTATCCTTCTTGTTGAGTAATCAATCTTATCTTGCCATATTAGTAGGTCATCCTTTGACTATTCTTGATAGTTTCTTTCCTGATTTTAGTAATGCTCACAACCTTCCTGCTAAGACATTGGTAGAAATCCTCCTTGGATTGCAATACCTGTTTCTCAGAAAATCTGTCCTTGAGAAAATGACTTCTGGTGGCCATATGATGTCCCCTTGGAAGAGAAAATAGTGCCCCAGTAGACAATGTATCTGGCAAGCACAGCTCTGGGAAAAGAAACTGCCTTCCTTCATATTAAGAATGCTAACTAATCAACCAGCTAATAGAACCCAAGAGTATAATTGCTAACCTTGAAATCACCTTGCTCTACTTCCTGTCCTGGAAAGCACAAACATGCACATAGCTTTGGTTCAGGTTTCACTTTAAAGGTACTAACCATACACAATTGGAACATTGTTTCTAGCTACTCATTATAGCTTCCCAGATTCAAAATGGTCCTTAGGGTTCCAAAGCAGTGCAAGGCATTCAGAGGGCTCTTCATTTATATCCCATTTTATCCCATAACAACTACACATCTGAGAGAGGGACCTCTCAAACAGAGCATACAGGAGATCCCCACATGAGTGATGGAGTACCCTGCCCATACACTTTACTACAAACTCTCAGAAGCCAAAGGCCACTCCCAAAGGGTAGATGGGTGGTCTCTACTATCAAGTCAGTATCTCTAGAGTATAGAGGCACCCTCTCCAACAAGCATGAATGTCAATATATTTCATCCAGAAGTAACAGCAAACCAGCACCTGTGCTCAGCAGAGCCTGGTGGACATTCAGAAAGACCTTACTTGGCACCTGGAGATGGAATGTGTGATTGAGGGGTGTGTGTGACTGTAGATTGGAGAAGCCACACTTACACTACCGTATGTAAGTCCTGATGGGCTAAGTGCAAGCCCTACTTTTCTGTCCATATCATAATGCCACCCTAGTGTGCCTCTGTGGCCCCTGGAAGAAATATCTTTAAGACTTGTGGTGGCACCACATTTGACATGATGTCCCATGGCACATGGAAACATGAGGTCTGTGCACTGGAACCAAAGGCACACCAGGAAACCCAAAGGGCAGCTACACCTGCTCTTAACCCTAGACCACCCTTGTTTGACATAAACTTTACCTCAACCTGTTCTGCCTTGCCTTCCAGTAACACAAGTCATACTCGTTGTGGTAATACACTGATGAAATTGACTATCTCCTTCCTGACATTGTTGTCTGTCACCAAGGGCCACAGTTGTCACTGTTTTAAGACTACAATTTTTTAAAATCTTGCTTCTCCTCTCACAGCATGCTCTCAACACTAAATAAAGTATACGTAACAGTGCTCATTCTCCTTTCATATAAAAAAGATCTAAAAGTCTCTGCTTAGTCAATTGTTATCATCTATTTCTGTTTTTTGACTTCACTGTTTATTCTCCTATAATGCTTGAGGACACTTTGCTTTAACTCATACCTTTTTCTTTCAGATTGTAGTTTTTGCTCCTCCATACTGTGAAACTACCTCTCTATTCTTGTGGTACATTTTAAACCCACCTTAGCTAATGCTTTTCCTGGTACCTTAAACCCTACTACCTAGATGCTATTGGTGATCCATTTGGGCCTAACTCAGGATCTGTATATAACTGGCCCATTGATGGTGAAGCATATGTTAGTGACTAGAGCAGAGGTTGATATCTGTCCACGATTTGGCTGAATATAACTTGAAGATGTGGTTTTGGCCTGTACTGTTCTGACTACCACAGTGTTAAATTTAGTTATTGTGATGCCCACCACAAAGTGCCTCTCAAATTTCTTACTAAAGGGAGTATAAATGACCAAGGGCCAGCTGCTGTGTTCTATAATCCATCATTGTTTTCCTGCCAAGACCACAAAGCCCATGGCCTCCCAACTACTGAATGAGTATTCTTAAAAATACTAGTGAAATTCTATACCTTGTAGATGCAGACTCCTGTTATGGCCACCTTTGGCTTGGGAAATCCCCAAGAGCCTTGCTGAAACCTTCTTAGAAGTATATTGCAGAAGACCTTGCTTCCTTTCCTTTCTTCTCTATAGGGATAGGGCCTGTACCATGGTCCGATAGCCCTCCAAGTCTAGACTCTTTCCCCATTTTCCCTCACATGTGTTTTCCCCAATAAATTACTTGCACATCTATTCCAATCTTGGTATCTCTCTTTTAGTGCTAGACTAATTCAGTTTTCAGCACTACAATTTGGGATATTTCATATATAATCTGTATATCTAGCTTCTCTCAAAAATTCTGAAGATCTGGCAATGCTAGACCTGGCAATAATCAGCTGGAACTGAAAAGTGGCTATGATTTTTGGACACTTCAGTTCACCTCTTTCTACACAACTTATTTATGTTACTTGCCTAGCCCCTGTCAACATTTAATTTTGAGACATTGATGTAAAGGAACATTCTTTTAATTCATGTAATCCAGTATATTATTTTGCTAGTTATGCCAGATGCTGGTAGTGATGGAAAAAAATGGCATAGATCCTGCTTCCCTTGGAGCTTTTTCTTGTAATAAGGCAAACAGACATTAGCCAATCACAGAAATAAAAACAAATAAATACACAATTATAAGTTGTAATAAGTTCATTGAAGGGAAAAAGGGATCTATGAGAAAGTTACAAGGGTATTGATCCCCTTCTTTATCTCCTATTATTCTACCACTTGCTTACTGAGCTCCAGCCACATGGTTTCTTTTGCTGTTCTTTGCTCACAACAGATACAATCACAATTTAGAGCCTTTGCACTGGCTATCATCTCTGCCTATCTTACTTTACCCCAGATGTCCTCATGGCTAACTTCATTTAATTAAATGTAATCTTTCTCAATGGGGCCTACCCTGACCACCATGTATAAAAAGTCTAACCTTGAACACAACCCTTTATCCTGCTGTCTTTTCATAGCTTACTATATAATTTACTTATTATGTTTGTCTTTAATTGTCTACAGTTTCCTACTAGGAGATGAGCCCCGTGAAAGCAGACTTTTTGTCTGCTTTATTCACTGATATATCTGAAGTAAAACAGTGTCTGGCACATAATAGGCACTCAATAAATATTTGTTCAACTAATTGAATAATTAGTTAATTAAAATGTCAAGGAAGGTTTCTCAATAAATTGACATTTAATCTGAGACCCAAAGAATAAGGAGAGAGCATAATAGGTAGAGAAGACAATATATATGATAGCCTTGAGGTAGTGGGTTAAGATAGATGGAGTCAATTATGTATAAATCCTTGTAATGAGATGACTCAGACATTTTGCCTCCTTTCAAGGAGCTCACAGCAAATGGGGTGAGAAAAATAATTAAACAAATTATTATAGATGTTGTAAGTGCATTAATAAGGGTACACACAGAGAGTTGTGAAAAATGCTGATTAGGTAGCTATTAACTCTTCTAAGAGAACTGGGAATATTTTACAAAGACGGTGACATTTTAGCTAGGTCTCAGGCAGGAGAGTGACATGATGAAAGTGTTTTAAAAAGATTAATCTGGCAATAGTATGGAAAATGGATTTGAATATGGATGGACTGGAAGCAAGGAAACCATCTAGTCTATGGCAATAGTCCAGGTATGAGGTGATGAAGGCATCTATAGGAATGGAAAGAGAAGGACAAATCTGAAAGACATTTGGAAGGAAAAATTGGCAGGAACTAAATGGACTCTTGGCTTTAAGCCTTCCAGGAGGTAATGCTTTTTCCTTAGTAATAACCATGAAAAGATTCAGAATGACCTATTATGTAATTGCCTACTCTGACTAGAATTTCTAGCTATGGCTGTTCTCCAAAAGTTTATGTTATTATGATTGATACTTGTTGGACTTTAATTTACATTAAGATGGCTTTAAACTCTAAAGGTTGGGAAGCTCTCAAAAACATAATTTTGACTATGAAACAGCAAATTATTCCATTAAAGGAGAAAAGAGGAAAACCATGGGACCACATAATAAGTTTAACAATGAGCTCATGGTTTTTGGTTTTTTTTAAGATGATGTATAAAAGATGGAAGTAAGAATACAAAAGCAAGGATAAATATAACAGGTGGCATGTGCTTAAAGGATTAGTATCTGGAAGGAAAAAGCCCCAAATTACCTCAGGCTTATAGAAATATATATTTATTTTCTTTTTCATTTCAGCATATTATACGGATACAAATATTATGGTTACGTATATTGCCCATGCCACCCTCCCCCCTCGAGGCAGAGCCTGAAGCATGACCATCCCCCAAAC
>VBSM01002350.1:4787360-4805098 GCA_008086735.1 Cheirogaleus medius | reverse complement strand
ATTCTGTCTTCTTTTGAAAATTTTCTGTTCATGTCCTTTGCCCACTTTTTGATTATAGAATGCCCTCCTTCCCCACACACTACAACAAGCTAATAAGCCTCCAGTTAAAATAACAGTGGATTATACTTGGGAAAGCTGCAAGAGATAGGGTCTCTGAGGTATAGCACAAAGGGAAAGACAAAAGCTAAAAGGGGAGACAAAACCATAATCCCTAGAGGGATTTAAAGCCTCTGGTTCCCATAGAGACAACAAACATCAAACACAGCATAACTCCTGGCCAGATTAATAAAAATTCTCATAGTAAAGTCCTATTTACCTCAGTAACAACCGCTCTATACAACATGTGTGTCTTTCAACAATAACAAAATTACAAAACATGTTAAGGCAAGAAATAACACAATTGGAAGAGACAAAGCAAGTGCAGGACTAGACTTACATATGACACAGGTGTCTAAATTATCAGTCAGAATTTTAGAATTTTTTTCTATTTCTATGGAAAATGCATTGAATCTATAGATCACTTTGAGTAGTATGGAAATTTTAACAAAATTAGTTCTGCCAATCCATGAACATCAAATATCTTTCCATTTATTTGTGTTTTCTTCAATTTATTTCCTCAATGTTTTATAGTTTTGAATGTAGAGATTTTTCACCTCTTTGATTAAATTTATTCCTAAATATTTTTATTACAGCTATTGTAAATGTAATTTTTTTCTTGATTTCCTTTTCAAATAGCTCACTATTAGTATATAGAAATGCTACTGATTTTTGTATGTTTATTTTACTGAATTTGTTTATTAGCTCTACCAGTTTTTTTGTAATGTTTTTAGGGTTTTCTAGATATGAGGTCATGTCATCAGCAAGCAGAGACAATTCATCTCTTCCTTTTCTATTTGGATGCCTTATATTTCTTTCTCTTGCTTAATCACTCTGCCTAGGACTTCAGTACTATGTTGAATAGAAATGGCAAGACTGGGCTTTCTTACCTTATTCTGATGTTAGAGAGAAAGCTTTCAACTTAAGATCCTGATAGCCAAAGCAATTTTGAGCAAAAAGAACAAAGCTGGAGGCATCATGCTACCTGATTTCAAAACATATTACAAAGCTATAGTAATCAAAAAAGCATGGTACTAGAATAAACACAGACACATCAACCAATGGAAAAGAATAACAAGCCCAGAAATAAATCATGCACTTATGGGCAATTGATTTTTGACAAAGGTCAAAATGTTTGTCAATTATGAACACACAATGGGGAAAGGAGTCTCTTCAATAAATAATGTTGGGACAAGTGGCTATACACATACAGAAGAATGAAATTGGTCTCTTTTCTCACACCATGTACAAAAATCAACTCAAAATGGATTTAAGACTTAATTTAAGACAAGAAACTGTAAAACTCTAGAAGAAAACTTAGGGGGAAAGCTACATGACATGGGTCTGGACAATGATATTTTTTTATATAACCCCAAAAGCAAAGGCAACGAATGCAAAAATAGACAAATGGGAGTGCATCAAACTAAAAACCTTCTGCACAGCAAAGGAAAAAACAGAATGAAGAGAAAACCCACATATTGGAAAAAAATATTTGTAAACCATATATCTGATAAGGGGTTAATACCCAATATATATAAGTAACTAAATGCAATAGCAAGAAACCAACACGTTTAAAAGATGGGGAAAGGATATGAACAGACATTTCTCAAAAGAAGACATATAAATGGCCAACAGGTATATTAAAAAATGCTCAACATCACTGATCATCAGCGAAATTATCAAAAAGGCAAAAGATAGTAAGTGTTGGCAAGGATGTGGAGAAGGGGGAACCTTTGTACACTGTCAGTGAAAATGGAAATTAGTAGAGGAATTATAGAAAACAGTATTGAGATTACTCAAAAAATTAAAAATAGAACTACCATATGATCCAGAAATCCCACTACTGGGGGTGTGTATGTGTGTGTGTGTGTGTGTGTGTGTGTATATATATATATATGTATATATAATCTCCAAGGACATGAAACCAGTAATTGAAGAGATATCTTTACTCCCATGTTTATTACAGCATTATTCATAATGGCCAAGATATGAAATCCACTTAGGTGACTGTCTTAGTCCATTTTGCATTGCTTAAAGGAATACCCAAGGCTAGGTAATTTATAAAGAAAAGACGTTCATTTGGCTCATGGTTCTGCAGGCTGTACAAGAAGCATGGCACCAGCATCTGTTTCTGGTGAAGGCTTCAGGGAGCTTCCAATTAAAGCAGAAGGTGAAGGGGGAGCCAGTGGGTTATATCCAAAAAGAGAGAAAAGGAGGAGCCAGGCTGTTTTAAACAGTCAGCTCTCACATGAACTAATAGAGTGAGAACTCACTCTTCACCTCAGGGAGGTCACCAAGCCATTCATGAGGGATCTGTTCCAATGACCCAAACACTTCTAACTTCCAATATTGGGGATCAAATTTCAACATGAGATTTGGAGGGGACAAATATTCAAACTATATCAGTGCCCATCAATGCATGAATGCATAAATAAAATGTGGTATATATACACAGTGGAATACCATTCAGCTTTTACAAAGAAGGAAATCCTGTCATTTTAGACAACATGGATGAACCTGGAAGACATTATGTTACATGAAAAAAGCTGGGCACAAAAAGACAAATATTACATGATCTCACTTACATGTGGAATCTGGAAAAAAAAATGAACTCATAGTATAAATTAGATTGGTGGTTACCAGAGGCTAGGGACTGGGGCATGGAGAGGTGTTGATCAAATGATACAAGTTTTAGTTAGACCAGAGGAATAAGTGCAAAAGATCTATTTTTCAACATGGTGACTATAGTTAATAATATATTGTATATTTCAAAAATGCTAAGAGAATAGATTTCAGATATTCTCACCACAAAAAATAAGTATGTAAGGTGATGGATATTTTAATAATTCATTGGCTTAATTACACCACAGTGCATACATACATCAAAATGTTACATTATATCCCATAAATATAAATAATTATTATTTGTCAATTAAAACTATTAAAAAGAAATAGGCAGGAAATTTAAAATAACTATTATTAATATGTTAATGAATCTAATGGAAAAGGTAGACAGAAGACGAGTTTGATAATGTCAGCAGAAAGTTGGAAAATATAAGAAATCATCAAATGGAAATTCTGAAAATCAAAACCACAGTACCAGAAATGAATGGTTTTGATGAGCTCATCAGTAGCATTGACATATCCAAGGATGTAATTGGTAAATGTAAAGATAGATCAGTAGAAATGACCCCAACTGGAAGACCCTGGAAGGTGGCTAACTAGAGACAGCAGCTGTCAAAGTGTCTCGGTAGGAAGGAAAGGTTTTAGATGAAAGAGAAAAAAAACAGGTAAGCATAGATCAGGGGTAATTCTGAGGGAATGGTGCCAGAAGTTGTGCGGACTCCATGGGATGAAGTTGCAGAGCAGAACAAGGAGGAGCATGATATTGGTAGGCATCAATGCCCCAGAAGCTTGGAGTCCAGCAGAAAGGGTAGATGGATCGCTTTGTTTCTCCCACCCTCACATCTCTGACAGTGGGCTTCTGAGCTGCCCAAAAGCTGCTGCTGCCAGAAACCTGGGAGCTTCTTGTGGACAAACAAACAGGCTTCCAGCCCCACTGGGTCACTTCCAGTCACCACAGACCTGAACCGAGATGGCAGGCATCATATTGCTTCTCTACCCACTGAGAGCTTTTGTCCTCCCCAGGGGACTTCAGCCTCTCAGTTTTTGGCTTGCTCGTTCCCATGCAAATATTTCGCAACTTTGGCTCAGGCTGCAGGAGACGCAGGGATGCAGTGGGTCTCGGAGCAAGTACATTCCAGGCAGGCTGCCCTGCAGAGAGGGGGACGGAAATTACCAGAATGCTAGCTTTCCTCCCTCCAAACTCTTTTCATCCCACTCCACTCCCCCACCCATGACGGCCAAGACAGATAATTGAGCCACCACACCAAGGCTTCTACGAAGAGTGGGATTCAAACCATTTTCTCTTATAGTCCTGTAGCACACTAAGAGACTGTTCAGACTATAAGCTCCCTGCTCATTGACACTCCCTGGTGCTGCATGAACAGTGGCTCCATCAAAGCTGGGCTCACTCTGAAGCAGGGACATCAAACCTGCTGGAGTACCCCATAGACAACTTGGGACCAGCACACTTCTCCCTGCCATGGTCAGGGATTTATCTTTGGGGACCCAGAGGCAGGCCTGTAGGCCAGATCCCATACCCCCAGGACTCGATTGTGTTTCTCAGTAACATGGAGTGGAGATTTGTGAACTAATTTCAGAAGGTGAGGGAGTCTGCATGGGCAGAACTGAGAGGAGAGTGCAGTGTGGGTCCCAGATATGGCATATTCATGGAGCACCCCTTCCCCCACAGGAAGGCTGAGCTCTCAGCCCAGGCCAGGATCCTGGGCAGGGAAGATCCTTAGCCTGCAGTGTAATCATGGAGGAGCTCAGCTAATTTGAGCTCTTGCCTGCCAGCAGACATTGAAAGGAGATCACAGAGCAGAGGAGTGAGGAGAAGAGTGAAACCCACTCTTGACAGTCAGATTGTGAATCTCAGAGGATCTGGTATCTACAAGCAGGCTTTTAGGTTGGGTTGGGCCACTTCAGACCCTCCCTGGCAGGGTTTCCTATAAGCTGGGAACTGACCTATGACCCCTGTCAAGATAGCTGCACTGCTGGCTTTTGTGGAGCCTGAAGGCAGAGTGGCCCAACCCAGCCCCACCTAGCCTCACTCCCCCACCTACCTCTGCTGTGGCAGAGAAGAGGGACTCCTCTTGAAGTTCTCGGGACCCACTCACCACCTGGAAAATACCTGAGGGAATACAGCTGGTCACAGGTCCCAAAAACAACACTGCAGCTTGTGCCTTCTGGCAAGTGCCACCTACTGACATGGAGGTCAATCTATATAGCACTTTACAGCATCTATTGACCCAATTATACAGGGTGTGGTTAATTCTCACCCACAAGCATCACTTACTGTCTCAGAGACTAAACTGGGCATGACAATACAACTCACACTGTTAAGTAGAACAATAGAGCTGGGGAAAGAGAAAGGATTTCAAAGACCTCCATCCTCCTCTATCACAGAAAGACAGGGAATCTGCCCACACACACAGCTCACTACAGCTACAGCCCACAAACAACTAGCAATGGAGAAAACCACCACATTAAGGTTATCTATAACCAAGGCATCCATCCAGAAGCTAGAGCACCATCAAAGCACCCACAAGCAAAGCCAAAGGTTCTCACCCAACATATGCTAAAAACACACTCAAATGATTTAGGGAGGAAAGAAGCCCCATCTAAACAAAAGATAATCCAAAAATAAGAAGTAATGCCTGTTCCAGATGAGAAGGATTCAGCAAAAGAACTCCAGAAGTATGAAGAATAAGAGCAAAAGAATACCCCCCAAAGGGAACACCAACTCTCTAGCAATGGATACCAATAAAAATGAAAATATTGAAATGATAGATACATAATTCCAAATATGGGTTGTAAGGAAGGTCAATGAAATCCAAGAGAAAATGGAAAACCAACTCAAACCAGAAAAAACAATTCAGGAAATGAATGAAAAATTCACTACAGAGATCAGCATATTTAAAAAAAAGTAGAACTTTTGGAAATGAAAAATTCATTTAAGGAAATACAAAACACAGTGGAAAGTTTTAAGAATACACCAGACAGAAGAAAGAATCTCAGACCACGAAGGCAAATCTTTTGAATTAACTCAGTCAAAAATAAAGAAGAGAGAATTAAGAGGAATGAGCAAAGCTTACAAGAAATAGGGCATCATGTAATATGGCCTAATATAAGAATGATAGGCAACTCTGAGGGAGAAAAAAGGAAAATGCACAAGGGCTGGAAACCCTATTTGAGGGAATAATTGAGGAAAACTTTCCTGTTTTTGCTAGATATTTAGACATCCAGGTACAAGAAGCTCAACGAACACTTGGCAGATTCATTGAAGAAGGGCAATCTCCAAGACACAGAGTCATCAGACTGGCCAAAGTCAATAGGAAGGAGGAACTCCTGCAAGCTGTGAGGCAACAAAATCAAGTAACTTACAAAGGAAACCCCATCAGGCTAACTACAGG
The DNA here is from genome assembly GCA_008086735.1 of Cheirogaleus medius. NCBI lineage: Eukaryota > Metazoa > Chordata > Mammalia > Primates > Cheirogaleidae > Cheirogaleus > Cheirogaleus medius. The sequence goes on along the minus strand of VBSM01002350.1, from coordinate 4,798,964 downwards.
CTTCTCAACTGAGACCTTACAAGCCCGAAGGTAGTGTGGCCACATCTTCTTCAGTCTTCTTAAACAGAACAACTGCCAGCCTAGAATTTTGTGTCCTGAAAAACTAAGTTTCATACAGGATGGAGAAATAAAGGATTTTCCAGAGAAGCAAACACTGAGGAAATTTGTCCAGTCCAGAACTGCACTGCAGGAAATACTCAGAACTGCATTATACATGCAGACTCAAGGTGAAAGGATGGAAAAAAAATTCCATCTCATTGCTTGTTATTGATCTGTTCAGAAGTTCTGTTTCTTCCTGATTGAGTCTTGGGATATCATGAATTTCCAGAAATTTGTCCATTTCCTTTACATTTTTGATTTTATGTACATAGAGATTTTCATAGATGATATTTTGTATTTCTGTGGTATCAGTTGTAATATCTTCGTTTCCATATCTTATTGACCTTCTTTGGGTCCTTTCTCTTCTGTTCCTGCTTAGTCTAGCAAGAGATCAATTAATGTTGTTTATCTTTTTGAAGAACCAAGTTTTTGTTTTGTTGATCTGTATTATTTTCTTGTCTCCAATTTCATTTAGCTCTGCTCTGACGTTAGTTATTTCTTTTCTTCTGATGATTTTCAGATTGGTTTGCTCTTCCTTATCTAGTTCCTTGAGAAGTATCATTAGATTCTTGTGATATTTCTGTCTGTCTGTTTGTTTGTTTGTTTGTTTGTTTCTGATGTAGGCATTTGAGACTATCAGCTTTCCCCTTAGGACTGTTTTTGCTGAATCATATAGATTTGATAGCTTGTGTCCCCTTTATCATTCAGTTCATAGAATTTTTTGATTTCCATCTTAATTTCATTCTTGACCTAATAATCATTCAGCAGCAGGTTGTTTAATTTTCATGATTTTATGTAGAATTCAGTGTTTCTATTGGAGTTGATTTCGAGTTTTATTCCACTGTGGTCTGACAAGACACATAGTATGATTTCTATTTTTTTAAATATGTTGAGACTTCTTTTGTGGCCTAAGATATCATCAACCTTGGAGAATGTTACATATGCTGATGAGAAGAATGTATATCGAGTAGTTTGGGGGTAAAATGTTCTGTAAATGTCTGTTAGACCCATTTGTTCTAGAGTCCCCTTTAAGTCCAGTATTTCTTTATTTTCTTCTTGGATGATCTGCCCAGATTTGTCAGTGGGTTGTTGAAGTCCCAGGCAATTATGATGCTGCTATTTATCTCTTGGCTTACATCTTTCTAGTAGGGTTTGCTTTATGAATCTGGGTACTCCTGTATTAGGTGAACAAATATTTAGGATTGTTGTGTTCTTGTTGAATTGCTCCTTTACCATTTTATAACGACCATCTTTGTATTTCCTTACTATTGTTGATTTAAAGTCAATTTTATCTGATATAAGAATGGCTTTATCCTATTTCTTGTGATTTCCATTTGCATGGAATAGTTTTTCCATCCTTTCAACTTGAGTCTGTATGAGTCCTTATGGGGTAGATGTGTTTCCTGGAGACACAAGATACCTGGGTTGTATTTTTTTCATACATTCAGCCAGCCTGTGTCTCTTGAGTGGGGCATTCAGACCATTGACTTTGATTGGTAGAATTGATATACAGGATGCAGTTCTGTTCATCCTGTTGAGTAGTATATTATTGCTTTGTTTTATCTCTTATGCTATTGTTTTATATGAGATATGAGCTTTAGCTTTTGGGTGGTTTTATACTGATGGTTGACTCTTGTGCTGATCCATGTATAATATAGTTCTGAGTATTTCCTGCAGGGCAGGTCTGGTCTTGACAAATTTCCTCAGTGTTTGCTTTTTGGGATAAGTCTTTATTTCTCCTTCAGATATGAAAATTAGTTTCACAGGATACAAAATTCTAGGCTGGCAGTTGTTCTGTTTAAGAAGACTGAAGATGTGGCCACACTCCCTTCTGGCTTGTAAGGTCTCAGTTGGGAAATCTGCAGTTAGCCTGATGGGGTTTCCTTTGTAAGTTACTTGATGTTGTTGCCTCACAGCTTGCAGGAGTTCCTCCTTCATGTTGACTTTGGCCAGTCTGATGACTTTGTGTCTTGGTGATAGTCTCTGTGCAATGAATCTGCCAGGTGTTCATTGAGCTTCTTGTACCTGTATGTCTAAATCTCTAGCAAAAACAGGAAAGTTTTCTTCAATTATTCCCTCAAATAGGTTTTCCAGCCCTTGTGAATTTTCTTCTTCACTCTCAAGGATTCCTATCATTATTTTATTTGCCTGTTTTAAATAATGCCATATTTCTTGTAAGCTTTGTTCATTCCTCTTAATTCTCTCTTTTTTTTGTTTGACTGAGTTAATTTGAAAAAGTTGTCTTTAAGCTCTGAGATTCTTTCTTCTGTCTTGTGTATTCTTAAAACTTTCCACTGTGTTTTGTATTTCTTTAAATGAAGTTTTCATTTCCAGAGGTTCTGTTTGTTGTGTTTTTTAAAATATATTGATCTCTGTAGTGAATTTTTCATTCATTTCCTGAATTGTTTTTCTGGTTTGTTTGAGTTGGTTTTCCATTTTCTTTTGGATTTCATAAAGCTTCCTTACAATCCATATTTGGAATTATTTATTTGTCATTTCAACATTTTCATTTTTGTTGGTATCCATTGCTAGACAGTTGATGTTCCCATTTGGGCATATCCTTTCTCTCTGATTTTTCATACTTCTGAAGTTCTTTTACTGATTCCTTCTCATCTGGGGAACATGTCACTTCTTATTTTTAGATTATATTTTGTTTAGATGGGCTTTTTTCCTTCCTCCCTCATTTCTGTGGGTGTGTTGTTGCATATGTTGGGTAAGAACGTTTGACTTTGTAGGTGCTTTGATGGGCGTCTAGTTTCTGGATGGATGCCATGGTTATAGATATCTTTAGTGTGGTGGTTTTCTCAGTTGCTAGTTGTTTGCAGGTTATAGCAGTGGTGAGCTATTTGTATGGGCAGATCCCCTGTCTCTCAATGATGAGGGAGGATTAAGGTCTTTGAAATCCTTTCTCTTTCCCCAGCTCTGTGGTCTTCTTAAGAGTGTGAGTTGTATTGGCTGCCCAGTTTAATCTGTGAGATTGTAGACGATTCTTATGGATAAGAATCAACCACACCCTATATGATTCAGTCATTGAATGCTGTAAAGGACTTTGTAAGTTAACCTCCCTGTCAGTAGATTGTGCTTGCCAGAAGGAACAAGCTGCAATGTTGTTTTTGGGATCTGTGGCCCACTGTAGCCCCTCAGGAGAAGCACTTCAATGCTCCAGGTGTTTGGTGGGGCCCTGGAACATCCAGGTGAGTCCTTATTCTTCACCACAGCATAATCAGGTTGGGGAGTGAGGACAGGCATGCGTGAGTTGGGTTACCTTGCTCTCAGGCTCCACAAAAGCTGGTAAGGTAGCTATTTGGCAGGTATCAAAAGTCTTCTCCCAGACTTCTGGTAAAAGCTGCCACAGAGGGGCTGCAGTGGCCCCATCCAGCCAGAAAAACTGCTTATGTAGGTGGGGGGTCATCTGAGATCTACAGTCTGGCTGTCAGAAGCACATTTCACTCTTCTCTTCCCTCCTCTGCTCCATAGTGTCCCTCCAGTGTCTGCTGGCAGGCAGGAGCTCTAACTAGCTGAGCTTCCCCATGATGCCACTGTGGGCTGGGAGCTTCCTTGTCCAGGATCCTGGCATGGGCTGAGAGAGTGGCCTTCCTGTGGGGTGAGGCATGCTCTGTGAGTGTTCTGTGCCTGGGACCCACACTGCACTCTCTTTTTGTTCTGCCCATGTGGGCTCCCTAGCCTCCCAAGATTAGCTCACAAATCTCCCCTTATGCCCCCAAGCAACACAATCAAGTCCTGAGGGTACAGTATCTGGCCTTTCCCCAGGTCCCCAAAGATCAATCCTTAGAAGCTCCCCTTGAAGTCTGTCTATGATACTACCACCTCCCTGGTGCTGTAGTAAGCTAGAGTACTAGAGCTCCACATAGTGTCGACCTGTGGTCTGTAGAGTCTGGTGCTAAACTAAAACATGTTGATTGCCTTTGTCCTCAAAGAACCCCCCAAACTGGTTACCTTATTGCTGACAGTGCTTAAATTCGGGTAAGACAGAAACCAGTCTCTTGCGTAGCACCCTGAAATGTTAGAATGTTAGATATCCCACTCCTTTTCATCACCAGGGAGAAGTCAGGAGTTGGGAGTTTACTTTCTGTTGCCCTGCACCAAGCCAGGTTGGAGGGGCTCTGGTGAATAAATGCCATAAATTGTCCTACTGGGTTTTGGTGAGGTTGGCTTTGTGATCACCTGGGGTATGGGAACCTCTTAACTGGTGTCTGAATTTCTCATAAATGCTGTTGTTCCGTAAATTCTTAAATCCTTGTCTCCGTGGGGGAAGGAGGATCTTGGGTTTTCTATTTTTCTATCTTGCAGACATCACTCCTGGAATATAGTTTTAAGATGATAGATATTACAACATGTTTCCTGATGAGAATGATCCAGTAGGGTGGGAAAATTTGATGATGCAAAAGAGAGGAATGGAATAACCTCAGGACTGTAGTCCCTGAGTAGGGGAGAAGAGATGGAATCTAATTCAAAAATGGAAGTATTGGTCTTGATTAGGTGCACCGATATTTCAAAAATTTTAACTAATGTAGGCAGACTATATAGGCACAGAGCAGGTAAGTGGTTGGATATAGGGCATAAGTTTATGGTGATTATCTCCTGATTGCTTCCATATTCTTTTTGAAGGAGGAAGCAAGGTCATCAGTTGAAAGTGGGAAGTAAGAGGAGGTGTTGGCAGTTTGTGGTGAGAGGAGATGGTATGAAAAATACTCTTCTTGGAAGGCAAATAATTTTACTAGGAAATTATGCAAAGATTGTTTGTCAATGTTGAGCACTCATTTGAGATTTTTTTACACTTCAAATAGGTCATGGAATCATTTGAGATTTTTTATGATGAGTTTAACATATTAGCCAGTGCAGTTTTTAAAATTTTCTCCAACCTAACTGTCCATCAGTGGATAAATAGATAAAGAAAATGTAGTATATGTACACAAGGAACTACTACTCAGCCACACAGAAAATGAAATCCTGTTATCTGTAATAACATGAATGAACCTGGAACATTATGTTAAGTGAATTAATCTAAGCACTGAAAGACAAATACATAGGATATCACTGATACATGGAATCCAAAATATTTGATCTTATAGAAATAGAGAGTATAATGGTGCTTATCGGAGGTGGTGGTGATTAAGTGGGGAGGAAAGGATGGGAAAATGTTGGTCATAGGATACATAATTACAGTTAGATAGGAGGAATAAATTTCAAGACATCTATTATACAGCAAAGAGACTATATATTCTATTCTTAAAAAATATAAAGAGGGTTCATGTTATGTGCTATCACCACATAAATAACTATATGAGGTAATGTGTTTGTTAATTGGCTAGATTTAACCATTCTACAATATATTTATACTTCAATACATCATGTTGTACACAATAAAACCATAATCTTATCTATCAATTAAAAATAAAATACAAAAGAAAACAAAAAGAAAAATGTTTCTAAATCAATGCTCTTCACTTTCTTGGCTGTAGGCACAGAGGAGATAGGAACTTGAGTTTACCATGGTTGGGCCTTTGCCAGGAAAGTATGGCACACAGAGAAAGGGGGCAAAGAAGTTAAATCTGTTTGTAGGGAATTGATTAAAATGATAGACCATGGAATCTGTCTCTGTAAGGAGGGAAATGAAATCATTAAAGAAACAAGATGTAAGATAGTGGAAGGAGCTTGGGATCAATGGATTGGAGCTCTCTATGGGGTTGAAGGCTTATTGGAGTGAGGAGTGCCAGAATAATTGAACTGGAATGGTGACAAGTAGTGGTCAGAGTATGGGATGTTTAAAATGAAAATTTTGAATGTGCTGCAATTAATGGTAATAAAGTTGCCAAGAATGATGACAAGGAAAGGGGTAAAGTAGACAACAGTAAATTGGTCATTATTAAAAATGGAGAATGACACAGGAGGCACTTGCTCAGGATAATGAAGAGGAGTAAAGAATTGTATAGGATGGCATAAGCTTCAAAGGAGCTTTGGTTTTAGAGGAAAGAGGAAGAAAAATTGATCCAAAAGCAGCATTGAGGAGCAAGGAGGTAGCTATCCTACCAACATTACTAGAGCCTTATCTTTCTCCCCTGATGATCCATTCCCAATTCAGAAACTAAAATGTTCTTTTTAAAATACAATCTGATTTTACTACTCTGATTTTTAAAATCTTTTAATGGAGTCCCCCTGTCTATGGATGGTGAAAATCTGCAAGTGACACAAGAAAGGAATAGAAATGGAGAGGTCATATGGATTTCAGAGATATTTAGGAGGTAGAATCAACAGACCTTGGTGATTGATTAAATGTGGATTATGAAAGAGATGAGTCAAGTTGAGTTCCAAGTTTCTTTTCTGTATTGAAACTTTGACGAGGCCTAATTAATAAGCATTTGTTGAGTGCTAATTTTATAGAGAGCTGAGAACTAGAGACCTGAAGATGGAAGCAGAGTCCCTTTTTCAGTGTAAGATGTAGAGTCCATGAAACAAAATAAAATAAATAAATATAAGAAGCATAAATACGTTATGCTATACACAAATGCAGATTCAGTTGATACCTATCAAATACTTAATGTCAAAGAGGACATAGGTTATTAAAGGAAGGTGCATTGAATAAATGAATTTTTGTCTAGATTTTGAAGAAGATGGTCTTTAGAGGAACCTGTGATTTCAAGGAGAAAAATGACCAATGAAATGATAAGAATAAGCTCCAGTCAATGAAAGGACAGTAAGCATACCAACTTAACTAAAATGAAGGGGATATATTTGAGCTTGCTAAAAGGTGAGTCCAGCCACATAGTACAGATTATTCCACTACTGTACTGCTTAAGGTACCTAGCAACTCAACCTGAAAATGGGATGTAGCAGATAGTCAGTATTACTATGTCTCTTGTAGGGCAGGAGAAGATTATTTGTAGTTTCGATGAGAGAATACTTTTCACTTCTGATATGTGGCCTATGTTGGAGTTACCAATAAGGCAGCTAGACTTCTGCTTGATTTACTATTGATTTACCATTGATTTACTCGACCAACATTTAATGAGCACTGACCAAGAGCTAGGCATTGTGGTAAGTGGTAAGCATGCAGTGATGAAGAAGATACATTTCCTATCCTCAAGGTGCTCACATTCTTGTGACAAAGACAGACAATTATAAGACTGTGATAAATGCATTCAGGCAATATATAGGGTGCCATAAGAACATAGTAGAAAGTTACTTAATCCAAATTGGAAATTTATGAATGACTGCTTACAGATTACAACTACTGAGCTGAGTCATGAATATTGAATATCAATTAGGCAGTAAAAGAGGGGAGAGGAGGTGAGGAGGAATTTTCTAGTCAGAGAGAACCGCACATACAAGAATTTGAAGGCTACAGAAAAGATGGCATATTGGCCCACATGGAATGCAAGGAAGGGTTGATAAAAGAAGCTGGACAGATTGGGAGAGGCCACATTGTGCAGAGCCTCATAGGCAATTACAAGTTGATTGGTCTTTACCCTGTTGGAATGGGGAAATACTTAAGGGTTTTAAACTAAATTTCATTGGAAAGATAATTCTGATGGATGCATGGAGCTTAACTTAGATGGAGGCAGAGAAATCAGTTAGAATGTTTTGAATGCCATCAAGGTGGTAGTAGTACCTATTCTTTCTAACTCCCTAGAAGAGGAGAAGAAGGTGAAAAGGGAATTTCTGCTATGGATTATTGCAGGGGTCAGCAAACTTACATCCACGAAGGGCCAGTTCGATGGACTAAATGTTTATGCTTCCCCCAAATTCATATGTTGAGGCTCTAATCCCCAGCGTGATGATATTTGGAGATGAGGCATTTAATGGAGGGAGGTAATTAGGTCATAAGAGTAGAGTCCTCATGATGGGATTAGTGCCCTAATAAGAGACACCTCTCTCTCTCTCTCTCTCTCTCTTCACCAAGTAAGGATATAGCAAGGACACAGCCATCTGCAAACCAAGAAGAAGACCATACCAGGAACCAAATTGGCCAGAACCTAGATCTTGGACTTCCCAGCTTCAACACTGTGAGAAATAATATCTGTTTAAGCCACCCAGTCTATGATATTTTTGTTATAGCAGCCTGAACTGACTAAGGCAGCCAGATAGTAAATATTTTTGGCTTTTTTGAGCCATGTACAATATCTTTTGTATGGATGTCTTAGTCAACTCAGGTTGCTTTGAGGTATCTCCATATTACATTCCACAAAGGTTGTACTAGTTTGCAGTCACACCAGCAGTGTATGAGTATCCCTATCTCTTCCACATCCATGCCAACATTTATTGTTTTGGGACTTTTTGATAAAGGCCATTTGCACTGGACATAAGTGATATCTCATTATGCTTTCAATTTGCATTTTCCTGATGATTAGAGATGTTGAGCATTTTTTCATATGTTTCTTGGCCATTGTCTTCTTTTGAAAAGTTTCTGTGCATGTCTTTGCCCACTTTTTAATAGTGTTTGATTTTTTCTTGCTGATTTTCCTGAATTCTATATAGATGCCAGTTATTAGCCCTTTATTGTACATGTAGGATGTGGATTTTTTCTCACATTCCGTAGGTTGTCTGTTTGCTCCGGTGATAGTTTTCTTGGCTGTGCAGAAGCTTTTCAATTTGATCAGGTCCCACTTATATGCTTTTCTTCTTGCCATGATTGCCTTTGGGATCCTCTTCATAAATTCTTTGCCTAGGCCAATGTCTATAAGAGTTTTCTCCAGAATTTTCTTCTAGTATTCTTATAGTTTAATGCCTTAAGTTTAAGTTTGTTATCCACCATGAGTTGATTTTTGTGAGAGGGGAAAGATGCAGATCCTGTTTCACTATTATACACGTGGCTATCAAATTTTCCCAGTGCCATTTATTGAATAATGATTCTTTCCCCCAGTGTATGTTTTTGTCTGCTTTGCAAAAGATTAGATGGCTACATGAGGATGGTTTTATATCGGGGTTCTCAGTTCTGTTCCATTGGTCTATATCTTTGTTCTTGTGCCAGTCCTATGCTGTTTTAGTTACTATAGCCTTGTAGTATAGCTTGAAGTCTGGTAAATTGATGCCTCTCAATTTGTTCTTTTTGCTTAAGATTGCTTTGGCTATACAGGGCCTTCTCTGGTTCCATATGAAGCGTAGAATTATTTTTACTAGATCTTCAAAAACTGATGTTGGTATTTTAATAGGGATTGCATTGAATCTGTATATCACTTTGGGTAGTGTAGACATTTTAACAATGTTGATTCTGCTGACCCATGAGCATGATAAGGTTTTCCACCTGTTTAAGTCCTCTGCTATTTTATTCCTCAGTGTTTCATAGTTCTCCCTATAGAGGTCTTTCACCTCCTTAGTTAAATATATTCCTAGGTATTTTACTTTCTTTGTTGCTATTGTGAAGGGTATTAAGTCTTTGATTTGGTTCTCAGTTTGACTGTTTGTTGGCATATGTGACTGGTACTCTCTTGTATAGATTGATTTTTTAACCTGAGACTTTGCTGAATTTGTTTATCAATTCCAGTAGTCTCATGGCAGAATCTTTGGGGTTTTCTAAATATAAGATAATATCTTCATGAAAGAATGATAGTTTGACCTCTTCTGCCCCCATTTGGATGCTGTTGATCTACTTCTCTTGTCTGATTGCTCTGCCTAGGAATTCCAGCACTATGTTGAATAGTAGTGGTGCTAGCGGGCAACCTTGTCTGGTTCCAGTTCTAAGCGGGAATACTTTCAATATTTTCCCATTCAGTACAATGTTGGCTGTAGGTTTGTCATATATGGCTTTTATCATTTTGACATAAGTCCTACCTATTCCTATTGTGTTAAACGTTCTTGTCATAAAACAGTGGTGAATTTTGTCAAATGCTTTTTCTGTGTCTTTTGAGAGTATCACGTGGTCTTTGATTTTTCTTCTATTTATGTGGTGGGTTACATTTATAGATTTGCATATGTTGAACCATCCCTCCATTGCTGGAGTGAGGCCCACTATGTCATGATGGGTTACTTTTTGATAAGCACCAGGGTTAGATTTGCTAGGATTTTGTTCAGAAGTTATTGCATCTATTTCATAAGGGATATTGGTCTGTAGTTTTCTTTTTTGTTGCATCCTTTCGTGATTTTGGTGTCAGGGTGATGCCTTCAAAAAACGTGTTAGGGAGGATTCCTTCCTTCTTGATGTTGTGAAATTACTTCTACAGGATAGGCACCAGTATTTCTTTGTAAGTCTGGTAAAATTCGGGTGTGAAACCACCTGGTCCAGGACTTTTCTTTTTAGAAATTCTATTTCTTCCTGATTCAGCTTAGGGAGGCTGTGTGTTTCAAAGAATATGTACATTTCATCCACGTTTTAGTTTCTGTGAATAGAGGTTTCTATAGCATTCACAGATAATATTTTGTATTTCCATGGTATCAGTTGTAATTTCTCCTTTTTCATTCCTCATGGGGCTTAGTACATTCCTTTCTTTATTTTTCTTTTATTTCATTATATGATGGGGGTACAGATATTGTCAGGGTTATATATATTGCCCCTGCCAACCTTCCCCTCCCCGCTGTGCTAGAGGTTCAAGCATGTCAATGCCCTGGTGGTGTGCATCACACACATTATGTAAGTATACACTCTTCCCCTCCCCCCCACCTGCCCACCACCCGATAAAAGATGTTTTCTTGACATTTTGGTTACATTGTATTTCTTTGCCTCTCCCTAAGAAGGGTTAGAGGTATTCCCTTTCCCCCAAAATGCTCGCCATATCCAAAGAATGTGGATCTCCCACACCCGACTCCCTGGTGAGTACTACCACCATTTGAGCACCATAGTTTTAATCAGTCAGAACCAATTTGATGGTGAGTAGATGTGGAGCCCTTTTTCCTGGTCTTGTGTTGCCTCACTTTGGATAACAGGTATAAGCTTAATCCAGGATAGCATAAACTGTGCTAATTCACTGTCAATGCTTAGAATTGGTAATATTCAAATGTGAGCATATACCAAATTTTAATTATCCATTTCTGAATTGACAAGCACTAGGGTTGTTTCCAAGACCTTGCGATAGGGAATTCTGCTGCAATAAATATTAAGGTGCAGATGTATTTACAATAGAACGACTTGTGCTCTTTTGGGTACATGCCCAACAATGCTATTGCAGGGTCGAATGGTATTTCTATTTCTATATCTTTGAGGTATCTCCAAATTCTTTTCCACAAAGGTTGCACTAATGTGCAGTCCCACCAGCAGTGAAAGAGTGTTCCTGTCTCTCCACATCCTCGCCAGCATTTGTTGTTTTGGGATTTTTTGATACAAGCCATTCTCGCTGGAGTTAGGTGGTATCTCATTATGGTTTTGATTTGCATTTCTCTGATGATTAGAGATGTTGAGCAATTTTTATATTTTTTCAGGCCATTATTTTGTCTTCTTTGGAGAAGTTTCTGTTCATTTCCAGCACCAATTTCTTAATGGGGTTGTTTGATTTTTTTCTAGTTAATCCTTTTATGTTCTAGATAGATTCTTGTTATTAGACCTTTATCAGAAGT
>VBSM01002350.1:4714037-4729344 GCA_008086735.1 Cheirogaleus medius | reverse complement strand
CATTACTGGGCATATATCCAAAAGAACAAAAATCACTCTATGAAAAAGACACCTTTTTTCTTTTTTTAAATTTTTATTTCAGGATATTATGAGAGTACAAACATTTTGGTTACATTTTATGTCTTTGCCTCACCCAAGCAAGGGTTAGAGAGGCATGCCCTTCCCCTCTACAATGCTCACCGAGTCCATTAGTTATGAAGCACAGATATGTTGGCAAGGTGTCTGAACTTCTAGGCCTGAGGGTTTATGGATAGGAAGTTCGGTTTGGATTTTGGTGGTTTAGGGTTGGGGGTTGAGAGGTGAAATAGCAGAATAGTCAGAGAACAGATGAGAGAGCCTGATGAGACAAGCTGAGTCAGCAGAGTTTTAGGAAGAGTGGCTTGGTAACAAAGGTTTGAAGGGTAAATGAGACAAGCAGGCAGACACCCATGTCCTTGATGTATAGCTAAGGTGGAACACATACTTCCACATCTAACTTCACCACCTACCAAAACCCCACTGAAATGAATATAAAATGATTTTTGAAAAAACATAATTTGGAAAAAAAAAGAGTGGAAGAATGGGAAAGGAGGCAACAACTAAAGTTTGGATGCTGAAAAACTGATTGATGGATGAGTAGCGCTTCACTAATCGGATCCAAGAAGGCCACAAACTAGGAATCCTGAGACCTTAGTGGTAAAAGCAAAAAACCAACCTGATTTACCTCCCACCCCCAAGAATCTTTGAAGGCTACAACAGGTAACTCTGGAAATAGAGGTGAAAGGGGGGTGGGCACCAAAATAGTGAAGGGTGTTTGAAACCTGTTTAAGAAGTAGATTCATTTCCAAATACCCTTCTGCAGTCAATGCCAGTGAGAGGCTGGCCCTTCCCTGCCCTTACAGAAGTCTGGAGTGTTATTCCTTCGGGAGGGTAAAGCGAGGGCCTCTGGACTAGGAGTTCCCAAATCCAGTCAAGAGCTGGGATCCCATATTGAAAACAGAGGTGGTGGTGGGGATTAAGTGGAGATATGCATCCTGAGAGCTGTGAATTTCCAGTCTTCTTCCTCGACTATGCCCCTAAAATTCTGGCAGCTGGAAGAGTCTTCTATGGGCCATCTGACCAACCCAAGAGAAAAAGATCTAAGGATACTGACACTGAAGCTTCACCAATAAAGGGCTCAGCTGGATTATTCTACAATGAGGTACATGGTTTGATACTGTCAGGGAGAGGAGGAGGAGGACACCTATTCAGCTGAGGGTACTTATTTTTAGGATGGGAGGAGAGATATGAGCATGTTAGTTACTACAAGGAAAGGAGCCAGATAGAAAAGAGCTAGAGATTAGAGATTCTGGAGAGAGGTGGCAATTGATGGAGTGAGGCACTTGGGGAGGCAGGATGGGATGGAATCCAGAGCACAAGTGGAAGTGACAGCCTGAGGCAGAATGAAGAACCTTTCTCCCCCACTAGGATAGGATGAAAAGAAAAGAAATGAGATTTGGTTGAAGACTCAATTCAATCCATTATTATTTTACTTACTATATCCAAGGCATTGTGCTGAGTAGTGTTCATTCATCCATCTACTCATTCATCCAAAATTCTTGGAGCAACTACTGTGTTCCAGGCCCTGTGCCGGGTGCTGAAGATACTGAGATGAATCAGACAAGGTTCCAGTCCTCAAGGAGCTCACAGTCACGGGGCAAAAGTAGACTCACAACATAGGGTGATAAGCGCTGTGAAAACTGAGCACAAGAGGCTGTGAGAACACAGATCAAGGGACACTGTACAGTAAAGGGAATTAAGCAGGTATGGAAATGCATATAGAACAATACATAGAGTGCTCTGTGTGTTTGAAGGCAGAGAGATCTCATTCATCAGGGCCCATCTGAAAAGGTTTCATGAAATTAGATGGTCTTTGAGTTGAAACTAGAAGAATGCCCAGGGTTTCTTTCAACTTGCAATGATGTGGGGGTTGGCGGAGGGGTGCCCATCAAGAGGTGGAAACAGATGCAAAGATCCAGAGGCAAGAAATTGCAAGAGGACATGTTCAGGGAAGGGGGAGAGACCCTGGTTGAGCGCAGGGTATGCCAAGTCAAGTAGTAGAAGGTGCAGTTGGGAAGCAGGAATAGGATAAGATGCAAAAATTTCATTGAAGCATCACCACAAAATGCAGCCAGGTTGAACTACTGGATTGTGTAAGGAATACTGGACTGTAAAGTGAGAAACTTAGTTCCATTCTGGGCCCAGCTCTGCCACAAACTTGCTCTTGGTATGGTATGTGGTGACTCAATTAATGTCTCTGAACATTGTGTTTCTTCATCTGTTAGAGTGGAGACTTACGTAGGAGCTCATGGCGCAGGTAGAGAAAAATTTCTCCAGACAAAGATTAGGATAGAAAGAAGAAAAAGTTTATTTTACTTTTCCAGATGGAAAAGAGCCAACATGGAAGTGAAAAAGAGGCAGATAATGTTGGCAGAAAGAACTAGGTACTCAGGCTTTTTATTAAGGGGTTGTAAAGGGGGTGAAGACAATTTATGACTGTAATCAAATTAACAGGGTACTGTGAATTGTTGTATACATTTCTTCTTCTTGTTCTTCTTCTTCTTATTATTTTTTTTTTCTTAGCGGCAGTTAGATAACAGAAGCAGCTGCCTTTCCTTTGGAGACAGACTTATCACTTAATTGTGATCTTGTCATTCATTGATTCTGCCATTGAAATATAGTTTTGGGGAGGAACTGAGGCCTGTACCTCACACTCCTGCTGTCCACTCAGGAACTCCTTGAGGCTGTAAAAGCAGATTCTAAAAGACAATTTCTGGCAAATGTAAAGAGAAAGATTTACATTTCCTTTCTGTCTGTTTGGCTCTTTTCAGATGTTGTGAAAACAGAACCCCACAGGGTGCCTGTCAGTGAGGGAGAGAGAGAGAAAGAACAGAGAGAGCCCTTACTTTGGGTTAAATTATTTTTTTGTTATTTCACTATTAAGACCATCCTTTCATCATCTGTCAACTGGTAGCAAGCATCCCTTTCTTGCCTATCTCACGGGATTGTTGTGAGGAATGTATGAGTCAATGTACATGAAAACACCTCTTAACAAATCTTTAAAGTGGTTGTGCACACATGTAAAAGTTTATTATTGAGGAAATGCACGTGCTGGGAACATATCAACTGAATAATCAGGGGAACAAATTTACTGAAATATTCTCCTTTGAGAATCTAACAAGTTCTCAGAACTAGTTGTTAGTTAACATGGCAAGTGAATCAACCCCTGTTAATTTGGAATGTCTATACATCAAATTTACATACAATAAAATAGATTTGTACTATCCTGGTAGCCTACTGATGATAGTAAAACAGGAATTATTCTTTTAGAAACTGAACAGCTTAACAGGACAGACAAAAATATGCACATTTCCAGTTGTTCTTTATTCACTCAACCAACATTCACTGACCACTCTGCTGTGCACTGAAGGCAGGCACAGTAGGGGCCAGACAAACACAATTTCTGCCCTGAGAGAGGGCCCCTTCTACCATGGGAGACAGACATATTAGCAGACACCAGGTAAGCACAAGGGGTCTGTGGGAGCTCAGACCAAGGGTACCTACACCAGTCTTTTGCAGCTGAGGTTATATTAATATGAAGTGGTAACATTGCCCTGATTTTACAGATGAGGAAACTGAGACATAGAGACCAAGTGACAGAGCCAGTACTGTAACCCACGTCTTTTAACTCTGAGTTCTGCCTCACCACAGCTGCCTCTTTTGCTTTGTAAATACATCAGGCCTAATGCATATGTATAGCATAAGATGAGTTCTTTTGCGTGTCCCTGCTCACCCTAGACTATCTGCTCCTTTCCAGAGA
Organism: Cheirogaleus medius; assembly: GCA_008086735.1. Taxonomy (NCBI): domain Eukaryota; kingdom Metazoa; phylum Chordata; class Mammalia; order Primates; family Cheirogaleidae; genus Cheirogaleus; species Cheirogaleus medius. Next base: position 4,725,506 of record VBSM01002350.1, on the reverse strand, counting down.
TAGACAGGAATTTTGGAATTAGAGCACTTCCGTGTGTCAAAAATGTTATATTTCAGATATTAAAATAATAATAATAATAAAAGTCTTCACCTTGTAAGTTCCTTTTGAAAGTTTCTCAAGATTCCAGGAGAGTGTGTGTGTGTGTGTGCACGTGTGTGCGCATGCGTGCATGCAAGTGGGTGTGTGTGCATAGGCGTTTGGAGTAAGGAAGGTTGGGAAGCACTGGCTCCTGCATTTTCAACAAGCCTGGGTAGAGAGCAAACGAAAAGTGAGCCCCAACAAAAAAAGCCCTTGCAGAAGAAGACAGTTGAAAAGAACCAATGAGAGAAAAGAGTTCTCAGGAGACACCAGGAAAGTGATGTCTTCTGGCCACATCTACTGCTTCATTGGCAGTTCCATAAGAAGTACATATAAGGAAAGTGGTTTCCTTCATCGTGTTCTTTTCCTGGGAATTGTGTGGGAATTTCCTGGTGTTGTGTGAATCATAAAAGGAAAAAGAAACAATTTCAATTTCTGGGAATACTGCAGACTACGTAACTTGAAATCCCTCCTTGCTACAAAACACCTAGAAAAGCTAGGTTACTAGTGGTCCATGGTTGCCAAAAATGACATCCTATGACTATCTGGGAGTCTCAATCCATTCCAACACTGAAGCCACTGAGAAAATAAAATGAGGTGATTGTACTAACTCCTAAGATCCTTTCCATCCATTTCTTTACACCCTATCATTCTTCAGTTCTTGTATTCACTCATTCACTTAAACATTTACTGGGCACTGATTCTACTTCAGGTATTGTCTGTGCTATGTTTTGGTGAATACAAAATTGAAAGATGTGGTTCCTGCACTCAAATAGCTTATCATGTTGTGCAGTGGCTCTTGACCCAAGCTCCACATCAGAATCACTTGAGTGGGCTTGCAACAGTGGACGTGCTTGCCCTCCCTGCTCCCCTCAAGATTCTAACTTCATCCTGGAGGGAAACAGCCTGAAATTCTTTCTGTGTTGAATTATCAAACCCAGAGCCTAAAGGGAATTCAAAGCATTACACAGTGTTCTATAGAAATACGGAGGGAAATGCATTTCCTCCAGACAGGATAGTTCCTCAAGCTCAGGGGAAGGTGCGGAAGAGGCGAGACCTCTGTCATTCCCAAGAGGAGTGGGAACCTGAGCCCTGCTGCCCAGCAGCAATGCCAAGGAGAAAAGTGGATTGATTTTAAAGGCATTTTGAAGGTAGAGTCCACTGGTCTTAGTGTCTAATTAATTGTGAGAGAGGGGTCAAGGGAGAGCAAGGTGCTGCGAAGACTCCCAGGTTACTGATTTGGTCGACTGGGCACATGTTATGCAGGGAATATTAGAAGAGGAGAGAGATTGGAGAGAAGATGTTTTAAGTCTTGGATATATTTGAATTTTTGGTGCACGTATAACATCCAGGTGGAGAAGTCCAAGAGGCAACTGGATATTCTTAGCTGGAGTTTAGCACAGTGTCCATTCTTTTATGATTCCTATTATATCATATTAAAGCTATTGCATTACTCCAAACCATCTTTAAAATTTTCTGAATAAAGCATAATACCAACTTTACACATTTGCTTTCAAAAGGTACATCAAAATCACTTCTCTGTGCCTCGGGGAAGAAAGAGCCATGCCCATTTGTATATATAACTGTATTTTGAGCACACCACCCTCTGACTCTTCTGCAGCCTTCAGTACCTGATTTTAAGTGGTCCCAGGTAATAAATGCACGAAAAGCAACCATGTCTTTACCACCATTTGCTTGGAGTAGGACTCCCATCAGCAGTGGCTCTTCATATCTTTCCCCTTCTGATCCTAGGGCAGAAAAATCCACAAAGTTAACCAGTTCACAAAGTAGGCCTTCTTCCCAAAATTTCTTGTAACACGTGGCTTTGAGCAATTAGGTGTCTTTTAACCCTCAGGCTCTTCCTTCCCCACTTATCTTAAGCTGTCATTGAGTGTCTAGCACCCCAATACTCCAATGCCTCCCTGAGGCTAAATATTCATGAAAAGTGTTCTCTACCATCATAGTCCTCCTCCGGAAATTTTCTGGGAGCTTCTCAGTGCTGTGTGAGTTTTAAAGGGGAAAGTAATTTCCATTTGTGGAAATAGTGCACACTAGATAACCTGACAACCCTCTCCTGCTACGAAGCACTTTAAAAGGCTGGATGAAATTTAATAAATATCCCTTTCAATGCATGTATGACGAGCTTCTGCTGGAAGTTGATTCTCAGGTTTTGAAAAACAAAGAGGAAGCTGAGGAGCAGATCAATGAGCATTTGAATTTATGATAGCCAGGTTGGGGAACGGGTGTAATAACCATCATGGAGAGAAGAAAAGCCTTGGCGCCTCACAAGGGCTCCACAGTCGATGAAAGGATGGACTAGGGAAAAAAGTTTTCCCACCACCATGGGGAGATGACAAGGGAGTTTGTCTCTTCATTAGTTCTGGTGAGAGAAAATAAAATGCTTCCCCTGATCACTTGCGACACTGGGGCTATTGTCATGCAGGTCTAGGGTTGGAATTAATACATCTTGTTTAGCCCAGGAAACCCCCAAGCTCACAAATTAACACAAAGAAGAGACTAGCCAGTGGTACCTCTAGGTATCCTGGTGGAAGTAAACAGACCACCTCTCGGGAGAGACACATCCCCAATTTAGACTTCACATGAGTCTCACAGATGAAGCCCTGCTTGACAAATCCCTAAACTCACAAACAAAATTAAAAAAAAAAACACGTGAGGAAAAAAATATTCTGTGATTGAGCATCAGCAAACACAATGATGAGCAGGATTAGACCACCAAGAACTTCAAATAATAGAACCAACAGAGAGTATAAAACAAGTTTGTGTATGATACTTAGAAAAAATAAGGAATCCAAATACATGAGAAAATATCAAGATTCTATGGGAAGAGGCTGGTTTGTTAAAAGAACCAAATAGAACTTCTAAAAAGGAAAAAGATAATATTTCCAGTGACATCAAACGTTCAGACGATGGGTTTAAAAGCAGATTCATCTGAACTGGAAGATGAAGCCAAGGAAATTATTCAGAAGGCAGTAAGGAGAGAGAGAAAATATATAAAAGGTTAAGAAATATGAGGGGGGTGGATGCAAAGGCCCCAAACACATCTAATAGGAATGATAGAATTGGAGAATAAGGAGAATAGGGGTAAACCAATATTCAAGGGAATACTGGCTGGAAACATTCCAGATTGGTAAATAGGTATGATTCTTCATATTCTAAAAGCACAAGCCACAACCAGAATCATGGGGAAACTGCAGGCCAAAAAAGACAAGGGGAAGATCTTAAAAGAAACTAGAAAGAAAAGACATGGTACAATCAAAGGGATAAGAAACTGACAGCAGACTTCTCACCAGCCACAATAAAAATTGAATCATATCACTGATGCATTCATGGGCGAGGGGTGGGTGTTACCAGGAATGTCATACCCAGCTAAGCTACAATTCAAGAATGAGAGTGAGGTAAAGACATTCTTGAACAAGAATTGAGAGGGTTGACGACTCAAAAACCCTCACTGAAAGAACAACTCAGAGGAATGTTGGATAAAAGAACTAGTAACCGTGGCCATGAGTCTAAAAAAAAATAGACTGTATAAAACAGTATAACTGACCAAGTTATAACTAAATATTGGGCAACATTGACTTGTAAGACAAGGTCCTTGTATTATTTGGGGTGAAATTAGAGATGATTAACTTAAGATTTGATAAAATGAAGTGTTTGTGATAAAAGTTATGAGGACCTCAATAATTTCAGATCCATTCATGTGGATTCTCATCCATCAGAAATCTTAAATTTATCTAAAACAAACTAATGTCAAATTAACCAGAATATATCCCAGGGGCAAAAATAACCCTTCAAAATGAAATAAGAGAATTCTTTGTAAAAGATAGTAGAATGAAGAAAGATCAAAGAATCTCTTTTATCCTATCATACTTACTAAATAAATAAAAAATGGAAAAAACCAGAATGAGGAGAAGAGAAGAAGAATAAGGAGGAGGAAGGAAGGAAGGAAGGAAGGAAGGAAGGAAGGAAGGAAGGAAGGAAGATGAAAAAAAACCAAAGAGCGTGATAGTATAGAAAAGACAAATGTTAACAGAAAAACCAAACTCTAAAATATTTTAAAACAGTTTATTCTGAGCCAATATGGGTTTCCATGGTCCAGGGAAACACAGTCTCGAGAGGTCCTGAGGAAGTGTGGAAAGTGTGCCTGAGGCGGTTGGGTTACACTTTGGTTTTACATATTTCAGGGAGAAAGGGATTGCAGGTAAAATCATAAATTGATAACATGGGAAGTATACATTGGTTTGGCCAGAAAAGGCAGGACATCTCAAAGCAGGGATTTACAAGTCATAGGTGAGTTTAGGGATTCTTTAGCTGGCAATTGGCTGAAAGAGTTAAGCTTTGTCTAAAAACGTGGAGTCATTAGAAAGGAATGTTTAAGTTAAGGTAAAGGGGGTTTGTTCTCTGTTATGTGATGTCATGGTAGAGTTAGAGTGGAAAGTAAGCCACCATATACTGGGTTGAAAAGACCTGGTTAGGAAGACTGATGGCCTGTAGGCCTGACTTAACCCTTGCCTTGCATGGCCTTAGGTCTTGTTTATAATTTGGTATACTATTGTCACAAAGAGACTGTTTTGTCGGTCTTATGATCTCTATTTTAACATTAATATGTGTCAGTTGTTGTGTCTAAACTCCAAAAGGGTATAATGAGGCAGGTCTGATCCCCCCCATCATGGCTAGGAACTCAGTTTTTATGGTTTTTCTGCCCACAACCCCCCCCGGCCAAGAGGGGGTCCAGGGCGTCCATTCAGTCGGAGGGGGAGCTTAGAATTTTATTTTTAGTTTATGCAGATGACCATCACAGACTGGAAGAATGCATAAAACAAGGAAAAGATGCAACTAACTCCATGAGCTCTCCAAACCGTAGTAAAATTAAGAATATGATTTCAACACAACAAAGTTTCATGGACAAGATGATTAGCAACCAAATATGATGAAAAAGGAGATTACCAAGCTAAGAAAACAAACCTAGAACCCAAAGAACCACTTGGTGGATCAAATAAGTAAATTGAGAAGAGCAAGACACAAAAGAGACATGCATATAAATCGAAACAAGAGCATGGAGGAAGGACTTTAGATGATCACACTAATGCTGATCCAACATTAATAATTTACATGCCTTAAGTAAGGAGCCTAATAAACGGAATAGAAAAATACCCACAGATGCAGTATGCAAGAAGTTTCCAGAAATACAGGAAGAATTGAATGTGCTCCTCAAGAGAACATAGTCTCTACCAGGAAAAATCGACGCAGGACAATCAATATTGAGATATATTCTATCTGTGTTACAATACTTCGAAAAAAATCAAAGCATTCTTTAGGCACCTAGGCACGCGTGTGCGTGCGCACGTGCACGCGCACACACATACACACACACACAAACACACTCAAATCAATCACTTACAAGGAAACAAATTTGTTCCATTTAAATATAGAAGTAAAATGTAACGTCCCCAGAATGTTTCTGGTTCTGGGAGAGATGAAGCACACACACTCTACTGGATGCTGCTATAAAACGTTGACACAGCACATGGGACAGCTATATGAGGACTCTGAACAGTAAATAGAAGCAGGCAGACTGGGGAAGAAGATGACAATTTGAAGCACCACTGAAATAGCAATGAATTTGCCATTTTCCCTCCTTCAGTATCCTTGGCTCAATGTGGCCTGAAAGTGAGAAGTGGGCAATGGTGTGGACAGAGAGCACTCTAGCTCTGACCTGAGAAGTGGGAAAATGGAATACTAACTCTCAGAGATAGTGAAGGAAATCCCCAGTTTTTCTTTCTTCTTTTCTCCATTCTCTCATGTTCCGGCCCACTGGCAATCCTGTGGTAGCAGTGGTGGTGACAGAAGCAGTGACAGTGGCAGCTGCCAGGGGGCTTCAGGTGCTTAAAACTCAGAAGGAAGGTAACCTTCCTCTCTGATTGTGGGAGCTGTGGTCCCAAGAGGGTGGAGGCAAGTGGCCATGATTTCTTTTTTTCCTGTTGGTTTTCCTGCTGCATGACTCCAGAAGAAGGCAAAGGCACAGGAAGTGTGTGGCAGAGAAGAGCAACAAAAGTGACAGCTTTCTGGCTAGAAGTTTGAAAAGAGGAAGCTCAGGGAGCCAGAAAGTTCTGGGGAGGTTACAGAGAGGGAGGTTCTTGGGAAAGTAAGCCCATGAATCTGTGTATGAACTTCTGGGCTCACCCCAAGCTGCATGTGCATGGATGTGATCCTATACACCAGACAAAGGGCTTTGAGAATTTAACTAAGGGATATAGACCTTTCCAGCTCCGATAATGCTGATCGTGCTTAACAGAACCAAATATCACTGCAGAGGCTTTGAAAATGGAACTGACACTAAAACCACTGGACAGAACATGTGGCCCGAACCCAAATGAGTGGGGAAGAAATTAACAGAGCCTCGGGGACCTGTGGGGTTATGACAAAAGAGCTAACTTTTGTGTCATCAGAGTATCAGAAAGAAAGGAGAAAGGGGTTGGGGCTGAAAAAGATATACAATGTAACCAAAATGTCAAAAAAAACCAACCAACTTTTATCGGGTGGTGGACAGGTGGGCGGGGGAGGGGAAGGGTGTAAACTTACATAATGTGTGTGGTGCGCACCACCTGGGGGTTGGACACGCTTGAAGCTCTGGCACGGCTTGGGGGGAGAGGTGGCAGGGGCAATATATGTAACCCTAACAATATCTTTACCCCCATAATATAATGAAATAAAAGGAAAAAAAATATTCAAAGAAATAATGGCTGAAAACATTCTAAATTTGGCAAAAGACACAAACCTGCAGATTTAAGAAGCTGAGTGAACCCCAAACAGACTAATCTTAAAGCAATTTATACCAAGATACATCACAGCCACACTTCTGAAAACTAAAGCCCTAGAAAAATGTCTTAAGAGCAGGGAGAGAGAAAGGACACCTTACCTATATGGGAAAATCAATTAGAATGACAGTATATTTCTCATTAGAAACCCTGGTGGCCAGGGAAAGTGGCACAACACTTATTAAGTGGTGAGAGAAAAGAACCAGAATCCCCTCTACGAAGTGAAATTATCCTTCAGGAATGCAAGGGAAATAAAAACATACTCAGCTGAAGGAAAAGTAAGAGAATTTGTTGCCATCAGTCCTACCCTTATCTGTACCCTTAGAGAAGTTTTCTATATGAGAATCCACTAGGCATGTGGAAAACCTTCGCAGAATATGACGTGCTCACAAATTGCCTCTGAAGTGTACATTTATCATGCTGCCTGATATTGGGAAGATATGTCTCAGAATCCTCCATGAGCGCCTAGTACACGTCTGGTCTGGTTTCAGCCTCCAACCCCTCCACTGAAATTGCTCTTGCCAAGGCCCCCGGCAACACCCGCATTGCCTAATTCACTTAATATGTTTTAATGCTTATCATTCTGGAACTCAGCAAGTGTTTCTGAGTTTGTCACTTCTTGCTCAGTTCTCCTGCTGTCTTCCTTCTGAACCTTTGCTCTCTTCCCCTTCTGGTTTGATTCCCTCCCAGTGCAGCCTCCCCCCACCCCCATCTTCTTTTTTTCCTATTCAGACACTTCTCCAGTCTCTTTGTGAGAATGTTCTTCTTTTGCATTCCCCTTAAAAGAAGTTGTCCTTGTTCCCCTTATATGTTCTATCTATGTACTCTCCCCGCATGGTCTCAGCTACATCCATGGCCTCAAGAGCTATGCTGTGGCCCCCAAATCTGCAGTTTCAGTACTGACTTCACTCTTGGACACCCAAGCCATATATCCTTCATCTCCATCGGGATATCCCAGAGGCATCTAACATTTCACATACTCCAAACTGAACTCATCTTCCTACCAATACCCAGACCTTCTCCTTCATCCCACATGTCCAGTAATGGCTCCAAAGTCTGTAGTCACCTCACTCTACCCTTGTGGAGTCATGCCAGAGCCCTTTATCTCCCCCGTCAACACCTCCTCCCCTGCCAACCAACACTGTACTTTTCCACTTGGCTAACTTCTACTCATTCTTCAAGTTTTGGCTTGGACACCATTTGTCCAGGAACGTTTTCCCAACCCCAAAAGTCTGTGTAAGGTACTCCTCCTATGTGTTCCTACAGCACTGTCTTGGACCGTTTGTGTTGCAATAAAGGAATACCTGAGGCTGGGCAATTTATAAAGAAAAGCGGTCTACTTGGCTCACAGTTCTGCAGGCTGTACAAAAAAACGTGGCACTGGCATCTGCTCAGCTTCTGGTGAGGGCCTCAGACTGCTTCCACTCATGATGGAAGGCAAAGGGTAGCTGGCATGTGCAGAGATCATATGGCGAGAGAGGAAGCAAGAGAGAGAAGGGGGGAGGGTGCCACACTTTTTAACAACCAGCTCTCCCAGGAACCAACAGAGTGAGAACTCATTCATCACCATCAGGAGGGCACCAGGCCATTCGTGAGGGATGCGCCCCCATGACCCACAGGTCATGCGCTCCCATTAGGCCCCACCTCCAACATTGTGGATCAAATTTCAACATGAGATTTGGAGGGGTCAAACAAAACAAACTATAGCAAGCACCTTGAACTTCGCCTCTCATAGCACTTACCAAGTATAGTGTTGTAATTGTCTGGTTCCTTATCTGTATCTTCCACCAGACCGTATGAAGGGACCTGATCTATACTGATCACTGGTATTGCCTCAATGCCTAACACAGGGCCTGGCATATAGTAGGCACTCAATAAATATTTGTTGAAGGAATGAGCAAATGAATTATCGCATCTCTAGGTAGGCTCACCACTATGAGAAATATATAGTTAGTGCCTACTATATGCCATTTTACTACCTAAACCTTTTATTGAATCTGTCCCCATGTCTTACCTACCAATGTCATTGTCTTAGTTGATATAGCTATCATTTCCTGAGTGGTATACTGCAGCAGCTTTCTGACTTCAACATCAGTCTTCTCTGCTCTAGTCTCCACACAGCTGCCAGTATGATCTTTCTAGAAGCAAATCAGGTCATGTCACTCTCAATCTGAAAGACCACAGTGGGTTCACTCTAGCCTACAGGGTATTCTAAAACCTGAGCATAGCATAATAGAACCTCCACGTCTTCACTCCTGCCTACCTCTTACCCAGCCATGTCAACCACCACTACCCCGCCAGCACCTTACTCTCCAGCCTTAATGAACTAATTGTCCTCCCCAATGCCTTGGCTTCTCATCATGCTATAGATTCCTTCACACACACTGCCCCCAAGAAGCTTGCCTGATTCACTCCTATTCTTTTGACAAAATGTTTGTTGACCTCTCATTGTATACCACAACCGAGTGGGATTTATCCCACAAATGTGAGGTTGGCTCAACATGTGAAAATGAATTTATGTAGCATACCATATTAACAGAATGTGGGCGGGGGGCACTCATGATCATGTTAATCACACAGAGAAAAGTGGCATTTGACAAAACCCAACACCCTCTCATGAAAATAAATTCAACAAACTAGGAATAGAAGGGAACTTCCTCAACCTGATAAAGAGCATCTATGAAAAACCCAGAGATAACATCACACTTAATGGTGAAAGACTGGGTGATTTCCCTCTAGGATCAGGAACAAGACAAGGATGTCTTCTTTTGCTGCTTCTAATTCAACATTGTACTCAAAGTTCTATTCATGGCAATTAGTGAAGGAAAAGAAGGAAAAGGCATCCAGATTGTAAAGGAACAACTAAAACCATCGCTATTCATACATGGCATGTTCTTAGATACTCACGTCATCCCTATTTGAATATGCAGTAAATGAGCTCAGCAAAGTTGTAGGATCCAAGATTGATGTGCAACAATCAGTTGTATTTCTATACACTAGCAATGAAAATACACTAACAACCTGAAAATAAGATTAAGAAAATGATTACTTTTACAATAGCATCAAAAAGAATAAAATACCGAGGAATAAATTTAACAAAAGGTGTGCAAGACATGTGCTCTGAAAATGACTAGACATTGCTGGAATAAATCAAAAAAGAGCTAAATAAATGGGAAGGCATTCCGTGTTAATGGATTGGAACACTTAATATTGTTAAGATGGCCATAACTTCTAAGACAATATACAGATTCAGGGTGATATCTGTTAGAATGCAACCTGCCTTCTTTGTAAAAATTGACAAGCTGATCCTAAAATTCATATGGAAGTGCAAGGGACCCAGATAGCCAAAACAATCTCAAAGAAATAAGAACAAAGTTGGAGGATGCACACTTCCCAATTTCAAAACTTACTACAAAGCTACGGTAATACATAAAGTATGGTACTGACATCATGATAGATCTATTAGGTCAATGTTATACAACTTAGAGTCAGAAATAAACCCATATATTTATGTATAGTTGATTTTCAATAAGGGTGCCAATACCATTCAGTAGGGAAAAGAATAATCCCTACTAGATGTCTATCTAACACCAAGTTAAAAAAAAAAAACCATATACAACGAAGATGGCGGACGAGAAACACCACCAGATAGAGTGTCTCTGCAGAAAAGAAAGCTTCTAGAAGATATTAGAAGAAAGAAGCAAGTAAACGACCATACATCGGACGGGGGTCGGAAGGAGGAGTGCCGGAGACTACGGGAGACTCCATGAGAGGAGGTTGTGGAGGAGAACTGGAAGGAGAAACCTCCGGAGCGAACGGTCTGGAGATTAGTGGCAAGGGTAGGTGGGGCGGTAAACTTCCCCCTCCCTTGCATCCCAGACTGCTGGCGGGCTCCCCAGCGGTTGGAGAGACCTGCGGACACCAGTCCAGAGACGGCCGCTGCCACTGAGCGGTGAGCCTGTAGCGGACGCGGCACCAGGCTCCCAACTCCCTCGGGGCCCTCCCTGCACACAGACCCGACCACGCGACAGGCGCCTTATTGCTGCACTCTCCCCTCCCCCGTCCCTGCCACGGCTGCTGAGAGAGACAATATAGCCACCAGCCAGAGGCATCTCCAGGGACCGGGACCTTCCCTTTTGGGGCCCTACAGCTGTCTGAGGGGTACTCAGACGGGGACCTCCCTACCCACCAGCCCTCCCAGGTGCTGCTGGCCTGGTGATTCCGGGAGAACGGGGCAGACCCTGAGGCTGAGACACATCTACCCACCTGGGGCGCCCCGTGGGGGAATTAGGGCTGGCACTCCTCTCGCTGGTGGGAACAGAGATTGAACTCCAGGGCCCAGAGGTCAGCCCTACGAACCAGATCCTGCGCACCCAGGTCTTACATTGCCCGGGGCTCAGAAGGGATATTCGGAAGGAGCCTACTAAGTTCTAGAGGCTAAGAATTCCAAGATCAAGGCACCGGCAAGACTGGGAGGAGAAGAAGATGACCGGAAGCACATGAGGGGGTAGTTCTCCCACAGGATCAGCTCCACTGAATTACAGGGAAGCTTCGA
>VBSM01002350.1:4632156-4653325 GCA_008086735.1 Cheirogaleus medius | reverse complement strand
ACTTGTGGGGGGAGGGGAGGCAAGGGCATTATACACAACCTTAAAATTTGTACCTTCATAATATGCTGAAATAAAAAAAATAACTCAACAGAGAAAGGATAGTCTTTGCAACAAAGAATACTGGGACAGCTGGATATCCACATGCTAAAGAATTAAGTTGGACCCCTACCTCAAAATATATATAAAAATTAACTCAAAATGAAAAATGGATTATAGGCCTAAATGTATGAGCTAAAACTATAAAACTCTTAGAAGAAAGCATAGGAGTAAATCTTCATGACCCTGGATTTGGCAAAGTATTCTTGGACATGGCACCAGAAGTACAAGCAACAGGTGGAAAACTATATAAATTGTACTTTATCAAAATTTGAAACTTTCTGTTTCAAAGAACACCCTCAAGAAAGTGGGAGAAAAAAGAACAGACAGAATGGGAGAAAATATTTGCAAATCAAATGTCTGATAAAGTATTTGTATCTAGAATGTTTAAAGAACTCTTACTACTCAATAATACAAAGGCTAATAATCAAGTTTTAAAATGGGCAAAGGATCTAAGTCAATATTTCCCCAAGAAAGGTATACAAATGGATAATAATAATGTGAAAATATGCTTGATGTCATCAGTCACTAGGGAAATGCAAATCAAACCAGAATGATATACCACTTCATACCCACTAGGATGGCTAGAATAAAAAAGTCAGATACTCATAAGTGTTAGAGAGAAGGTGAGGAAATGGGAACCCTCATACACTGCCAGGGTGAATGTAAAATGGTGCAGCCACTGTGGAAAATAGTCTGGCATTTTGTCAAAGGATTAAACATAGAGTTAACATAGGGCCCAGGAATTCCACTCTTAGGTATAAACTGAAAAGAATTGAAAACAGGTATTAAAGGAAAACTTGTACATGAATGTTTAATAACAGGATTATTTAGAAAAGCCAAAAGGTGGGAACAGCCCAAATGTCCATCAATAGATTATCTGTGACTATACTAAAAACCATTGAATTGTTCACTTTGAATGGGTGAATTGTATGGTATGTGAATTTTTATATCAATAAAGATTTTAAGATATTAAAAATGAGTAAGGTAATGATAAATAATTGCACATTAAAAATACAGACAAAGGATATGTAGAGGAAATACAAATGGTCCATGCACAAGATGTGGTACTGACCTCATTAGTAGTCAGAGAAATGTAAAATAAAGCAATCAAATACTTTTTTATTGAACTACATCAGATTAGCAAGAATTAAGAAAGAATAAAATATATGATGCTTGAAATAACCACAGAGAGATGGTCTTTTTGCATATTGCTGGCTAGAATTTAAACTGCTAAATATTTTGGAAAGCACAATGCCCATGTCCATTAAATTAAAAATATTCACACTGTTTGACTTCCTGGCCCCTTGTTTAAGACTCTAGCTCACAGAAACAACGTATGTGTGGCTATGCTTAAAAGAATCCTTGTTACAGGTTCCATTTGTTTATTTTTGTTGCTGCTGTGATTGCTTTTGGGGTCTTCTTCATAAATTCTTTCCCTAGGCAGATGTCTATAATAGCCTTCCAACATGTTCTTCTAGAATTGTTACAGTTTCATGCCTTAGGTTTAAGTCTATTATGCATCGTGAGTTGATTTTTGTGAGCAGTGAGAGGTGCGGATCCTGTTTCAGTCTTCTACATGTGGCTATCCAATTTTTCCAGCACCATTTATTGAATAGGGATTCTTTTCCAAAGTGTATGTTTTTGTCTGCTTTGTCAAAGATCAGATGGGAATATGGAGATAGTTTTATATCTGGGTTCTCTTTCTGATCCATTGGTCTATGTCTCTTGTAGGGATCTGATCAAATTAAAAGGCTCTGCACAGCCAAAGAAACTTTCATCATAGTGAATAGACAACCTACAGAATGGGAAAAAGTATTCACATGCTGCACATCCGATAAAGGGCTGATAACTAGAATCTATATAGAACTCAGGAAAATCAGCAAGAAAAAAATCAAACAACCTCATTAAAAAGTGGGGAAAGGACATGAACAGAAACTTTTCAAAAGAAGATAGACTAATGACCAACAAATATATGAAAAAAAAATGTCCAACATCTCTAATCATCAGGAAAATTCAAATGAAAACCACCATGAGATATCACTTAACTCCAACAAGAATGGCTTTTATAAAAAAGCCCCAAAACAATAAATGTTGGCATGGATGCAGAGAGATAGGAACACTCATACACTGCTGGTGGGACTGCAAACTAGTACAACCTCTGAGGAAAGTAATATGGAGATACCTCAAAGAACTAAAAGTAGAACTACCATTTGATCCAGCAATCAATCCCATTATTGGGCATCTATCCAAAGGAAAAAAAAAAGACATTCTATAAAAAAGACATCTGCACTGGAATGTTTACAGCAGCACAATTCACAATTGCAAAGATGTGGAAACAACCCAAGGGCCCATCAATCCATGAGTGGATTAATAAAATGTGATATATGTATATCATGGAGTTCTACTCAGCCACAAAAAACAATGGTGATCTAGCACCTCTTGTATTATCCTGGATAGACCTGGAACCCATTCTACTAAGTGAAGTATCACAAGAATGGAAAAACAAGCACCAAATGTACTCACCAGCAAATTGGTTTCACTGATCAACATTTAAGTGCATATATAGTAATAGCATACATTCGGTGTCAGGCAGATGGGAGGATGGAGGAGGGGATGGGTATGCTCACACCTAATGGGTGTGGTGCGCCCATCTGGGGCATGGACACACTTGTAGCTCTGACTGGGGTGGTGCAAAGGAAAAATATTTAACCAAAGTGTTTGTACCCCCATAATATTCTGAAATTTTTACAAAAGAATCTTTACTGCAGCATTGTTACAACAAAAGAACAGTGAGTTAGAAATGGAGAGATGTCTTTGACACCATTTTTCTTTTTCAAATTCCATCTTTTTTTCTTTGACAGAGTCTTGCTCTGTCACCTGGGCTAGAGTACAGTTGCGTCAGTCTAGCTCACAGCAACCTCGAACTCTTGGGCTCAATTGATCCTCCTGCCCCAGCCTCCCGAGTAGCTGGGACTACAGGTGCACACCACCATGCCAGGCTAATTTTTCTATTTTTAGTAGAGACAGGGTCTCGCTCTTGCTCAGGCTGGTCTCGAACTCCTGACCTCTAGCAATCCTCTCACCTCAGCCTCCCAGAGTGCTGGGATTACAGGCGTGAGCCATCGCACCTGGCTTGACGCCCGTGCTAAGGAAAAAGTAAGTTTCAGAGTAAGAGTCTAGTTTGATTTAACTTTTGTAAAAACAAACAGCAATAAATGCATTTGGAAATACACACACACATATGTTTACGTATGTGAGCATGGAAACACATAGAGATGGATATATAATTATGTACCTACCCTTTTGTGTAGTTTTGTATTATGTCGCTAGTTTCAATGAAAAGGTATTACATTTGCAATCTGAACAACGGGGAAAATTTTAAATTAAGAAGAGAGAGTGTGGGTGGGGTAATTAGGAATGGAACGCTGTTCCAATGGCCGTTTTTGTGTGCGCTCCTCTTACAGATAGTGCGGCGGCCCGAGAGTCGCGTCTAAGCGGGAGATTACAGTAACCCGGTTGTCAGTGATGAGTCAGACTGCGTGGTGCTGATGCTGCTGCCATTTCATCACCTTTGCAAGCACCGCATCCATCCCTCTGTTCTCCCAGTGCCTGGGCCTACCTCGCTTCGGCTCCCAGGCCAGCGATGTGCCTGCAGCTGAGCTAGATCGGTCCCAGCCCAGCTCTCCGAGGCCTCGGCGGCGAGGCGCCTCATCTCGCCGCCCCAGGCCTGAGCCAAGGAAACCCGCCAAGCTGCGGCCATGGAGGCCATCTGGCTATACCAGTTCCGGCTCATTGTCATTGGGGATTCCACGGTGGGCAAGTCCTGCCTGATCCGCCGCTTCACCGAGGGTCGCTTTGCCCAGGTTTCGGACCCCACCGTGGGGGTGGATTTTTTCTCTCGCTTGGTGGAGATCGAGCCAGGAAAACGCATCAAGCTCCAGATCTGGGATACTGCCGGTCAAGAGAGGTTCAGGTGGGAGCTTACCCTGGGCCGTGAGCAGTGGGAGGGTCTTTGGGGCTTGCAGCCACTGGGGAGAAAGGACTTCCTGGTCCTAGTCGCGGTCCACTGGGGGCCCACACCAAGGCTCTGAGGGGTTCTGCTGAAGCCCACCTTTGGCTAACCAGGAGTTCAGTGCAGGGAAAGAAGCGCCCTGGCGGGGAAGGCCGGTCAATAACACATATGTTAGCCAAAGGTGGCTAATAAACTAGCTGGAATTAACCACTATAATTCATCAATCTCAGTCCCTGTGTTACATACTTTCAAAAATGTTCCCAGGTCGTCCTAACACAACTGAAAGAGATAGAGAAGAGAGAGAGAGAGAGGAGAGAGAGAGAGAGAGAGGGGGGAGAGAGAGAGAATATAAAGATATATCAATACGTGTGTATTTTAATTTATTTCTACATCTATCTATATGCATACATATGCTAACATATGTCCTAACATAAAGAAAACAGTCAGATACTGATGAATTGATTGATTCCTTCTTACAACCAGCACACATTCAGTGATCATATACTATGTGCCAGATACTGGGCTTGTTTCTAGGGAAACAGCATGAGGAAACTCACACAGGGGGATGCTATGTAATCAAAACAGACAAAGCTCCTTCCCTCTAGGAATTTCTGTGCTAGCATAATTGGGGGAAATAGATAATCAGCAATGACACAAACGTGTCATATTTGTATGCCCACTCCCTACTGTAACACTTGGCACATAATGAATAATCAGTGAATATGTTTAATTTTCTCTTACAACCCTTTGCCTTTCTTTTGTAGCATGTATCATTTGTAATTATATGTATGAACACAAAGGAGGAAAGGTTAACTGGAGAAAATCAGACCATATGAGTATGACTGCCCAAGCAAAGACAGGAAATGCCCAGAGATAGGAAACAGCATGTATAAAGACAGAAGTGAGAGAAAGCAGAGTGTACACAGAAAACTTTGCAGAGAACAGTTTGAACTAAAGTCTACAGCAGGAACCAGATCAAGAGTACTCAATAGTCCATGTTTATGATCATTTGTTCATTTATCTATTGAACAATAATTGAGCATAGAAGATACTGGTTAGGTAATTCAAGAGGGGTAGAGAGAAGAGATAATTACAAACTTAAGTGTCTCCAACTCCCCACTTCCACAAACAACACTGTGGCAAATATCCTTGTTACAGGTTCACTTTGAACTTGTAACTGCATTTCTCAGAAGTGAAGAAAGGTCTCTTTTATATGTTTGTTGAAATTTCTTTCTGTTTGAACAGCCTGTTCATATCCACTGCTTATTATTTATTGGACAATTTGTATTTATAAGAGTTCTTTACAGATTGATAATGTTAACTCTTTTCTGTCATGTATGTTGTAAGATATATTCCCAGTTTGTCATTTGTCTTTTCACATTAGATTTTTTTTCATGTAGGGAAGATTTTAAGTTTTATGTAGCCTTATGTCATGCTTAGAAAGGACTTCACTTTCTTTGCTAAATACAATTAATATAATAATATATTCTAGAGTTTTGACATGGATCTACAGCTTGCTTATTGATTTCTTGAATCAAGCTCTTCACAAATCAAAACATTTGTTCATGTCTAATTTTCTGATACACCTACCATTCTCCACGAATCTTCAAACTTAAGGGGATTATAAACGTTTTCAGTCCCCAGAGCTGATTTGCCTGGTTCTGAAGGCTCAAACTCATTTGTAAGGTTTTCTCTTACCATCATCTAACTTGAACTGTGATTCCCCTGGATAATGTTTGTTTTGTTAACATTGGGTCATTTCCCTTAAGCCTTAAGCTATTGAGTCCTTCATTGTCTATCTTCTTCATCCAAGGAGACAGAAAACCTAAAAATAGACATAGACCCCCAAATCACACTAGTCTAAAGCAAGTGATTGTAGAGGCAAATAGTTATACACCCTCTAAAAAGCTTTAATGCACTCTAAGCAAAGTGCCATAATGTATATTTTATAATGAGGTTCTTCAAATCAAGAAGTTAAAATATGTGAGGTTTCTCCTGTTTAAGAAGTACAGTAAATGTGTAATAGGTTTTAGAAATATTCTAATTATAATTATTTAGATAAATATTATTTTAAGGGACAGCTTTAGCTATTTAAGCACTTTTGCCAAGCTGGTGGCTCCTGAGTTGGCCTTTCTGAGATGTGTCAGGAAGTTGGTCTGACCCTTCAGAGGCACTTTGCCTTTGAACTCTTCACCATCCTACTTTTTCCCATTCCCACATGGCCTGGAAAATAAAAAACAAAATTGTGTTTCTCCTCACAGAAGAGATTGAGGACCCCTGTTTGATAACAATAATAATAGTAGTAATGGAAAGAGAGAAACATGTTAATGATGATAAATGGAAAAAATGGAGTACATTGCAAGATATGTATACATACTTATAAATATTTTGTAAGTATCATAAATTTGTTTTTAGTTTTTAAAAAATCCTGTTTCAACTACTAACATTTGTAATGAACTCTCCATGTCACAGAACATTTTAACATCCATTATTTCATTTTGCCTCATGATAACCCTGTGACTTAGGTATCCTATTTTGTAGAAAAGGAAGTCTCTGTCAGATTTGGGGGTGGGAGAGTTAGTTGTGGTTCTGCCTGAAGGCAGGAAATAGAACTCAATCAAACTCAAGGTCACTTTCCAGGGCTGAATCAAAGGAAAAATTCCTGAAAGTCCATGAGCATGCATTTCTAGAAGACACTGTCTCAAATTTTGCGCAATTGAAAATTCACATGTCATTATTATTATGGAATGGCGTTTGTATTCCCTTGTTTAAAAAAAAAAAAGAGAAAATCACTTTTACTAAAGGACTGTGTCACTAACCAGGAACTCTAGAATACACTGAATTCATTGACATGCAGGAGTTTGGGCACGGCCTTTACTCTTTACTTCTTTCTTGTGTTTTAGATCCATCACTCGCGCCTACTACAGGAACTCAGTAGGTGGTCTTCTCTTATTTGACATAACCAACCGCAGGTCCTTCCAGAATGTCCATGAGTGGTTAGAAGAGACCAAAGTACATGTTCAGCCCTACCAAATTGTATTTGTTCTGGTGGGTCACAAGTGTGACCTGGATACACAGAGGCAAGTGACTCGCCATGAGGCCGAGAAACTGGCTGCTGCATACGGCATGAAGTACATTGAAACGTCAGCCCGAGATGCCATTAATGTGGAGAAAGCATTCACAGACCTGACAAGAGACATATATGAGCTTGTTAAAAGGGGAGAGATTACAATCCAGGAGGGCTGGGAAGGGGTGAAGAGTGGATTTGTACCAAATGTGGTTCACTCTTCAGAAGAGGTTGTCAAATCAGAGAGGAGATGTTTGTGCTAGTCAGCCCTTTTATTTCTAAAACATGCTCTCCCACGTGAACTGAAAAATGAGCAAAACAGAATCCTTGTATGACTGAAGAGATCTCAACTTCCATTTGGATACCAAGCGAGCCTCCTTCTCCTGGGCGCTCTGACAGGCTCATGTATGGGTATATGGGGGAGCCTGGGTATTGTGATGGAGGGACTAAATTGTTGATATGGGCTGGGCCAGGAACAGTTTTGTGGCCCATGCTGGGCAGTGGCTGCTCTATGTGCCCTTTGTGGACCACATGTTAAAAGCCTGGGTTTCAGGAAGCTAGGTCCCAGGAAATCATACCCACAGACAGGACAACTGTTCCTTGGTATTTCAGCTCATTCATAGGTCATAAACATAAAGAAATATGTAAATGGGGGGAAAGTATTACATTGAGAACAATTAGCATAGTAAAAAAAGACTATGAGATCAACTTATTCAGTGAGGATATCCCAATTTGTATGCTGGGTTTGGTTAAAATGTACCAATTAACTTCTAATAGCTCACCTGTAAAATGAGGGGCATGGGCCAGCTATCTGCTAAGGCCCTATCAAGGCCTGGTGTTTGAGTAAAAATTATGTGACTGAAAAGGGAGGCTATCTACACAGTTATTATCACATTTGAGAAAATGTACACTCTTGTGATAGAATTACCAGCTGTGTCAAAGAAATTGTCCCATACAAATTACCCAATAAGGAGAAGAGAGAAACACTGTAACCTAAATGTTATACTCTCTTTCCCCTCTAATCATGCGGGAGCTTTCACTGCATTGGAAGTAAACAGCCTGTCTGTTTCTTCAGGCACCTGGCAACAACATCACTGTGATTGCCTCTGAAAAGAGCCCTGAGGCAAACACTCACTCATCATACCTGCTGCACAGGCAGCGCTGTAACCCTTAAAAACAAGTTACAGTTACTTAGCTACTTATTTGATCATCATAACAGGCCTATTAGGTTTTTGTTCCCTTTTTACGGAATGGTAAACTAAGAGCCAGGATACTCACTTGGCCAAGGTCAAGGACTCCTGACTCCTAGTTCTTTCCTTTTCACTGCATCATCCTGTTGTCAGATGAATAAATGATTATTAATGTGTTTACTTTGGAAGAGATATGACTGTACAATAAATGTTCTCTACATGTTAGGATATGTTTTCCTTATTGATTATAACTCAGCTATAATCCTGAGGGAACCTGAGAAGGAATCAAAGGTAAAGCCCATTCAGGTATTATTGACAAGAGGGCTTTAAACAAGTGAATAATTGCACAACTAAAAACACATTAGAACTGTGTGGGCTATAAGTGTTCTTGTCACTGAAATACAGTGGACATTTTATTGAAAAGAACCAAATATAGCAATGGGGAGTGGGATGGGGATAAAATACCCCACAATGACATTGGCCACCTGTCTGCCATATACCAATACTGAGTTCCTGTCTACCCTAGAGTCAGCTCTTAATTCTCAGGTGAACAAACAGCTAACTGCAAGAGAAAATTGGAACGGCTAGCTTGAAGTTTCCATTATCTTCTTGAACAGAAGTGATGCTTTAAATTACTTTTGGAATTGCATCCAGTTCAACTAGGCAAAAGCCATAATTTTCACAATAAGAAAACTATTCGGATTAGAGCCAGGTCTCTCATATCCATTGTGATAGGGAAGCCTAGGAATGGCAAGTTGCTTTGAGATATAGTATTGAACTTTAGTGTGACTGTGACTGAATCTGAAAGTTTGGGAATTTGCTTGAGCCAGAATAAAGAAGCCAAATAATGAAAATTATGGAAGACTATTCTGCCACCTACACCCCAAGTTGGATAAGCAAACCACCTGGACCAACTCACAGCAGCAACTGCAAGTGAACCGATCATCTCCATACTCATTTCACATGACCCGACTTGGGTGGGTAATTAAATTGCCGACTTTGTGGTTGTAGAAAGAAAATAAAACATGGAAAATTGGGCTAACACAAAATTTCATCAACTACTGTACTTAATTAGGTTTAGAAGATTCTAAAAGCCAAATTATCCAGTGGATAAGTGAGAGTTGACTGGATTCTTGTGAGTTCAAAAAAGGAAACAAAACTTCTCTACAGTTTTCTTGACTAAAATTACATTATATGTACACTTTTCCCATTCCTGGCATTTTTAGGCAGGTTTAAAAATACTCAGCATAGAACCAGCAGAGGTGGCTGAGCTTAATTGCTTAAACAATTTCTAGAAACTTTAAAAATCATTTTAGTAGAATTCAGTACTGTTGTCACTGCAATAAGTGAGTTTTAGAAAATAAGTGTGAAAAAATCAGGTGTTAATATAATACTAAGGATAAAGCTTTAGAAGCTATTTTACTACATAGGTAAAGAAAAGATAAACTAACTTGTAACAAAGACCACAACTGCATGTTGGATTAGATTGTCTCATATTCCAGGATAAAATGTACTGTATACTTTTCCTCACTTTGTTGTGCACTGTAATTAAATGTGAAAAAATGCTTTATTTAGCTGTATGTGAATGAAAATATGCTTGTACTTAGTAAAATGATTGATTATGTGACTGTGAGATTCCAAGTGTGTGTTGTAGCTATTTCCGGAATCTGTCACTACAGCATAGCAACCATTGCCAAAAATATAAATAAGTATATATTGTATATAGTATAGTACATAGTATATATATATATATATATATATATATATATACTATGCACAATGGTATCTCAAAGCCAGAAAAAGAATATGATTTTTGAAAGTTACATGACCATCATATCAAAAGTCACTGAGACCTCACAACCTCCTGGCCAGCTCATGCCACTTTGAGAAAAGTTGGTTCTGTCAAGCCTAAATCTTCATCATTGAAATTTTTAATCAAGGATCTCAATTCTGTCACTAGGTAGCTGATTACAACTATTGTCTTCTTTGTAAAGTCTTCTTTTTTCCAGGCTAAATTGCCTCAGCTTTTTCAAATCCTACTATGACATGCTTTTTGTGTCAGGACTACTTGGAGTGTGGGGCCCAGATTAGAACACAATAGTTCAGCACATTCCCCAGGGTTGATAGTACATATTTGGGGAAGGGTAAAAAAGGGAAAGATGTTCAATTCTGAGCCTGGACATAGGTAAGCTAAGTTGTGAAGCTTTATCACTTTTATAGTTAGAGTGAATGGAAGGGAGGGAGGGAGCAAGGAAAGAAGAAAGGAAAAACCAATAATGTAACAGTATTTGATATAGTTTATCACTCCCTTCTCCTTAAAATGCTCCCCAGGGCTTGATCATATTTTCTTCATTTATATTACTTCCCTTGGTAACTTCATGCAGCCTCATGGCTGTAAATACCATTCATAAGCCAATGAGTCTTGAATTTGTATCTCCAACTTGTCTCTTTCCCATGGACTCCAGACCTTATAACCAACTGCCAACCTGACATCTCCATTTGAATGTGTATCAGTCATCACAAATTTAACATGTCCCAAATCAGCCTCCTAATCTTCCTCCCCAAATCTGTTCCTCTCATAGCCTTCTCCTCCTCAGTAAATGGCAACTTTGTCCTTCCATGTACTCCTGACAAAAAAAAACAAACCTTGGAGTTATCCTTATCCTTGTCTCCTCTCTTTCATAGTCTACATATGATCTACTGGGAAATTATACTGCTCTACGTTAAAAGTATAACCAGAATCTAACCGCTTTTCACCATTTTCAGTGCCAACACACTGGTGCTGGCCACTATCACTAAGCTGAGTTATTGCTGCCACTTTTATTGTCTCCTCCCTTTTGCCATCTGCAGTCTATTCTCCATACAGCCACCAGAGGGAGCCTGATAAAACATGTGTTATAAGCAATCATCTCATAATTCTCCAGTGGTTACCTGTGTTACTCAGCTTAAAACCCAAAGTCCTTCCAATGGCCTGCAAAAGAACCCTTAGAAATTAATTCGACACAAAGCACATTTTCACCTCAGGGCCTTTGTACTTGCTGTTCCCTCTCTATGGAATTATTTTTCCTCAGATAGCTGCATGGATTACTCCCTCACCTTCATCAAGTTCTGGAGCCAGTATCTTCCAAAATCTGCAGGCAGTTTCCTGATCCTAGGGAAGACATGGCTCCAGAAGTCATTGCTGTCAGCTCAACCTAGAGTCTCAATCTTTAGTCTTCCCTGGGTAACAACAAAGTTTAGGGCATACAGAAAAGGGAAAAAAGACTTAAAAGGGGATAATGAAACCATGGAGAGTACAGTTTTACAGAAAGGAGTGAAAGGTAGTATCACAATATAGAAGTGCGTTCAGAAAGATAAGAACCAAAATGTATCCACAGGCTTTGAGGAAGTAGAAAGTCATGAGTGACCTTTGCCAACATAGCGTTGGTGGAATAATTTCTGCCTTCACCCAGCCTCTCAAGAAGTTAGTGTTCTCAATTTTGTTGGAGGCCCAATTCTTTTCTCTCTCCATCCTCTCCTTTTCCTAGATAAACTTACCTACTCCTGTGACTTCAGTTACTGTCTTTGCATTACTGATTCCCAAATGAAGTACTCTAGCCGGCCTTTCTGAGCATTATACCAATACAGCCAACTTGCCTGCTAAGCACAACCACAAATGCCTCACACTCAATAAATCCAATACTGAAATCAATATCTGTCAAACTGTCCTCCGACCACTCCAGTCTTACTCAACTCTATAAATGATACTACCATCCGCCACCTTGCTCAATGCAGAAATTTAGGAGTTATACTTAATTTCTCACTTCCTCTCACCTCTCATACATATCAAATCCATCATCAAGCACTGTCAACTCTATTTTTCAGAATATATCTGCCTGCCATTTTTCTCCATCTCTATTGCTATCATCTTTGTCCAAGCCACTATCAACTCTTACCTGAACTACTTCATTATTTCTCTAATCTGTCTCTTTACTTCTTGTTCCCACCCCATGATACATTCTCACCATAACAGCAAGAGTGATCTTTTCACAACATAGATCAAGTCATTCTCCTGCTTAAAAGATGGTTTCTCATCACATTTAGAACAAAATCCAAATAAACCTTACATTTCTTTTTTTTTTTTACATGGGCATAACATTTCTTTATTTTGCTTAATCTAGCATTCTTTTTTATTTCATTATATTATGGGGGTACAAATATTGTTAGGATTACATATATTGCCCCTGCCAACCCTCCCCCCCCACTGTGCTAGAGCTTCAAGCATGTCAACCCCCTGTAAACCTTACATTTCTTAACATGGCTACAAGGCTCAGCATGATCTGGCCATTGCCTGCCTCTCCAACTATGAGTTCTAGAAAAATAGGAATCTTACTCATCTTGTTTACCAGCATCTCTCCAATCTCTAGCATAGATATGCACTTGAGTAATCAATAAATGCTGGAATGATTGTTTTCTTGTCCTATTTTAATCCAATTACCTTGACTCTTATTTCACTTCAGTAAAATAGGCACATGGCCCTGTCCTGGAGCATTACCAAATTTATACAGCCTCTGGAATTCTCTGATTATAAGTTCTGATTGTCCACTCTCTCCCATGAGCCCTATTTTAAACATGTTTAGGACCTTTAGGCAATCAACCACTGCCCACTGTGCTGTTACCTTTCTCACATACAGTATATTTTCTATAAATACATGAAGGCAGGAAACATGTCTGTTTTTGCTAATCATTATATCTCCATGGTTAATTAGTGCCTGTAAATATTTATTGAATATGGTCAGGAAGAGAGTTAGTTGACATACTGAAGATGGCAGAGTGAAGACAGAAGAACACTTGGTCCCTGATGATGTCACTGAGCTACAAATTTAACTACCCTAGAACCACCCTATGTTAAGATGCCTTGTTATATGAAATAATAAATCCCATTTTAGTTTATGCTATTTTTTTCCACCTATAGTTGAAAGTCTCCTAACTGATACAATAGTATTTCACTGTATGGACATACAATACGTTATTTAATCAATCCTCATTAGGTTATCTGCACTTTTTTGCTGCCATAAAGCAATTCTACAATGCATATATATCTTTGTATATTTGACCAATTATGTCCTCAAGTCAAAATCCTAGAAGTACAACTTAAGAATCAAAGGATACACACATTTAAAATTTTGATATAATTGATCAGATTGTGCTTTGGAAACATTTTATTGAATGCCCATGAACAGTGTATGATAATGTCTACATTGGGTATTATTGTCATCTTTCAACTCTTTGCAAATCTGAGAGGTGAATAATATATCAATATTTTTAAATGTGTATATCTTTGGTTATTGGTTTTCTGATGCTTGGAGCTGAAAGTAGTCCTACTAATAAAAGAGTGCTGACATTTTTATTTATTAGTATGATCTCCTTATATATGGAAGTTAGTTCTTTATCCGTTACATGTTACACATTTTTTTCAGATTTTTCTGACTTTTGCAACTTTCTCATGGTTGTTAATACAGAAGTCTCTAATATTTAGGTGATTAAATCTGTTGTGCACAATAAAATGGAAATAGTCTTTGTCTCAGAGTTGAGGAATTGGGTAGCTAGAGGACAAGATGTGAGGAAGACTTAATTTCCATTGGATAACATTTTATACCTTTTGATTTTTATACATGGTATAAAAATGTTATCTTTCTTGTACAGTATGTTGTCTTAATGTTTTGTGACAATAGTTTTAGGTTTAGATAGGCCTTCTCTACCTGAAAACTTGAAAACAGTTTTCCTATGATTTTCTATAATGGATTTAGGGTTCTCTTAGGAATTGACTTAGGTATAGGATGCGGAGATAGGGATGACACTATTTTTCCCAAATGGCTATTTGTCCCTGCACCATCCATAGAATATTCTTTCTTTAATGATTAGAAATTTACTCCTTTCAAATATTAAATTGTATATATACATGGATCTGTTTTTGGACTTTGTTTTTTAGTTCATTAATCTATTTTTCTATTCTTGTCCTAATACTACATTGTTTCAGCTATGGTAACTCTGTAGTATGTTTTTATTATCTTTTGTCCCTTCAAAATTGTCTTTGCTATTCTCATGCAGTATATTAGAACTTGCGAATAAATGGGTGAAGTTTCCCCTAAGGTAGGGTTGGGATTTTGATTGAAATTGCATTAATTTACTGACATGGATGTATGACAGGAATGAACGTCTTTACAATATTTGCCCCCGAATATGTCATTCCATTATTTTAATCCTTAGTTTATGTCCATCAGTACCTTTATAGTTCTAAGTTTGGTCATTTTCTGTTTATTCATAATTTATAACTTCTGCTATTATTTTAATGGTTATTTTTATCAGTATATGTACTAATTGGTCATTGCTAGTGTATAGGAATATATGAATTTTTTATATCTTGTAACCAGATACCTTACTAAATGCTCTTATTATTACATTTCAAATAGTTTTTCAATTGATCTCTTCTGCTTTCCAGGTAGATATTATAATTTACATATAATAATAATGTTCTCTGTTCCTTTCTAATATTGATACTTTCTTTTTCTTATCTTTTTACACTGGCTAGAACTTGGAGTAAAATGGTAAATAACAACAGTGATGATGAGTACCTTTGTCCTTTTCCTACTGCTATAGGCTTCTAGACTTTTGACCTTAAATTACCTTTATTAGGCTATGGAATTTTTCACCGCATTACTATTTTACTAAGTGGTTTTATTAAGAATGTATGTTGAGTCTTTCAAATGTCTTTCTAGTACCCATTAAGAAAATCAAATAGTTTTCTTCCCTTAAATTACTGATGAAATTAATTATATTGGTAAATCTGTTTATGTTTAACCACATTTATTTACATTCTTAAAATAAACTCTACTTGTTTATGGTGTATTTTGAAAATGCTGCTTGACTTAATTTACTAACATTTTATTTAGGATCTCTGCATTTATATTCATGTTTGAGATTGGTTCATAACAGTATTTCCAGAAAGGTATTCCATGGGGATTAAGAAAACTGTGGGTGGGGGGCATCTACAGTCAAATAAATTTAGAAAATTTTGGATTAAATAAAGCAAAATAGTATTCTGTAGGACTACACTATGCCTTTCATTGGGAGGAAATTTTATACAACATCTCAATATATGACAAAATAACTTATTTTCTGGAGCATTGTAAAGGATTACTGTTCAGTGAGAAACACATTGGAAAATGTTGATTTTTTTGTGCTTTATATCAGGTTTGGCATCATGGTTATTATGCTGGCCTCATGAAATCATGAAATTATTGGGAATTTGTCTTTTTCTATACTCTAGAATATTTTAAATAACATAGAGGGTGTAGTCTGTTTCTTGAAGGATTGTTAGAATTCACTCATAAGAGCTTCTGGGTCCAGAATTTCTTTTTTGTGTGGAAAGGGGTGTAGATCTCTGATAATCCTTTCAGTTTATTTCATACTTATGGTTAGATTCAGTTTTCAACCATAAGATAGACTGTTTTGTTGTTCATATATGTTCAATGTCCTTCCCTGGAAAAGGATTATATTTCCTTCTCATGATGTAGACTTGGCTATGTGACTGGCAATGCCCTAGCTAGGGGCTTTTCTATGAACTTGGATTCTGGAGTAAAGTCAACATGGAGCAGAGCCACCCCTGACCTGCAGTGGACATGTGGTCACAGGGGTTGGGAGTAACTACCATAGCATAACATAGCCTATATAGACTAACACATACATTCTCATGAGTAAATTTTGGTAATTTATATTTTCCTTGAAAATTATCCATTTCATGTAGATTTTCAAAAGCATTGGCATACAGTTGTACTTAATATAATTTTAAATATCTGTACAGGTGGATAGAAACCTCTCTCTTATTGTTGTGTTGTATATTTGTGTTTTCTCTTTTTATTATCTATTTTTATCTGTATTTTCAAAGAACCAGCTCTTGATTTTATCAATTTTACTTTTTCTATATTTTAATTAATTTTTATGTTATCTATATAAAGTTATACTTTGTCCTTTTTTGTGTCAATGACTATTTCCCTGGTTCTTCATATGCCAAATAATTTTTTATTATACCCTGAACATTTTGAATATTATGAGATTCCTGATCTTGTTTAAATCCTATGGAGAATGTTGATATTTTTGTTTTAGCAGGCAGGCAATCAACTTAGGTAAACTAGGGTCACATGTTCCAAACTACTCTCCATGGGTTGTGGTTCCAATGTCTCTTTCCTCGTCAAAGCTTTTGCTGAGTCACTCAGATATTTTTTTGTGTGTGTGCATCACCGAGTGGAGTGGCCAGTCTGGGGACTGGGTAGTGCTCTATCCTTTTGTTAAGTTCTCAGATTCTTTGGCATGCTAATCAGGAATACATCCAAGCTTGTGCAGCTCAGAGGGGAGCCTGAGAGTTCATAATAAACACTATGGGGTGGCTTTCCAGAACTCCTCCCTCTCCATGTCCTTCACCCTCAGTACTTTCTACTTCCTGGGGCTTCCCTTTTGGGTGCTCCAGGCAGCAATCTGGGACTTCAGTTATCCTGCTCTGCTGTGCTGTGTCAGAGGCCATGTGGCAGGAAAATTGGAGGAAAAAGTGGTAATCTCACTGTGGGTTCAGTGGTACTTCCAATTTTGTTGTTCTTTCCTGATAGCATATTGATATTTTTTTTCAGTGTCCTCAAATAGTTGTTCCCTGCACTCTGCCTAGGTCTTACAGCTGCACTCAGCAGGGGAGGGGGGTGAAGTGTGCTTCCTCCATCCTACCCACAAGTCAAATTTTAGCCAATTTGTTTTTGACAAAGGTGCCAAGGTAATTTAATGGGGAAAGGATATTGTTTTTAACAAATGGTGTTGAAAGACCTGGACATGCATATGCAAATAAATGAACCTCCACCCTTACCTCACACCATACACAAAAATTAAATAAAAATAGATCACATACCTAAATGTGAGAGCTAAAACTAAAACTTCTAGAAGAAACCAAATAGAAATTTAAATTGGACAAAAACACAAAACGGCTTTTAAAACTAATAATATGATTTTGTCAAAATTGAAAATTTTTTGCTATTCAAATGACTGTGAAGAAAATGAAAAGTCAAGCCATTGACCTGGAGAAAATATTTGCAATATCTGATAAAAGACTTATATCTAAAAATATAGAGAACTCTCAAAACTCAATAATACAAAGATAAACAACATAATCACTGTACATGATAAGTATTAATAGGAAGACCATAGAAGAGACAGGTATACTTCTTGCTATTCACTAAAAATTTAATTTTCTTTCACAGCTTGAATCTATACATATATATATATATATATGTATATGTACATGTATATGTATATAATTTCTCCCTATGCCATCAAATGTTTTTCCCTTTTTAACCCTTTTAAGCAAATCCCTATTGAACCTCTAATACCCAATTCAAATATCACCTCTTAGAAATCTTCTCTACCCTACTTAAGTAATATTAGGTTTCTGCTTTGTGGAGATTATATATGGAATACAAAAAGATACTCTATTATTAGACCAGATGTCACAGTTTATTATAATTGTGTCTACTAATCCATGTGATGTTCTTACAAAAACACAAACTCCTTGAAGGAAGAAACATATTCTTAATTGAGAATACATAGATAATTAGAGATGAAACCTGAAAATAAATTTTATTTCAAAGAGGCACTGACAAACCTTAGGACATAATGTAATGTAGTATCAATGATCCATCACATTCAGACCAATTATTGAACTTTGGCACTGTAAATATTAGTTTCCAACAGCAATTTCATAAATGTTTTTTCACATCAACAATTTCAAGGACATTAAACTCAATAAATTCTTCCATAAAGGGGCCAGACTTCTTTTAAAACATTTAAGCATATTTTATCAGAACAGATTTTTAAACAATGTTTCGTTCATTCATGCATGCAATATTTGAATGCTTACCATATGGCAAGCACTGTTGTAGGTACTAGGACAGAAGAATAGAACAAAAATTCCTGCCCTCATACAACTTACATCCTAGGGTAGAGAAACAGATAACATATCAGACAAATGAAATATGTAGCATGTCACATAGTGATAAGTATGGTAAACACATAGTTTATTGGCCAAGCTGGGATACTATTGAAAGTAGAAAGGGGGGCTAAAAATAACTAATAGGTGTTAACTCCTCTACAACAGGAATGAACC
Source organism: Cheirogaleus medius (assembly GCA_008086735.1). Lineage (NCBI taxonomy): Eukaryota > Metazoa > Chordata > Mammalia > Primates > Cheirogaleidae > Cheirogaleus > Cheirogaleus medius. The sequence goes on along the minus strand of VBSM01002350.1, from coordinate 4,634,774 downwards.
AGGTTGTCTCTGGCAAACCATGGCATACAATTACCCTAGAGTTAAATACTAAAGGGAAAATAGAGCAAATAAGGATAATAATATGCATTTCTGTGGGGGAGGGGTAGTAATTGTACATTTATAACAGTGGTTATATGAAGTTATATTTGAGTGAAGAGCTAAAACAGTTGAAGAGTAAACCATGTAGGTATCTGTAGGCCCCCAGGGAAGCACTTTCCAGGAAGAGAGAATAGTAAGTAGAAAAGTCCTGTGGTAGGAGCAAAACAAGTATATTCCAGGAACAGCAAAGAAACTGGCATACTAAAGCAGAATGAGTCAGGGGAAGAATGGTGCGGTTAAACAAAGAGAGAGAGAGTGGGGACTGGCTCATGGCTAAATCAGGGAAAGGCTATTGGAGTGATCCAGGTGAGAGATATGGGTGACTTGGACCAGGATGGTAGCTGAGGAGTTGGTGAGGGGTGGTCAAATTTTGGATATACCATGAAGTTAGAGTGAGAATTTGCTGATGGACTGAATATGACACAAGAATATGAGTGGGGTTTGAGGTGGAGAGAGGAAGGAAAAAGAATCAGGAGTTAACTTTTCAACACATTAAGTTTGAGATTCCTATTAAATTTTGCAATATGGAGATGTTAAGTAGGCAGTTGGATATGGGAGTCTGAAATTCTGAGGTCTAGAGGTCCAAGCTGAATAAAAATCTGGGTATTATCAATGCAGGGATGAGATTGGATGAACTCCTCAAATACATGAAAAAGAGGTACAAGGAATAGCCTTAGGAGAACACCAGAATTTAGAGGTCAAGGTGACAGAAATACATGCACATAAAACTGAGAAGGAGCAGGCAGGGAAATGAGAGGAAAACCAGGCAAGTATCTTAGAAACCAAGGAGGCATGGTTAAAAGAAGAGAGTAATCAACTGTGTCAAATGCTGCTGATAGATCTAATAAGATGAAGATGAAGATTAACCATTGGATCTCACAATGTGCAGGTCTTGAGATCTTGACAAGAGCAGTTTCTATGGAGTGGAGCAATAATCTGAATAATTTTGTCTCATGACATATGCTGTCACACATGAAAAGTTTGAGCTGCACAGCACTCTGATCATATTCCTCCCTTTTTAAAAAACCTTTCCAAGGTGTATTCTTATTATTTGCTTTTTAAATGACTCTTTCCTTAGTCATTCATATAAGCAAGCAGTTTTCCCTATAGTTCCTAGTTACTTAGAGTTTTCCTGGAACCAGTTTAGGCCCTGTGAACTTTCAAAAGTTCCTGATGTAACTAACTTTCACCAAGGAGAAATGGGGCAGGTGGAGGTGAAGGTAGAGAGATAGGTCACTAGCCACACAGGAGGGGGGTGTGGTAGAGACCAGAGAAGAAGAAAAGGGTTCTGGGCTGTTTCCAGCTTACCTGCCTCCATCTATCTCCAGGGCCTGATTTCCTTGTTCTGCTGGCCTTTTGTCTTTCAGGGCCATCTTTACTGTTTTGGGACTTGCCTACTCCTTCCCTAGGATAAAATTTATTTTCTCCAGGACCTTTTTCCCCCATCACTTGACCTGTACATACTATAGCCAGAAAGTTAAAAGAGAAAGTCCTAGACACTGGTCTTCTCTCAGATAAAACAGTACCTAAGGACCAAGCAGAGTAGACAAAGGCAACTGCAGCCCACTTTCTAATCCATCACTGATGTCAGTGTTTCAATGTGACACCAAATAGATGCTGAAAAGCCAACACTGCCACTTTACTATGGTATAGCACCAATAGCTATAGTAAAAGTTGAAAATTCATTAAATATCAAGGGTCAATTAAAATTTAACTCTTAAAAGAGATCAGAAAAACCTTAGCAACCATCACCACCAAAGACCCCAATAATCCTCACTGCCCATGGACATGCATAGTGTGGGTCACTTAGAATCCCTGAAATCTTTGTTAATACTGGCCTCAGTTGATAGAGTTGCACAGAATACATAGCTGCCCCCCACCCCACTGGTGCTGGAGCCACTGCACCTGACCCATCAAGTATCCTTACACCTCCATGTAGGTCTTTCTACAATAAAACTAGCCCATAGAGCCAAGAAGAGGTTACCACTCCATCAAATTGCAGACATCAACATAAGGCAACAAAAAGCATGAAAAACAAAAGAGACATAAAACCACCAGAGAACACAATAATTTCTCAAGTAGCTGACCCCAAGGAAATGAAAATAAATGAATTCAAAATAACTGTTTTAAGGAAGCTCAGTGAATGTAAAGAAAATACACAGAAACAATTCAGCAAAATCAGGAAAACAATGATCAAAATGAGAGATTGAAATTATAAAAAATCAAATAGGAACTCTGGAGCTGAAAAATACAATGAATGAAATGAAAAATTCAATAGAGAACATCAACAACAGAATATCTGTAAACCTGAAGATGGGTTATTTGAAAAATACACAGTCAGAGGAGAAAAAAGAACAAGGAAAAAGAAGCAAATCATATATAAAGGAGTGCCAATAAAGCCAGCAGAGGATTTCCCAGCAGAAGCCTTACAGGACAGGAGAGTAGGATGGTATATTCAAAGTGCTGAAGGGAAAAAAAAAAACCTTCCAACCAAGAAAACTTTGCCTAGCAAATTTGCC
>VBSM01002350.1:4618772-4632056 GCA_008086735.1 Cheirogaleus medius | reverse complement strand
AAAAAAAAAAAGAAGGTGAACTGGAGAATCGACTACTAAATTTGGAGAGTGTGAGGTAGGGAATAGAACATGAGATGGCTGCATCCACTGGCCAGCTGGGGCAGTGTGATCTGACCCACAGGAGGACTGACTCTTCCTCCATCGACCTCCACATCCTCTCAGGCAAGGAAGTGTCTGAAGTCAGTGCAAAGTTGAGGCACAGGTTGACGGGCAGTGTGGAAAAGAGACAAACTCATGGGACATTTTGAACTCTACAGTGCACAGTGCTAGGTCCACACTGGGCGAGGGAGGGTCGGGTCTGAGCAGACACTTCCCAGATCCATGGGAGGGAGTTTGGAGAAAGGCTTCTTACCTCTGGTGTCTACCGGGTCCAGACCAAGGGAGGTAAACGCCAAGGAAGAGGCTCTGGCCCTGGAAACCACTGAAGATTTGTTTGCTGCAGGGTGGGATAGAGTGTGTAGGACTCCCTACTGGATGGGCATGAGTCAGTGCATCAGGGAAGGGGAGGGGACGGCAGGCAGCTCATTGAAACAGCCTGCCAAACCCAGCGTCCACTGCCCCCACAACAGTCGCCTCCAGTGCTGGCTTTCTGTGGGTGGGCAACCGCCATTTGGGGGGTCCATAGCCTAAAAACACTGTGGTGTTTTGCCAAACTGGGCACCACCCCTTCTCTAGCCCAGCAGGGTAGGCCCAGGCAACCACCACTGCCCCTGCCTGGCAGAACAAGCCCTGCCCTTGGAGGAGGGGAGTAATGAGAGAAGCCACTTTCTGAACATTCTGCCCCTAGCTGCTTGCCTTTTGCACCAGCTGCTCAAACTCTGACCTTGAAAGGGAGGAGTAACAAGAGAAGCTGCTTTCCCGGCTGAGTTGCCCCACAGCTTCAGAGAAGCATGTACCCTGCCCGAATACTTCTGCTTCAAGCTTCAAAGAGGAGCTGTCCCACATCCTCAGAGGAGTTTTTCCCCCAACCCGACTGCTTCTACCTCATGCTGACCAGGCTCCTCCCTTGAAGGGGCGGAGTAACCAGAGAAGCCTGACCACTTCTACCTCATGCCTACTAAGCCCCGCCCTTGGAGGGACAGAGTGGTGAGAGAGGCAGCTTTTCAGGCTCAGGTGCCCCACAGCCATGGCCTCTGAGGAGCTTCCCCACCCCACCCTCCCCCCACCTGGCTGCTTTTATCTCACCCTGACCAAACTTTTCCCTTGGAGCAGTGGAGAAATGAGAGAAGCCACTTTCTTGGCTGAGACCCACAGTGGCCTGGGGCAGCACTTCCCCCAACCCCCTGATCAGCTACTTATATTTCACTCAGACCAGACTAACTTCACCCTTGGAGGGGGGTTTCTGCGCAGCTGCCTCTGGCATTTCCTCTCCTCCAGTTCTACCACATTGACTGGCTTGACTTCCCCTATGGCAGGGCAGACCCCACCCTTGGAGGAGAGGAGAAATGAGAGCAGAGGTTTTCTGGACTGGAACATGTGGCAGTCTCAAGGCAACACCCCTTCCCCAGCCCGGCAGTGCAGACTACAAACACCCCACTGAATGAACTGGACAGTTCTTCTAAACAGAAAATAACCAGAGAAATAATGGACTTAAACAGAGCTCTAGAACAAAAGCATCTGACAGACCTCTACAGAGCATTTCACCCAAATAAAGCCAAATACACATTCTTTTCATCAGCTCATGGAACTTTCTCCAAAATTGATGACATACTAAGCCACAAATCAGACCTCAACAAATTCAAAAAACTAGAAATAATACCATGTATCTTCTCAGAACATAGTGTTATAAAATTAGAGTTCAATTCCAACAGAAATACACATCACTTCAGGAAATCATGGAAATTAAACAATTTATTATTGAATGATTAATGGGTAAAACAGGAAATACAGAGAGAAATCAAAACATTCTTCAAACTTAATTGGGACACAAGTTATCAAAATCTGGGGGACTCAGCAAAAGCATTCCTGAGAGGAAAACTAATAGCATTAAATTCTCACTTCCAAAAAGCAGGAAGTTCAAATATCAACAATCTAACAGTCTCGAGGAATAAGAAAAGGAAGGGCAAATCAACTGGAAACCTAGCAGAAGAAAAGAAATAACTACCATCAAAGCAGAACTAAATGAAATTGAGAACAAAAGAACTATATGGAAGATCAACAAAACCAAAAGCTGGTTTTTCAAAAAGATAAACAAAATTGACAGCTCTCCTGCCAGACTGACAAGAATTCAAAGGGTAAAGACTCTAATAAACTCAATTAGAAATGAAAATGGGGAGGTCACAAGAGACGCTAAAGAAATATAAAATATTATCTTTGAATACTATAATAGCCTATATGCCCCAAAACTTCATTATGTGGAGAAAATAGACAAATTCCTGGAAACATACAACCTCCCTAAGTTCACCAAGGAGGAATTAGAATTCATAAACAGACCAATATCAAGCACAGAAATTGAAGCAGTAATTAAAAACCTTCCAAAAAGGAAAAGTACCAGACAAGACGGCTACAATTCTGAGGTCTACCAAACATTCAAAGAATAACTCAGAAGAACTCATACCTATACTACAGAAATTATTCGACAACATTGAGGAAGATGGTATCCTCCCTAACTCATTCTATGAAGCAAACATCACGTTGATACCAAAACCAGGAAAGGACACAATAATAAAAGAAAACTACAGACCAATATCCCTCATGAATATTGATGCAAAATCTTCAACAAAATTTTAGCAAATCGAATCCAACAGCATATCAAAAAAATAATTCACCATGACCAGGTGGACTTTATACCACAGATGCAAGGCTGGTTCAACATATGCAAATCTATAAACACTATTCACCTCATAAATAAAAGCAAGAAGAAAGACCATATGATTCTCTCAATTGAGGCAGAAAAAGCATTTGACAAAGTCCAACACACCTTTATGATAAAAACTCTTAGCAAAATAGGCATAGATGGGACATACTTTAAAATTGTCAAAGCCATATATGAAAAACCCACAGCCAATATCATTCTGAATGGGGAAATATTGAAACCATTCCCACTTAGATCTTGAAACAGACAAGGATGCCCACTATCTCCACTTCTATTCAACATAATGCTGGAAGTCTTTGCTAGAGCAATTAGACAAGAGAGGGGAATTAAGGGGGTCCAAATGGGGGCAGAAGAGATAAAACTCTCACTCTTTGCTGATGATATGATATTATATCTAGAAAACCTCAAGGATTCAACCATAAGACTCCTGGAATTGATAAATGAATTCATTAAAGTCTCAGGATACAAAATTAATACACATAAATCAGAGGCATTCTTACACGCCAATAAGTCAAGCCAAAATTCAAATAAAAAACACAGTACCTTTTATAATAGCTGAAAGAAAATCAAATATCAAGGTATATATTTAACAAAAGAGGTGAGAGACATATACAGGGATAACTAGGAAACACTAAGAAAACAAATTGTAGAAGATATAAACAGACGGAAAAATCTACCTTGCTCATGGATTGGTAGAATCAATATCATTAAAATGTCCATACTACCTAAAGTGATCTACAGAATTAATGAAATCACTATCAAAGTATCATCATCATTCTTTACAGATTTAGAAAGAAAAAATTCTATGCTTTGTATGGAACCAGAGAAGACCTCGTATAGCCAAAGCAATCCTAGGCAAAAAGAACAAACTGGGAGGTATCAGACTACCAGACTTCAAGCTCTACTACAAGGCTATATTAACTAAAACAGCATTTTACTGGCACAAGAATAGAGACATAGACCTTTGGAACTGGCACAAGAATAGAGACATAGACCTATAGAACAAAACTGAGAATCCAGAGATAAAACCATCCGCATATTGTCATCTCATCTTTGACAAAGCAGATAAAAATATACACTGGGTAAAAGAACCCCTTTTAAATAAATGGTGGTAAGAAAACTGGATAGCTACATGCAGAAGACTGAAACTGGATCACCACCTCTCACCTCTCACAAAAATCAATTCAAATGGATAACAGACTTAAACCTAAGGCATCAAACCTTAAGAATCCTAAAGGAAGATGTAGGGAAGACCCTTTCAGACATCAGCCTAGGCAAAGAATTTACGAAGAAGAGCCCCCAAGCAATCACAATAGCAACAAAAATAAATAAATAGGACCTGATCAAATTAAAAAGGTTTTGTACAGCCAAGGAAACTATCATGAGAGTAAACAGACAACCTACAGAATAGGAGAACATATTTGTTCTCTACACATTCGATAAAGGGCTGATAACAAGAATCTATCTAGAACACAAAAAAATCAACAAGAAAAAAATCAAACAATCCCATAAATAAACGGGCAAAAGACATGAACAGAAACTTTTCAAAAGACAGAATAATGGCCAGCAAACATATAAAAAAAATGCTCAACATCTCTAGTCATTAGGGAAATGCAAATCAAAACCACAATGAAATATCACCTAACTCTAGTAAGACTGGCCTTTGTCAAAAAATCCCAAAGCAACAAATGCTGGCAAGGATGTGGAGAGATAGGAACACTCTTACACTGCTGGTGGGACTGCAAACTAGTGCAACCTCTGTGGAAAAGAATTTGAAGATACCTCGAAGAGCTAAAAATAGAAATACCATTTGATCCAGCAATAGCACTATTAGGCATCTACCCAAAGGAACAAAAGTCATTCTATAATAAAGACATCTGCACTCGAATGTTTATGGCAACACAATCCACTATAGCAAGGATGTGGAAACAAACCAAGTGCCCATCAATCCATGAGTGGATTAATAAAATACAGTACATGTATACAATGGAATATTACTGAATTATAAAAAATGATGGTGATCTAGCACCTCTTATATTTTCTTGGATAGAGCTTGAGCCCATCCTCAGAAGTGAGGTATCACAAGAATGGAAGAATATGCACCTCATGTAGTCGCCATCAAACTGGCACTGACTGATCAACACTAAGGTGCTCACACAGTAGTGATATTCTTTGGTGGTAGGGGGGTTGGAGGTGGGTAAACTCACAACTAATGGACACGGAGAGCATTGTAGGGGCGGGAGAGGGAACATCTGAAATCATGTTTGGGATGTGGCAAAGTCACAACATGTAACCAAAATGTTTGTACTCCCATAATTTCCTGAAATAATAATAAAGAAAAGATCTTAAGTGTGACACCCAAAATATAAAAAGTAGGGGAGGGTGGAGTATAAGTGTAGAGGTTTTTTTTGTGTGACCAAAGTTGTTATCAGCTTTACATACCCTATTATAACTATAAGACTTTTTATGAAAGCTTCATGTAACCACAAAGCAAAAAACTATGGTAGATATGTAAAAGATAAAAAGAAATCAATACATACCAATAGAGAAAATCATCTAATCACAAAAAAGACAAGAGGAAAACAGAAACAAAGAATCTATTTAAAAAACAGAAAATAATTAACAAAATGGTGATAGTAAGTCCTTACCCCTCAATAATTACTTTGAATGTAAATGGAATAAATTCTCCAGTCAAAAGACATACTGTGACCGAGCTGATAAAAAAAAAAAAGACCAAACTATATGCTTGCAACAAGAGACTCACTTCATCTTAAGGACACACACAGATTGTAAGTGAAAGGATGGAAAAAGATATTCCATACAAGTGGAAAAAAAATACAGCAAGGATACCTGTAGTTACATCAGATAAAATAGGTTTTAAGTCAAAAACTATAAAATGAAACAAAGAAGATTACTATATAAAGAGATTGATTCATTAAGAAGATATAATAACTATAAATATATATGCACACAACACGAGAACACATAAATATATAAAGCAAATACTAATAGATCTGAAAAGAGAGATGGCAATACAATAATAGTAGGGGATATCAATACGCTACCTTCGACAATGGACACATCATCCAGACAGAAAATCAATAAGAAAACATTGAACTTGAATTATACTTTAGAACAAATGGACCTAACAGGCATATACAGAACATTCCATGCAAGAGCAATAGAATACACATTCCTCTCAATCACACATGGAACATTACCCAGGGTAGACCATAAGTTAGAGCATAAAACATGTCTTAAAAATTTAAGAACACTGAAATAACATAAAATATCTTTGCTGAGCACAATGATATGAAAGTAGAAATCAATAAGAGGAATTTCAAAAAATTCACAAACGTGCAAATTATACAACATGCTCCTAAATGATCAATGGATCAAAGCAAAAATTAAAAGGGAAATTTAAAAACATCTTGAAACAAATAAAAATGGAAACACAACATACCAAAACTCAAGGAATGCAGTGAAAGCACTTCTATCAGAGAGAAGCTTATACCAATAAACACTTACATAAAGAAAGAAAAATCCCAAATAAACAACCTAACATTACATCTCGGGAACTAGAAAAATAAGAACTAAGCTCAAAGTTATTAGAAGGAAGGAAGTAGAGATTAGAGCAGAAATAAATGAAATACAAACTAGAAAAACAATAAAAAAGATCAATGAAACTAAGAGTTAGTGTTTTGAAAAGATCAAAAAAATTGACAAACCTTTAGCTAGATTAAGAAAAAAGAGAGAAAACTCATAATCAGAAATAAAGAGGCACTACTACAACTGATACCATGAAAACACAAATGATAAAGTACTGATGTGAACAATTATACATCAACAAATTGGATAAACTAGAAGAGATGAATATATTCCTAGAAATATACAACCTACCAAGATTAAATAATCAACAAATAGAAAATCCAAACAGAACAATAACAAGTAAGGAGATTGAATCAGTGATTAATAGTTTCACATGACTTCATGGCTGAATTCTACCAAGCATATAAAGAAGAACTAAAATTAATCCTTCTCAAACTCTTCCAAAAAATTGGAGGGGAAGAAATATTTCCAAACTCATTTCACAAGGCCAGCATTTCCCTGATCCCAAAACCAGACAAGGACATAAAAGGAAATTACAGGTTAATATCCCTGATGAGAAAATAAAAACAATAGGGAGCAAGATGGCAGATGACAAAAACCACCAGCCAGAGTGTCTTTGCAAAAAAGACAGATTATAGAAGAAAGTAGAAGAAATAAGAAAGCAGACAAGCATACATCGGACGAGGCTCAGAAGGAGGGGTACCTGAGACTACGAGAGACTCCATGGGCAGAGGTTATGGAAGAGAACTGTAAGAAGAGAGCTTCCGAGAAGCTTGGAGACCAGCAACAGGGTAGGTGGAGCGGTTAACTTGCCCCTTCTTTGCCATAAGAATCAATGAGAGTAATTTCAAAAAATCCATTTTGCCATCCAATTTGCCATCTCAGACTGCTGGTGGTCTCCCCAGCAGTTGGCGAGACCTGCGGACACCAGCCCAGAGATGGCTGCTGCCAGTGAGCGCTGAGCCTGTTGCGATGCGAAACCAGGCTCCCAACTCCCTCAGGGCACCTCCCTGTGCACAGACCCCAGCCTCTAGGCAGGCACTATATTGCTTCATTCTCCCCACCCACGTCCCTATCCGTGGCTGCTGAAGGAGACAATTTAACCACCACCTGGAGTCATCTCCAGGGAATGCGACCTTTCCTTTTGGGGCCCTACAGCACACTGAGGGGTACTCAAACCGTGAGCTCCCTACCTGCCAGCCCTCCCAGGTGATGCTGGCCTGGTGACTCCAGGAGAAGGGGGCAGACCCTGAGGGTCAGAGACAACGACCCACCTTGGCCAGCTTGTGGGTGAATTAGGACCAGCACTCCTCTCCCTGGTGGGGTCAAGGATTGAATTTTGGGGCCCAGAGGTCAGACCTGCAGACCACATCCCATGTACCCAGGTCTCCCATTGCCCCGAGGCACAGAAGGGATATTCGTGAACAAGCCTACTAAGGTGTGTATGCCTTCAAGGGTGGATCAGCATACTTGACGGCAACCGTCCTCCCATGGGAGGGTCATGTGCCGAGCCCAGGCTGCGATGTTGTGCAGGGAACCTCCCAGCCCTCATCACAGGCAGGGGAGACCCGCTGTTGTGAGGTCCTGCCTGCTGGCAGAGGCCCAGGAGAAGCCATGGAGTTGGGGAGGGTGGAAAGGAGTGAGGTCTGCTCAAGTCTGCAGGTCTCAGACAGCCCCACCCCGACATGCAGACTTTCCAGCTGAGTGGGGCCATTCCAAGCCCTCCCACACAGCTTTGCCGAGAAGCAGAGAACAGACCTTTGACCCCTACAAACAGTATTTGTGGTGCTTAAAGGCAGGCTTACCCAACACAGCTCCACGCAAACTCATTCCCAGACCTGCCCTGAGGTGGAGAATAAGGACACACCTGGAAGTCCTGGGGCACCATCCACCACATGAGGCACAAGAGAGCATCTCCAGAGGAACAAGAGCTGGTTACAGGACCAAAAAACAACACTGTAGCCAGCTCCCCCAAGCAAGGACCACCTACTGACAGGGAGGTCATTCTGCACACCCTTTTATTGCATCTACTGGTTCATCATACAGGCTGTGGTCGAATCTCACCCACAAACACCACCTACTGGTTCAGAGACTAAACAGGGCATGTCATTATCCAAACAAAAATCTAAAGGTAAGAAGCAACAACTGATTCAGATGGTAAGAAATCAGCGAAAGAACTCTGGATGCATGAAGATTCAAACGGAGGGCACACCCCCAAAGAGGAACACGAGCCTTTTAGAAATGGACATCAACCAAAATCAGAACACTAAAATGACAGAAGAAGAATTTATAACATGGATTGTAAGAAAATTCAATGACTTGCAAGAAAAAAATGGATAACCAACAAAAAGAAACCACAAAAAAAATCCAGGACCTGGAAGAAAAGTTCACTAAAGAAATTGAAATAATAAAGAAAAATCAGAGGGAGAAAAAATGATGGAGTAAAGGTAGCCCCCAGGATTCCTGCTCCCAAAGAAGGAGACATAGATCTTGGTCTCCACACACAAGTTGATCTCCCCCCTACAAGGCCAACATCGAGAATCCGCAGAGGTTCAGCGCAGGACCCTCAAAAAAGGAAAAAATAAAGTGATCAGGAGATAAGATCGCGTTCTCTGGAGAATGCAAAACAAATAATAGGGCGCGTGGGAGGGCGATGGCCCACCAGGCCAGGGGGTGAAGTGCGATCAGACCCACAGGAGAACTCCCTGCTTCCCCATTGACCTCCATACCCACCCAGCCAGGGTCCTGTCTGAAATTGGTGGGAAATCACGGCAGGAAAAGAGTGTGCTGGAGAGTGCTGTAATTAGTTGAGACTCCCTGGAGCTCTGCGCTAGGACGGCTCCAAGACAAGAGGAAACTGAACTGAGCAGATAGAGGAGGAAGTTAGATGTCTTGCCTCTGGTAACGAGCGGGGCCAGCCCTACAGAGCTGTTCACTAAGTCGGAGACTCTAAGCTGGAACTGCCTCGGGCAAATAAGACTGCACAGGGCGGGTCAGTAAGAGCGAGGGCTGTGGCTGAACTGGTGGTCGGGAAGGTGGCATAGAGGAGGCAATGGGAGAGCCTGATGACCCAGACCCCCAACCTGACACCTGACACCTCCTAAACAGTCAACCCCAGTGCTGGGGCCTTGCGAGTGGGCAAGCATTAGCCATTGAGGGAGTCCACAGCCCAGCCACCACGGTGCGAAACGGTGCGGCGGGCAGATCCCCTCCACCAGCCTAAAGACTCTCCTGACAAATTCCACCCCTATACAATCTGCGATCAGCTCGCCAGGCCTGGCTCGATCAATGAACTACTGAGAAGACTAACGCCAAAGGGGAGTTACAGCCACTGTGGCGCCGGGGTGCTGGACAGACTGGGGAGCTACTTCCCCCGCAGCCCTCATGTCTCCTGCCGAAAGTGGTAGGCTCCACCCCTGGAGGCAGGGTGAGACAAGAAAAGCCACCCTCCCCCAGATCTAGGGAGAACCCGCTGGACCTGTGTGAAGTTCATAAGCGGGCAGTATAAAAGACTTTGCTTCCCAGAACAGTTTAGGTCACCCAGTTGATCAAAACGCTGGGGGGGGCTGGATCTCCTCCCTGGTCAGGGGCCAACAGTCAGGGCGTAGTCAAGGAACAAATCCCCCGTAAGTGGCCACAATGGGCTCCAAAAGTAACCCCTCCCAAAAGGGGTAACTTCCAAGTGTGGTGGAAGAGCACCCCCGCAGTGGCTGATCAAGAAACTACAGAAGAGAGAAACTCTGGGCACCATCAATGGATCCAGATGGGGAGAGCTCAGCGAAAGATTTCAGGAACTTAAAATATCAAACCAAATACACTATCCCCAAAAGATACACCAACTTTCAAGAAATGGAGACTGAACAAACCCAAAACACTAAAATGAGAGAAGAAGAATTCCAAAATTGGATTTAAGAAAGCTAAATGATATGCAAGAAAAAATGGATAACCAACACAAATAAACGACAAAGAAAATTCAGGACTTGGAACAAAAATTGACTAAGGAAATTGAGACCATAAAGAAAAATCAATCCGATTTCCTGGAAATGAAGAACAAATTCAGGGAAATACAAAACACAGTGAAAAGCCTCAAAAATAGGGTGGACCAAACAGCAAAAACAATCTCAGAGATTGAAAATAACACTTTCCAATTAAATAAATCAGTCATAGACATAGAGCAGAGAAACAAGAGAAAAGAACAAAGCCTACAAAAGATGTGGGATTATGTGAAAAAACCTAATGTGACGGTCATAGGGTTACCAGAAGGGGTTGAAGAAAACACTCAAGGGTTGTACAAGCTATTTGAAGATATAATAGAGGAAAATTTCCCAGGCCTTGCTAAAAATCTCGAGATACAAGTTCAAGAAGCTCAAAGGACCCCTGGGAGATTCAATGCAAACAGGAAGACATCATGACATTCAGTCATTAGACTGACCAAAATATCAACTAAAGAGGCCCTTCTACGAGCTGTAAGATGAAAGAAGCAAGTAACAAACAAAGGAAAACCAATCAGAATAACACCAGATTTCTCAACTGGAACATTACAAGCAAGGACAGACTGGGGCCCCATTCTCACTCTTTTGAAACAAAATAATGCCCAACCTAGAATCTTGTACCCTGCAAAACTAAGCTTTATATATGTAGGAGAAATTAAGACATTCTCAGAGAAGCAAAGTCTAAGAGAATTCACCAAGACAAGACCAGCCCTACAAGAAGTACTCAAAACAGTGTTACGCACGGAACAGCATAATAAATACTCTTGAATATAAAAACACCCAAAACCTAATGATTAAAGGCAAGATATCACAATGACTCAAGAGAGAAACCAAAGCAACAAAGTCCAACCCAACACAATGACCAGTAATCTGCCTCACTTATCAGTTCTCTCAATAAACGTGAATGGCTTAAACTCCCCACTCAAGAGACACAGGCTGGCTGAATGGATAAGAAAATAAAAGCCAAGTATCTGCTGTCTTCAGGAAACACATCTAACCTGCAAGGATGCATATAGACTAAAAGTAAAGCGGTGGAGATCAGTATTTCAAGTAAGTGGAAGCCAAAAGAATGCTGGCGTGGCGGTTCTGATCTCAGATGATTTAGTTTTTAAATCATCAAAAGTAGTGTAAGACAAAGACGGTCATTATATAATGGTGAAGGGTAGAGTTCAACAAGAAGATATAACAATTTTAAACATATATGCACCCAACTTAGGTGCACCCAGATTCATAAAGCAAATCTTACTGGATATAAGCATATTGATTAACAGCAACTCCATAATAACAGGAGATTTCAACACCCCACTGACTGCACAGGACAGATCCTCCAAACAGAAAATTGATAAAGAAATAATGGACTTAAACAAAACTCTAGAACAATTGGGTCTGACTGACATTTACAGGACATTCTACCCAAAATCTACTGAATATACATTCTTCTCATCAGCTCACGGGACATTCTCTAAGATTGACCATATCCTAGGGTACAAAGTAAGTCTCAAAACATTTAGAAAAATAGAAATCATACCATGTATCTTCTCAGATCACAGTGGAATAAAAGTAGAAATCAACCCTAACAGAAACCCACATTTCTATAAAAAATGTAGAATTAAACAACTTTCTTTTAAATGATTACTTCATAAATGAAGAAATAAAGTTGGAAATAAAAAAATTCTTTGAAGAAAATGACAATGGAGAGACAAGTTATCAAATCCTCTGGGATACAGCTAAAGCAGCACTGAGAGGAAAGTTTATTTCCATAAACGCCTATAATCAAAAGTCTAAAACAGCACAAATAGACAATTTGATGGATCGACTCAAAGAGCTGGAAAAAGAAGAACAGACCAACCCCAAACCCAGCAGAAGAAGTGAAATCAACAAGAACAAATCAGAACTTAACGAAATTGACAACAGGGAAGCTATACAGAAGATCCATAAAACAAAAAGTCGGTTCTTCGAAAAAATAAACAAAATTGACACGCCTTTGGCTAGACTAACGAAAAGGAGAGATCTCTAATAAGCTCCATCAGGAACAAAAAAGGAGATATCACAACTGATCCCAAGGAGATACAAGATATAATTTACGAATACTACAAAAACCTTTATGCATACAAACTGGAAAATGTGGAGGAAATGGACAAATTTCTAGAAACACACAGCCTCCCTAGGCTCAACCAGGAAGAAATAGAACTCCTGAACAGACCAATATCAAGAGCCGAAATAGAAACAGCAATTAAAAATCTTCTTAAAAAGAAAAGTCCCGGCCCAGATGGTTTCACACTGGAATTTTACCACACTTACAAAGAAGAACTGGTGTCTATATTGCAGAAATTATTGCACAACATCGAGAAGAATGGAAACCTCCCTGACACCTTTTATGATGCGAACATAACTCTGATTCCAAAACCTGGAAAGGACGCAACAAAAAAAGAAAATTACAGACCAATATCTCTTATGAATGTAGTGCAAAAATTTTCAACAAAATTCTAGCTAACCAAATTCAGACGCTTATTAAAAAAATAATCCATCACGACCAAGCGGGCTTCATCCCAGGGATGCAGGGATGGTTCAACGTACGTAAATCTATAAATGTAATTCACCGCATAAACAGAAGCAAAAACAAAGACCACATGATTCTTTCAATTGATGCAGAAAAAGCTTATGATAAAATTCAACACCCTTTCATGATAAGAACACTTAATAAAATAGGCATAGAGGGGACAAACCTAAAAATGATACAAGCCATATACGACAGACCCACAGCCAGCATCATACTTATCGGGGAAAAATTGAAAGCATTCCCACTTAGAACTAGAACCAGGCAAGGCTGTCCACTATCCCCACTTCTATTCAACATAGTGCTGGAAG